>KK899118.1:484-80171 GCA_000696445.1 Aquilaria agallochum | reverse complement strand
CTCCTCCACAAAGTTCACCGCGCGACGCTGCCGACCTCCCGTCCGAGCCCACCGCCATCGCCGCCTCGTCTCGCGCGCCCTCATTGCCTCGTCTCGCACGACGCCGCCGATTGCCCAGCCTCCGCCGCCGCTGAAGAGGATCGAGACGAAATCGACGTAACCCGGATCGCGACCCGTGAAACTGTCCGGATCTGACCCAGCCCCTTTACTTTTTTTGGTATAATCCTCGTTTAGCCCCTGATTCTCTTCTTTTTATCCACCTAAGTCACTAACATTATTTTTCTTTACAATTTGGCCACTAACAGTGTTGTTTTATTTGTGTTTCTTTCATTGTTTGTTTATTTTGTTTATTAAAGTCATGAATTGGTTTAGGGATTAACATTAAGCATGATTATATGATTAGATTAGATAGATAATTTTAATAAATAATCCGAATCTAAAATTTGTTTGACATAATGTATCTAAAAATCACACTTAGGAAATTTCATTCTGTGTGGGTTTGATAAAACTTTATGATAAATTTAGGATAATAAATAAAATTTTTATCCTCATCCGGTTGATTCGATAGGATCCATGGTTTGGATTATAATCAACTAAAAATATTTAAAAGATAAATAAAGATAAATAAGGATAGGTTAAGTTTTTTTTAGGTTCCACATCCGGGTGATCCGATAGGATCTATGATTTGGAAATATCAAAATTTCATAAAAATAAATAAAATCAAATGGGAAGGTATAGAAGTCCATATCTGGGTGGTTCGGTTTGAATCTATGGTTTGGATATTAACTGAAATTATTTAAAGCAAGCAAAACAAAAAATAAAAATCAAACTAGGTACCAATTTTGGGTGCTGGAATAAAGTTATTTTAGCGTAACCGTACTCCCGAATCCCTTGAACTATCGTAGACCATTTTTAGGTGTCCAATCGATTGATGGTGACTCCCAAAACCATGTTGCTACACTAAGCCTTCATAGATTTGGGCTAAGTTTCTTTGCAGCTTAACCCACACCAGAGGCATGTTCAATTCAGATGTAGGGTTCACTGCTCCTTGTGCTCTTGCCTGATCACCCCTTCTCGGTTCCTCATTTTTGTTCCCCTAACTTTGCTCACAATGAGGCCTTAGGGGTCTCTGATCCCCTCTTTTTGTAGCAACCATCTAACTATTTCATGATAAATAAAAGAGCATAATATATATTGTGCATTAGGTACTTGACATTAACAATTGAACCAAATAAGTTATATGCATGTAACTATGTGCATGCATGATGCAACTATATGCAACTCCAATTCAAACCATGCTCTGATACCAACTTTTATTACCTCTAAGTGCTTAAATACATTGATTATTTTTAGTGAGCTCAAGTCTGAAGCATTACATGTCTTGCAAGCCAGGCAGAACATGCACACCTTGTTTATCCAAGTGGCCCTCTTGGTCTTTATGCAAAGATGTATATATTAGTCCAACCATCACACAAATATTCACATACAAGTTCATTTGGCAATGTAGACAATGATCATAACCTCATCTCATGTCATTTTGGCATTCATGCAAAGTTTCATGCACTTGCACAATTACATGCACACTTGGTACACTAGGTGCCTATTCATATGTTCAAACTTTCACACCATTTCCAACACAAATTCTACCCGTGTACTCCTGTGCCCGAAAGGTTTTAAATCCTTCAATACACTTAAACAATCATAGGGAAACAAGTTTGAGACATTAAATCCATCTAATTTTGCAAATATGTATTTTACACTTAACCGGGTAAAAATGACCATATGAATAGCACACAGCAAAATCAGCCAATTTTGATAGACCATAATTCTGGCTACAGAGGACCAAATCCAGTGATTCAAATGCCAAAATCTTCATCTTGAAGTGTTCTAAGTGTGGTCAAAATTTCATAGCTAAACGGAACTTGTACAAAAAGCTATGGTAGTTGGAGTACAAGGTACAAAATTTTAGCCACTATTGACCATTCCTTTGAATTTAGAACCCTTCAAACCATCATTCATAAAAATGCCATCAAAACAGCCCTATGGACACTGTTGTATAGATACTTCAAACTACACTCCATTGCTCCATATATCATTATCACACTAAACATACAACATACCCAGTAGTACACAGTAGGCATGAGGTTTATGGGTGGAATGAGAGATTAAGGTTCGAGCATAGTAGTACACGTTGGACGTGTGTATATAAGGTAGACTTGGTGTACAAAGGTGCACCAATTAAGTGCACTTACACATGTCTGTAGTGCATGGCAGGGTTGCTACCAAGGGCATGTAGGATAGTGTCCAAGAGCACACTAGAGTGGCCTAGGCAACCATCTTGGGCTCAATAGAGCACTTAGGCCTAGAAAGTAACATGGGCTACTAGGGGCACACACATGAGCTTAGTGGGCCAAAAGGCTCATGGAAGGCAAATTACACACTTAGGGCTTATAGGCCCATAGTAGTTGGTCAAACCCTGCTATACACAATAAGGGATTTTTAGGCTAGCAAAAGCTAGCAAGCCCAAAGGCAAATGCATAAATGCGTGCTCAAGGGCAAAATAGACCAATAGGTGTTTTTGTGTGTTTGTTAATTTGTTTAGTTGCTTGTGTGTAAGGTAAGGGGGTCATGTATAAAAAAAGGCATGAAATGATGATCATTACATAATACTCCACACCATAAAAGCTTGTGGCATACCCATATAGATTAGGCACAAGGTTCATGCATGCACAGCTATGTGTGCATATGGTGCATTATATGTGATGTTGTTATAACTTGTTTGTTATAGAATTTCTTACTAAGTATTTTATATACTTACTCTTATTGTTAATGTGCAGATAATATTTCAATGGAGTTGAATAATCAATAATGATTATTTGGTACTTGCTTGTTAGTTCTCATTGGTACATATTGCATATATTACATATCATTTTTTTTTTGTCTACTGCATGCACTTATGATCATAGTCTAACTCCAAACTCATTTGCCTTATTTAGTAAGGTAGTCTGGCATGAACTTCTTGGGTTGCTCCTAACTTGGGTTTTTTTCTCCCAGGCAAAGATGAGCCTTTAGACCAATTGGGTCACTATTATTTTATAGCACGACTTTAGTAACTAGTAAGAGGTCTACTAATATTGACTTTAACTTAGTACAATTGTGGCGTGTATTATTATTTACTTTGGGTTAGGCTTATGATCCCGTGACATTGCTTGTGTAGGTTGATAGGTAAAACACTTAGACATTGTATAATTGCTGCAGTTTTTTCTTACTATGAATGTAGTTTTTCACCCATGGTTTGACTTGATATATTACTTATTCATGCATGAACACTAAAACATTTTTCTTACATGGCCATACATATTTTATATGTATTTTCTTTAACTCACGCCAAACCACCATCTTATTTTCATAAACTTAAGTGTTTTATTGAAACAAAGTAAATGTTTCCTTAACTTACAAGTAAACACTAAATGTTAAGTAAGTAGCTAAGCTTGATGTAGTAAGTCTTCATAAAAAATTCTGGAAATGAGGAACAATTCTGGCTTGATTAAATGAATATATTAGGCAACAGAATGATCTTGAATAATTAAGGGATTAACTAGGTATAAATGAAATGTTTCCTCACATAATTGATTATTATTATGAACGTAAATTGGCATAGCATTCCAAAATAAGAATAAAAATAAAAATGACATTTTTTATAAGTAATTTAACTCATAAAAAATATTACCAGAAAATGAAACAAATTCATTGGTTTTGAATGGAGTAAATTTTGTGAGTAGCCCTTAACCTTTAGTCATTGTTTCCTTTTAGACCCTAACCTATTGAATATCCTGTTTTAGTCCTAAACCTATTAAAAATGCTTCATTTTAGTCCTAAATCTATTGAAAATATTTCATTTTGGTCCCAATTTGATGAAATTTATTAACTCAAAGTATTTTTCTGATAATAATTTTTTAATAATAATTTTTTAGATCATAATTTAAACTATCCGGTAAATATTTTATAGCAAATTTAATCTGTATTATAATTTTTTTTAAGGTAAATGGCATTCATCATCCTTGAACTAAGAGTCATGTTGCGGATTCATCCTGGAACTAAAAAATGTTACACCATTCATCCTCTAACTATGAAAATGTTACACTATTCATCCTACTGTCGAATTTTTCATTAAAATGGATGGGAAAGAAATGTGAAAAACAAGTTTTAACCCTAAAAAAACTTTCCATTTACATTAGAAACCACAATTTTTAAATCTAGCAATCAAACTACATTCTCCACTTTCTTTCAACCATTTAACCCGAACCTATAGTTTTCCTTCAACCATTTTCTTCTTCTTATCACCAAAACCTTGTTCATACTATATTTATTTTTTATTACTTAGATATAATCACTATCTAGAGAGCGTAGGATTAAACTACTTAGTTTGTTCGTTTCAAGTATAATTAATAGTGTATTGAAAGTATTTAGTTTTTTTAGTATCTGATCTATATTTTTTTAAATTAGAAACTTAATCAAAACTTTACACTTTAAAATATTATTCAAGTGGTTATTAAAAATATATAGTATTAACTTTTAAATAATATTAATTTTGTTCAAACAAAATATATAGTATTAATTTTCAAATAATATCATATATAACATATATAAAAAATTACCCAAAAATATCGTATATAACAAAAAAAAATAATCTCTTTTTAATTTAGATAATTTCTAAAGCTCTTCATTACTCTGATTATAAATCTTTATGCCTGTTTAGTTTCTAATATTTTTATACTATGTATTACTTTCACCTTTCTACTATTTTCTTTGAAAAAAAGTAATATTATTTGAAAGTTAATACTATATATTTTTAATAACCCCTTGAATAATATTTTAAAGTGTAAAGTTTTGATTAAGTTTTTAATTTGAAAAAATATAAATCATATACTATAAAAACTAAATACTTTCAATACATTATTAATTATATTTGAAACAAACAGACTAAGTAGTTTAATCCTATGCCCTGTAGATAGTAATTATATCTAAATAATAAAAAATAAATATAGTCCGAACAAGGTTTTGGTGGGAAGAATAAGAAAATGGTTGAAAGAAAATTATGGGTTCAGGTTAAATGGTTGAAAGAAAGTGGAGAAGGTTGTTTGATTGCAAGATTTAAAAGTTTTGATATTTTTAAGGAAAATGGAAATTTTTTTAGGGTTAAAACTTGTTTTTCATATTTTTTTCCCGTATATTTTAACAAAAAATTTAACGGCATAATGAATAGTACAACATTTTCATAGTTAGAGGATGAACGGTATAACATTTTTTAGTTCTAGGATGAATCCGCAACATGACCCTTAGTCAAGGATGACGGTTGCCATTTACCCTTTTTTTACAGTTATTGAAAACTTCAAATCACATTTTTTTTCTCTTTGTAAATTAAACTTATTTCATTCAGAAAAAAATTACTAATTTCAATTATCAATTTACTGTAAAAAAAATAGTAAACTATTTACATTGAATGGAAGATAGTTACCGAATGTTTAAATGAAATAATTTTAATAGGTTTAGGACCAAAACAGAACATTCAATAGGTTAGGGACTAACAAGAAACAATGACTAAAGGTTAGAGACAATTTATGCAATTTACTCATTTTGAATGAGAAGAAAAAAGAAAAGAAAAAAAACCATAACCATAATACATTTTTGGCATCCCCAAACCCATATAGCCCATATACATATATTTAATAAATTTGAAGCCTAGTCATGAATATTAACAAAAAAAACCTGGCTCCCACATACAATATTCAATGGATGAGAATCAATAAAGTGCTAAATAACAATTTTAAAACTATGAGGGAATTTGTGCAATGTAGAGAAAAAATTAGTGTTTGATGCTATAAATTGGGGTAGATATGAATGGCTTCGTAAAAAGATGCCGACACACTCTCCAAATCCACCATCTCTACATTCTATTGTATGTTCTGTTCCCTCTCTTCTCACATATCTTCCATTAGCTATACGCTTGAATTTGCTAGTTTTTTGTAGGTATGATTTTAAAATTACAAAGGAAGCTTCTTTTAGCTAGAAATATTGCCAGTTTATTGGTTTCATGGGTGGCAATGTCAGAGTTAATATCTTTCTAACGAAGGTCCTGACATACACATAAGTCTACCAGTAGCCGCTTGTTACTTTTATAAGTTCTTCGGTGGTGACATTGCTGTGCCGGAGAGTTCTTTTTCCAAAATCCTGAATGCTATGCATGAATGGATTCATCTCTAACACCATTTTAACATTGTTTTGAACTGTTTCTAAGATTCCCAATGATAGCCCCTCAGGGCCTTCCAGGAAACTTATGAGAAATTATCCCACACTAGTCATAATTAGGTAAATGATTACATACACACTAGTTAAAACCTTCATGATTCTACTTATTTAACCTATTATGCAAACATGCATAAGCAATACTTTGGCTTCATCGATAATAAAAAGAAGAACACATAAAATGTCACTAGGAATTTCATTAAAAACTAAGTTCAAAATAGTCAAAATGTAAAAATAACTATGGAGTTAACAACACATAATCAACCACGTGCAAGCATCCATACAAAAGTAGACTATGCTCACACCCAAGTGCGACTCTAGCCCTCTATTTGGATATGAGGGAGAGCGTGGAAGGGGGAAGGTGCACCCCTTCCTTTGTGCATTTGGGTGAAAGGAAATATGAGAGAGTACACCAATGACTTACACCCAAGCAAGGGCAAACCTTCCTCCAAGAAATTCACCATGGGAATTGCGAAGCCCACATTGGTGTTAATTCCTTGCCTCGCAAGACTCTGCGATAAGCTATTTTTGGCCTACAACTCAGGCTAATGTCAGAAAGTTTGTTCAATGATGCCTCACCTGCCAGCTTAACTCACAAATATAGAGGATGCCCTCTTCCAATGCCTCAATGGCTGTTGATCCTTGGCTCTTTGCCATGGGGGGGCTAGACTTGGTTGGGGCACTCCCCACTGCTCTAGGGTAGGTCAAGTACTACATTATGACAGTAGACTATTTCACTAGCCTCCATCATTGCGTCCTAGATCACCAAATTCTTATGGACAAATATCATTTTTCAATTTGGATGCCCCCAAGCTATTATTACTAATAACAATCCTAAAGAAGGATTTAGGAAAGGCTTAAAAAATATTGCCTTTGGTCATTGTTGAAAAGGGTAATACCAACGGCTTTGTGTATAACGAGCCCCATCTCTTGGGCAACACTAAAGCCTATAAAGGCTACGAGCCTTGATAAGCACATTGCAAGGCACCGTAGGCTATGACCCCCATAAGCTGCAAGCCCCTCATGGATCAACTAGGAAGCCTAACAAGAAGGTTGGGGAATTTCTTGAATATTATTAATAAGAGCTTAGAATTTTCTTAACGATCAAACACATTTAAAGCCCTCTTACTAAATGGGAATTCAATATTCCTACAATAGGAAAACCCTTGAAAAGTGCATTGCACTCATAAGAAAATAACAAGCTCTAATGAATCCATGTTGGAAGAGGAGCCCTCAATGAGGCTGCATAGAACAAAATAGTTCTACAAATAAGACAAGAAATAGGCATCTTTGACTAGCCTTGATGGAAGGTCATCCCACTTACTGCAAGACCTCAAACAAAAGAAGGCTTCTCAAAGCCTTGGATAGATATAGGGTCACGCCTTCTAATAAATAACTACGACCACTGCATGAGTTCTTTACTCTATGAGAACTGAGACCTTTATTGCACTACTGGATCTAGGGTTACATAACTTACATGAGCGCCTTAAGTGAGTCGATTAATGATACATAATGAGCACTATGGCTTCTGAGGACTCACGTGTCCCCTATTCTCTAGATTAATGCGAAGTTGGTCAATAGATTGGCCCCGTTGGACAAAATAACCTTATGTGATGGAGTTAATGTTCCTAAAAAAATCATCCTTGAAGGAACAAAAGATTGCAGTCTTTTCCATGCTTCAAATTTGAAGATCAGGTGTCTACAAACTTCTAGGCTTGGACCCCAAAGGGTTCAGGAGCTGACGATACTTGACACTTTGTTAAGTATTCCTCCGATGGGTCAAGGCCTATGAAGGTGACTGTAAAGAACAGGGGACACGTGAGTCCTCGGAAGCCATAGTGCTTACTAGAAGCTACTCGACCAAAAACAACATAAGCATCTCACTAGAGAAAAAAGTGAATATGACTATCTGAACAAATTCCCACATCCGGGACTCTCCATATATAAAGAACTTAAAGCTTGAATTATACCCAATTATTTATGGGTTATTAGGCACTAGGCCTGATTTATGAATAAAGGCCTAATGAAGCCCATCAAACTCAGAAACTAGGGCACAAGCCCACTAAGCTTACTTACTGGCTATATATACTAGGAGTATTTACTCCCACCTACTTTTTTACAATACAATCATACTAGCTTGAGCGTTGAGAGGTCTTCTAGGCCCTAGGCCTGATTTATGAATAAAGGCCCAATGAAGCCTATCAAACTTTGAAACTATGGCACAAGCCCACTAAACCCACATACTGGCTATATATACGAGTAGTTCTCTCATTCTTACCTATGTTTTTACACTACAATCATACTGACTTGAGCATCGGAGAGGTCTCCCCTAGGACACACTCGAGGGCTCTCCTAATGACCCTCTTCCATGTCTTTGTACGCAAGTGACCGGAGCTAGCTAATGATTAAGGCTCTCCACTATCCAACCCAAAACCCTAGGTAGTTTAGTTATCAACATACAAGAGTGTTAGATGGTAAAATACATGGTTAAGTGTGTGGATAGGATACTAAATGGAAAATTGAATAAATTAGGTGGCAAAATTACATCCTTGAGATGTTAGGTAGTGTGGAGGATCTACAACTTAATTGTCCCTCATGGTTAGTAATTTTCCAAAGTGAGATACATATATATATGGTGAAGGTTTCTTACCCCATTGGCTTAAGCTTTTAGGAACATATGTGAAGCCATTATCATATGTGGTATCTCACTTGAAGAATCTCTCAGGTTCAGACCTCCTAACAGGTGGTATTAAACCTAATGGTTCAACTAGGAAAGATGTTGGTGTGTTAGAGTTTGATACTTGTTGGGTATGCTCTTAATGCGTGATGTTGGTGTGCTGAAGTTTGATACTCATTGGGTATACTACCAATGACTCAAGGGTTCTGCTCAAGAGGGAGTGTCGTGAACATGTATAGCGGAGTCACTGGTGATGAGGAGATTGTTAAGGATGTAAGTGACTTGTTCCACATGGTAATAATTGCCGAAGGTGAGAAATGTATATATGGTAGTTACCTCTTGTTCCATTGGCTTAAGCTTTTAACAATATGTGTAACACCATTATCATATGTGGTATCTTGCTTGATGGATTATACCACCCTAACAAGTAGTAAGATGAATGGGCTAGGTTACGGCATGAAAGCATAAGAAGGCTCAAATTGCTAAAATGGTATATTTTTAGCTTTACACCTCACTAAATCATGCACGGCCAACATGGTTATACATATTGCTCCAAATTTCCTTTTAATTTGTTCATAGCCTTCTTTAAACATACTTCTTAGTATAAGAAACTAATAGTGAAAATGAACATAAATTGATTCCAATTTCCTATTGAGAAAGTTCATAATGATTAAAGGCAAATGAGGTTTAAAGTTAGATTCCAAAAGGTCTGATTCACTTCAGTATAATAAGGAAATGAGGACTTTCTTGTATTTCTAAAATTTATTATAAGATAATAATTTTGTATTTGGTTAAGTAATCCCAATGCATGAACAAAGAACATTTGGAGTTTATAAGGCATTATCGTTCTTGGATGATCAGAACATCATTTTTCTTTATTAGGTTAATTTCTTGGGGGGAAATCAAGTGTTATTTTATTTACCAAGCTTGTTCCTAGGATAATAACAAGTAAACTAGGTAACTTAATGCCTCATTAGTACAAGTGTTTGGCCAAATATATTCTATTTACTATTCCTGAAGCTCACCTTTTATTGATCTAATTATCTATTGTTATTGTTCTTGTTGATATGTAATAATTCTTTATCTATATTTCCTTCTTGAGTTTCATATAAGATTTACCTTTTATATATTTTATACAAAGAATCCATAATAGCTTAAATAGAGTTTCATTTCTTGAAAGTTGTATTTCTATATTTTGCTTGTACCGGTGTGTTAAGAAATAGTTTTTAATGCAATACTTGTTTTGGTTATCTAAGCTTTCATAGAGGCCTTTTGTAGCTTATACTACTCATTCCCAATGGTTTAAGTGCTTTTGCAGATCTTGTGGACTTGAGCAATGGCTCAAGAAATATCTAACTAGTCAAAACCCAAACTACTATTTTTGCACTGCCTTATGTAGTAATCTATTATAGTCTATAGTTTTGGTGAAAGGATTCCTAGTCCTTAAAGGTCCTGCTTCTTGATGGCCAAAGTACTAATGCACTGAGTCTGTCACATTTGGCTAAAAGCTGAGGAACTGAGAGCCTATAAGAACTCGACAAGGCAAGGAAATCTAGCAATGTCTTTACCTCGGAGAATGTAGAAGGACGTAGATATCTATCCACAACTAAAATCATTGACCAAACATTACAGACGCTACTCTGGGAGCATGGGAAAACCCTCAAGGAAAACCTACCTCTAATGATCAAGGAGGAACTTGGTTAGTGTAGGGCCGAGGTCCTCATCCTACACCCTCACTGAACTACCTTAGTGCCTCATGCCAATGACCAAACACTTATCATTATATGCTGAGGTCCCTCAAGGGACCTTAACGTGACCTTTACCACCATACTCTAGTTGATACTATGATGATGTTTGTTGTGAGTGTCAAAGTAATGGTTCGTTGGGACACGTCAAGGTATGATCTTCAGAAATTCGAATCTGGTTGAACATATAACCTGCTCAACCCCATTTATCTTGAAACGGCCTTGTCACCCCTTACCCAATAAATATAGGGACTTCAGCCCTATAGGTAGCATTCACTCTCCTCATCCTTTTGTGCTCTACTCCTCTAGAATCTCCCATATCTTTCATTTGACTTGAGCGTCAAAGGTTCTTTTCCTGGAAAAACTTATGGAACCTCTTAGCTCTTCTTTTTGTGTTTCAAGAGACACTCACCACAAAGCTCATCCTGTCTCCCCTAACATGACCTCCTCATCTAGCAATCATGATGAAGGACATCAGTTGTCATCATTTGTGGGAACCTAGCCACAAATCATCATGGTGGAAACATGTCGCTCAATGGAAAAAAAACTTCTGGATCCCCAAATAGAGGTAAACCCACATCCCTTGCAGGACACTTTTGTCCTTGAAGATGAGTGACTTTGTCACCATGATGATGGGTTTTCTGTGCATTTTCTAGTGCGCCCTTGTCACTAAATGATGCAAACAACATGAGCAATGCCTAGAACCATCAAATAGGATAACTTAGAGATCTATGCAATCTTAATAAGTGACTAATTCCCTAAGCAGACATCCAATCCTCGAATAGGTAACTTACAAAAAAGACATGGTCACAGAGCCTAAGGTTATGTGCTTAAAAGGACCACCTATGATCAAATCAAGCACCAATTTCAAAATATGACTAAGTATTGAGAAGATCAATTAAGAATTGTGTGAAAGTCAAGATTGAAATAGCTAGTAAGATGTTGTAGTCTTTATATCATTGGAGCTTGATTGATCTTTACCATGTAAGAGTTATGGCATGAATTTTGTAATTGGCAAATTATCCCAAAGAGTTAATTAGAGCTAATAAAGAATTTCAACCTTATGATATATGTTGTTGGTAAATTATAACATTAAGAGATTATCTGCCCCCTTTATTGAAAGTCCTCAACCTAGCAATAGTCCTCTTAGGTGGTTGTTGTCAAACAGGGAGTTTTAACCGCTCGATCACGCTAGACTATTGGGCCTTCATTGGGCTCAATTTTGGACTGATGTATCACATTTATTATGTGTATCCTAAAGATAAGGTGAATGACATAACCTAAGCCTATTTTCTCTTTAGAGTTTACAGTTTATTACTTTATTTGGTAGAAGTTGTATGTCATATGTTTAAATGAATAATAACTTTCATAAACAAAAAATCTATTCTTATGTTACAAGCATGGCTCATATCCATTTTTATGTCATTTATCAAATGCAACTGATTAAAGGCTAGTTATCATTTACCGATTTTTATATTGAGTCAATTTATTTTAACTTAAGTCAACTTAATCTAAAATCTTTTATTTTTATTTTCACATCTTTTTTGTTTTAACCAATTTCTTTTGAAAGCTAAAATTATATAGGTGTAATAGTCCATTCAAAATAAATTTATTATGAATTTTTTTATTTTTTAATTCTAAAAAATGCCATAAAAATTTAATGATATCATAAAGTTTTACAATCAATGGATTATTGCACCTAAATGATATTTTGGCTTTCAAATGAAATTAGTTATAGGAAAAAAATGTAAAAATAAAATTAAGTCATTTTGGATCAAGTTAACTTGAGTTAAAATAAATTGTTCTAAGTTAATTACATCTAATAGATCAGGATTAATTGATTTTAATAGTTAAATTAAACTTCATACTCCCATGTGATTTCCAACTTTCTTTAAGAGAGATTTTGATGTAGTTAACATGAATGCTTGTACATTAAATTCTTTATATTTGTAGCTTAGGAAGGTGGGATGATTTTTTTTTTTTTAATCTTGTTTCCCACAATGTATGTTTAAACAATTGGACTAAATATTTTTCTCAGTTCATAAAATTGTGTATGTCATTCATGTATTGGGATGTGAACTCTAAACCTCTAGGGAGCATATTGGTGGGGAAGCTATTGAACCAACCTAATTACTAGGTTTTTATTCTTTATTTGTAATTTTTTTTTCATGCATTAAATTTTTTGTTAAATTTAAATAACAATTGAATGAAATTATATTAAATTGGACTAAAAAATTGAATATACAAGCCACAAGAAAACTGGCTTTTTGTACAATATTTAGGAATAAGCCAACTTGTTACTGCTTCTACTCAAGTTGTATGATTCATTTGCCTTTTCCACAACTTTTCAAACTTTACCCTGAAAAATGTATTTATTACATATCAGATATCAAATATTTTGAGAATAAAATAGTAAATTGATGATAATGAACTACTTTTTCAAGAAAATGAATCATCACTTTGAGACATCCTAAAATTGAAAATAGCTCATAATACTTTCAGATGAAGGAAATACAATTTTAGTAAATGTGTGATGTCTCCTTTACTAAAGGCTTTAACAATATGTGATTTTTCTATGAAGACATGTGCACTTTTTTTTTTTAGAAATTAGTTACATCTCTACAAAGAATAACAAAAATTATTCTACATGCTTAATAAAAAATTTTCATAATCAATCAATCAAAAATAATAAAAAATTATTTTTTTATGAAATCTAATTTTAAGTTAATGGCTTGTGTTATTGCCACTCATGCAGGATGGAGGCGTGAAGCAAAACCATTTTTCAAAATTTTTTTTTAAGCTTTAACCAAAGTAATGAAACAACCAAAAAATGAAATGATTGGTGACTAAATCTAGAGAGTGAAAAAAATGAGATGAATAAGAAAAAAAATAAAATGTCGCTTCAAATACAATTATAAATTTAAAAAACACATTAAGTTCACTTTTATTGTAGTCAAACTAAACAATATAACTTCATTATTCTTTATCCGAAATAGGTCATACATACACATAAATTTGAGATTCACCATACTATTTATTGTTGGTCGACTATCTAATTCCAAAATTTTAGACACACTTAGTGGTGCAATGTAATCTATATATATATCTATATAAATGAGAAACATGCAAAATTTCACATTCATTTGTGACCAATAAAATTTTTTATCTCTATTAGCTTTAGATAATATAGTTGATGGGCTTCTTTATTATCTCTACCATTCTAAGTTTAACTTTCGTTGACATCCATACTTGTTTTTAACTTTAGCAAATTGATCCTTACAATTTTTCTCACACTTTCTTAATAACTTTGCACGCTCAAAAATTCATCATTAATGTGATTTATGTTGATTCTTCCTTTCCAGTTAGAAAAACCATTTGTGCAATCAATAGTAATTTACATTTCTAACAGTTAAACAGTTCTTAATTACTTATAGATATTTGTTAATTGCAATCAAACGTGTTGTTTGTTACATTTCTTAATTGCTTATAGATATTTTTCAGTTATGTCTCCAAACATTTTACATTTACTCCTAAATAGTTGTCTTTTTATCTTCATAGCCTTCTATAGTTCCAATCCTAAGTATATACTAATTTTTTGTCCATACAATGTACAGGTTTATTTTTATATATTTAATTGTATATATAATTGTCTAATTATTTTTCATAGTAATAATAATAATTATATATAAGAGATTGAAAATAGATATATATTTCATACATTTAATACAATTTAGCTATTTTTAATTTTTTTTGTTATAAAGCAATGAATGTAAAAATCAAAGAACAATCATCCATTTAAAATCTAAAAAGTGAGTTCAATCTTCAACATTTTTCTCTTTTAAGTTCTCCCAAACCAAATAAAGAATAGAGCATCAATCCCTAATCATCTAACTTGGAAATGCAACTTCAAATTAATCCTTGAAACTTAAATTGTAACAATAAAATATGTACAATTTAGATGATATTTTATATTTTTATCTTTATATTAATATATATTTAATAAAAAATCATTTAAATTAGTTGTTAGTAGGTAAAGAAAATGAAAAGAGAAACGGAAATTGTAAAAATAGATTAATTTTTTTAGCTAAATAGAGAAAGATTAGTTTAGTAAAATTGAAAATAACACAATTAAATGCATTTAATTATAACTCAAACTATTGTTCCTTTAAAGGTTGTCTCTTATCCTCCATGGTTACCAATCTGGCAATTTCTTTTTTAGAGAATTTGACTGATCTTGGTTGTTTTCTTTTTGAAGGCAAAATCATTTGTTGTTTTTTTTCTTTCCCCTTGACCTGTTATTTTTTTTTAAATGTGAACTCAGCCAGTTCTTCTTGTTTTCTCTTACTGGGTAACTCAGATGTTCAATTTATCAAAGACTAGTGCAGCAGTGGTTAGGGCTCTGTTGACAATGATTAAGGACTCCAAAACTAAAGTTTAGGCACTATTTTTGTTTAAAATTATTTTCTTTATTTTTTTAAATTGTGAATAACCGCTCCTGGTTTTAAATTTGTGAGCCTTTAAAATAATTGTGAATATTTGTTCTGGGCTTTAAATAGTGAGCTTATGTACATTTAACGTCATAAGGTGTATATTCAATATATCTTATACCACTAACTACGCAAATAAATGTACAACTAACATTGCAAAGTAATTCATATGATTACCTATCATATTTTTTTTTTTTGTTGAATTCTTAATGTAAAGTTGTTTGTTTCTTCATATTGCTTTTCTTGGATGTACCAATCCAAATTCATTCCACCTAGCCCAATCAAAAGTATAAGAAGAAAATCATACTTCAGAAAAAGTGATCAATACATATTGGCTTCTAGTTCATAATAATGAAACATGTAAATAAAAAATATTTGCAAACTACCTGAGCATTATCAGTTTTATACTTTTGGAGTTCTTCTTGAACACGTATTAGCCTGTAAAATAAACTCTCTATTATAAAACATTTAGGACTATGATACAAACTTTATAGGTAAGAAGCATTCTAAGTCTAAAGATACCTCCATTGAAGATCAGTTATTTCATGAAGCAATTCTTTCTCCCTATCGTGGGCATCTTCTAGCTACAACAATATGTAAATACATTATCAAAGAGATAACAAGAGAAGCAATAATAGGTATTCAATTTTATATGTTTAGCTTAAAACTAAATTTTTTTTTAGTCATTCAATTAATTTAGATGTCAAATTTTGTATTAAATGAGTTTAGGAATCAAATGGCCAAAAATAGATAATAAAATTATTGATATGTTCAAATTTTTCTATCCAATTTTAAGAAGTGCATATTTCTCCTAAAAAGAGCTCTAAGAGTAGCTTTTCGCCAGTATGTTGATATACAATGTTGATTACTAAACTGAAATCATGTGAAAGTAGAATTAATATTGTTTTGCTATATAAACTTACTTAAAGGCTATTTTACATTGAATGAAAGAATTGAACAATTATATTAGTCATATAAGCTAATATGATCAATTTATATTAAACATATAATGCATGCTAAGATATGTTTAGTATCTAGATAGAAAATAATAATAATAATAATAATAACAACAACAATAACAACAAAAATACCAATAACTAAATTTATCTTGGTGCCTCAAAATTTGTTAACCGAAACATGTTAACCCTTGTAACTTGACTTAGATTAGCTTGCCCCTTGAACCATGGAAAATGCAAATTTGATCTAAAACAAAGGGATAAAAGCATTTCCTTGTAATAATTTAATGGATAAGTTGATCAGAGTCAAGTTATAGGTGGTAAAGTACATGAGTCAACAAAGTTAAGTGAGTGAAAATAAGTTTCAAGGAATAAAATGGATTAAATAATAATAATAATAATAATAATAATAATAATAATAATAATAATAATAATAATAATAATAATAATAATAATCAACATCATTATTATCATTTAAATAATAGTAAGAAATTATATGCAACTATTTTATAAGGAAGTAAACATAAAAGCCTATGCCTTAAATTTGATGTCAATTATCTGTAGTCATTCAGAAAAATCATATATATTGTTTCACAAAAAAAAAAAAACTACCAACATAGTTTTCTACAAACAATAAAAAAAAAGTGACCTTATTATTCTGATTCATTTTATCACTTAATTTTAGACATATTAATTTTTATAATGTTAAAAGGATCATATAAAGAGAATTTTGTGCACATAAAATAGAAAAATACTTGGGTGATTCTAAGAGCTATTGAAAGTCATTAATAGTGTCAAAGAGAAAATCATCTTCCCATAGGATCTTACACTTAATATATGAAGGTGAATTTTTAAAAAATAATTTTAATTTGCTATCTTAGAGTTGTCAATATGTTAGTCTAAGCTTGCAACTACTTTAAGAGTCTACTCCTCATTTTTAATGGTTACTATTGATGAAATTTATCATAATTCATTAACCTTTTTATTCATCTGTAGATCTAATAGTCAGTTGGGTTTAGGCCATGGTGAGTTCAACCACTAGCTCCATTTGATTAAGTAATATATCTCACATTGGATGCATGTTTTCTCATACCAATTTCCTTTACAAGTTAGAGGGCATTTTAGAGTTATAAGAGCTACTTGGAACCAAGGTTTAAACTGGTATTGATAGCATTGAAATATTTCTAATATGTTAGGTTTTCCTTTTAGGTGATGAAACTAGTGGATTTTTTTTTATAATATAAAAAGAATGATCCCTAATTCATGTAGCTCTATGGAAATACCATATAATAATCTTGATTGTTTAATAGGTGTTTGGGATTACTTAGTTATTTTGGGCAATAATTTTAAATATTTACAACATTCTTTTAGATTTGACATCTTATAAAGTTTTAACTTGCAACTTTTATTGGTAAGCAAATCCTATTTCTTCTCATAAATTAGTTTTGGTGGCATGAGACCACCTTCTAGCAAATTTGGTGAAAAAAAAATCTTTTATGTCATAAAAGTTCTAAATTACTAGTTGAGAAAATTGATTCTCTTAAAAAGATTTTTCTCTTATATCTTCTCCATTGTAATAGTATTTTTAATAATATAGTTGTAACACTATCATATCCCACTTGGGATAAATATGTGAAACCTTGTATCTGCATGTGGCTTCAAGTTTCAAAACATAAATAGCCAACATTTATTATCCATATCAATAAATTTCTTAGACTAGATTTGGAGTTAAGTAATGAAATCATATAAAAAAATTAAAATTTACTAATTCAAAATATTCTAGAGTTCACAAACTTGTTAGGTTTGAAAGAAGATTAAATTACATTCATGAAGAGGACACCTTTATTATTATCAATAGATTTCAAAAATTATAGTTAAGGATTCACTCATTTTAGATTATTCCCCTTTCCTGCCTCTTTAAGGTTCTTCTCATCATCAAAAGTCATGTTTTCAACTTGCATTCTTATTTTACAATTTTACTTTGTTTTTTTTTTGTTCTATTTTTGGGTTTTTTTCCTTTCAAATTTTGATCAATCAACCCCTCCCTAGAGTTTTGAATAAGTTGTTTTTCTCAATTGCTCCCTTGTTTCATTTTTAGTAAAAATCTTCTACTAACAATGATGGCTATGATAGTGTAGACATAGTGAAATGAACTAGGGAATTTTATGAGATCAAATAGCACTTACAAAATGATGAGAGATTTATAAGCCAATACCACGATGAACAAGCATGCGTCTTGTTCTCATGACTCTTAATTTTGACCATTATTAGTTCATAGAACCAATAATATATCAATAATTTTTTGAAAAATTGTAATCGGTAATTTATTATTGTTCATGTCTTTATTAAGATAGTGGTTATCTTATTTTGTTCTACTTTCACATTTAGATATTAATAAGAACACTTGTAGATACTAACTAGTAAACTGTATTCATGGATATAGTAAATACTTGAAAATGTATTAGTTAATTTAAAGTTATTACTAAAGCCTTAAAAATTCATCCTCCTTCATTGATTTAACATATAAAGAACAAACGTTAAAATTTTGTAGTTTGTAAATGTTTTGGTTTGTTTAAGAAATTTATCTAGAATGATTAATGTGACAATAGGTATGCTGACAAAAAATTGTAAACAATAGGTAAAAATATATGTACAAAAATCTTAAAATATAAGAATACTAATTAAGCATTAACTTAAAACTTAAGTCATACCACAGATTTCTCAAAGGAAGCTACATTTGTTGTTATATTTCCTCCATCAACTACTTTATTGCCTAGATCATTAGAAATAATTTTTTATTAACAAATTTAAGTATATTGATATATGAAAAAGTAACATATCTTAGTAATATTAACAATGAAAACCTGATAAGTTAATCGAAGATATTTGTTTCATCATACTAAGGATGCTTTCCTGTAAAGTAAGTAATAAATAAAAATAAGTGAAATTTATGTCCTTTAATTTTATCCAACCCCAAAATAGAGACCCATAGACACATACCCTTTGACTAATATTTTTTTGTAAAATAGTTTGTAATGTAGAGTAAAGGAAATGAGATGGTGTTAGTGGTCCAACATCAGGCGACGAGTTTAGAGAAAGTCCTGGATGTTGAGTAAGCACCTAAAGAATGAACAAAAATTTTATAAAGTATATGAGAAACAAAGAAATAGATATATATTCATATCATTGTATCATTATCATAAAATAAGTATAAGAATAATCTTCTTAAATGAGAAATAATGAGTTATAATTTACCTTTTTGAATCTAGTATGTTCATATTATAGTATTTTGCATTGCACATAAAACACTTTTTCTAAAAATAATGTTGGAAAAAAGCTTGCTATTCTTTTTTTTTTCTTTACTTTTTTACTAATTTTTTCTTATTAGTTTTTCTCAATTTTTACTTCTTATTAGCCAATTTTATTTATTTATTGTGTTTTGACATGAATCTTGCTTCCTTTTGCTATTGTCTTTGTTGTCACAATCACTTTGTTACTTTGAAAATTATCTTCTCTCGTTTCTAATATTTTGATCTAGTTTCAACTATTAATTTAAGTTGTGTTCAATTGTTTAGCATTTAATTGTTTTAGGTTCCTATTCTATTGGCTCTATTCTATGTTCATTTAGGTTAGATACTGATAACCGAAGGGCTATCGCCCAAAAAAACCTTCTCTCTCAAAGGAACTTGACACCGCCCTCAGGACTTTATTACACCGACCTTGGAGGAATCTCTCCACCACCCTCAGTGAAACACATAGCTAACTCCGGGAAAAAGGTTCCTCGCCACCCTTGGATTTGTACACTACCAACCTCAGGAGTATAGGTCCACCATCCTCGACAGAGGAAAAGGTCTTCCGAAGATGGTCCGCCTATCCAAAGGGCCTTCTCTAATAAGCCCTTGGGGAAGATTTCTCCTCAAAAGGGTCTTCTACCTTCGAAGGAATCTTACAGAGAAATGCCAAATACGGTTAGGGAACCTCTGATTGCCCGGAACCACCTATGGCTAGTTGGAGGTGCCTGCCTCCAAAGGTACGGACCAAATCTGGCTGAACATGTGTCATGATCTGGGTAAGCTGTGCAAAACGGCTTCTTCCCTCCATCCTCCTATAAATACTTAGGAGGCTCCTTGGTAAGGACAATGAGACTTTCTCCTTCATACTCTTTGCTCTTAAACCACTTCTCTCCTGTATAATGACTTGGGCGTTGGAGGCTCCTCCCTCGGAAACACACTCCGGATAGCTCCTAACCCACGTTCTTCAAAATCTTACAGATATCTTCTCATCGAAAGTCTCCACTTCAGGCCAACATGTCATATAACGTGGATGCCAACAGGCATCAAATACTAGTCTTTTTTTTGTTCGTTCACTCATTTCAATATTATGTTCTTTTCATATTTTTTTATTTGATTTAATTTTCTATTCTTTTGGATCTCTTACATTTGAGCTAATCTTTTAAGCTAATCTTTATTCTTTCAATAAATGAAAAATCACAAATTAATAATAATACAAAATGATGTTAAGTAAAGTGGGAAAAAGCTTAACTTCCCTTAAGTGAGATTTCAGTGTATTGAAAGATATACTATCAAACATTTAGCAAATAAGTTGAAAGTGGCTTTGATTATCTGAATTTCTTTAAAATCATTATTTGTCATATCATTACAAATTACGTAGCCAATACTTTTAATGCAAATTTACTTTTTCTTGAAAGAAATAGAATTTACTATTAATATATAATTAGAAGTAGCTAGTAGTTATATTACATTAATAATTAAAATATTTGTGCTTAGAATAAAAATTATTATCACTTAATATAAAATTATGATCATTTATGCACACAAATATGTTTATCAAAATGGTTAACGTATTCTTTTCCAAATGTGCTTGGTAATCTGTTGATTATATTTAAATGATAATCTTGAAAATGCGTTGATTTACAACAAAATTCTATTTATTTACTATTGATATATTAGGAAAAAATATATTTTTCATAATATTCATTGAAGAAGATTTATTATTCTATTGTTGTGCATGTGATGGTTATTATTTGTCTATATTGTATACTGTATATGCTTTTAATGCAGATAAGTTATACTTTATATACATCAATATGGTTGTGCATAGAAAAAAAATATATTTTTCTTTGGGATAATTAGAAGTTAGACACCAAGATTTAGGTGAAATTACAATTTTTCTCATTTTGTTTCAAAAATTCTACACTTCTACCCTAGATATGACATTATTTTATGTTGTGTCTGGCATCAACTTTTCAAATTCTATTTTTAACCATACAATGTCAACCTCTCATTAAAGGTGAACTATTTAATAATATTTTGATTTTGAATTAATATTTTAATTTTTTTTATTTATCTAAATATCAAATAATGTTTTTCCTTTAAAATGGGGGGGGGGGGGGGNGGAGTGTAGATTCTTTAAGCAAATGAAGCTAAGAAAAGTGTTAATTCATGTAAACCTCTAGAATTAAATTGTGATTAGTCATTTCTCTTTTTATGTAAACCTTTTATTTTATACATTTATGAGAAATATATTTCATAAGTGAGAAATTGAAATTATCTAATTTGTTCAAGAAAGCACAAAAGTCTATGTTTCAATATGCAATAGCACTGTAAGTTTAAAATCTCTCAAGTTTAAGGTAAACTTTTAGTTTTTGCTTACCTAAAAAATTTTGATTCTCACTAAAATGATATGTTAGTATATATAAGACGAACTAAAAATTTAATGTTTAAAAAATAAACAAGAAAAATATATATGTAACAAGCTTATAGATAAAATCCATATGAAAGCATCAGATAATTAAAGAGAAGTTAAAAGTAAAAATGTTGATATTAAACTCATCTTTTTTAGATTTGTTTACATGATTTTACACATATCAATAGAAAATTATACAATATTACAATGTCTGTTTCACTTTAACCGAGTTAAAAATATTAGCCTTTTTTTTTTTGGTCAACTTACCTTGGGTTGAAATTTCCTTATAAATTCTAAAAAGGTTTTAAAGTAGTATTCTATAGCCAAAATATAAATATTTTATTTATGGATCATTAGTTTATCAATTTATCAAGTTAACTATAAGTAAAAAACTGTGAAAATTCTCTTTCTTCATAAACATAGAGTACATGCCGAAGCATAAATTACTCTAGAAAATGAATACGTTTCATATAAATTTATGTCCTTACAAACTCATATGGACACACAAACATACTAACTCACTTATATTGTTTTTACAATTTCAAAAGTTCACAAGTCACATGTATCATACTGCTTTCAAAATATTTAATTTGTCAATAAAAATTTTGTAACACCTAAAGTTATTTTACATTCAAAATATTGTGTTTCATGAGCATGTATAAACAATTTTTAAGAAATAGTAGGTATCATTAAATGATATTATTTGTCAACTTTTGAAACTAAAAAACTATTATCATGGGTTCATTTTTGGATTCATAGTATTGCATTGATAGTACTTATTTACTAAATAGCATGCTTATTTAAATTATATACTTTAAGAAGATAAAAAATTATTTTTAAAATAACTTTTAAAAATTACTTAAGAACTTTAGTTGCACTTGAATATTAAGATTCTTTAGCAATGCAATGAGTCACTTTTATACTAAAATAATTATTAATCAATTAACAATCAAATTTTGTTAATATAATTTGATAAGATATGTTATTTTCTTAAGCATCCATAAATTAAAAATTACTTTAGTTACCATCACAAATTACATACAATATTTATTGGGCAGAATTTTTCACACCTAAATTCAATATTGCCCTTATGCAAATAAACTCAAATACATGAAAAATTTTTAGCTTTAACTAAAAAATTTTATTGAAGTTTTGGGGTCACTTTACATCACTTTGAGAACTGCAACTCAACTAAACATTTTGAAAAAGTGTAAGAGCACATTGCATCTTGTTGAAAATTGGAGACTATATTATAATTCAAAAATTTGTTGCAATGAGGACAGGATCATAAATAAATTGAAAAAGCTTTCAAAATGTATAAATATTGCATTGATCTTATCATTGGCAAAAGATTATAGTTGTTGCATATAATTTTGGAAGGAAGAAATATAAGATAAGTTATTAGAAAATATATATTTAGAGAAAGAGAGAGAAAGGAGAATTAGCATAAAAGATATTTCAACATATATTGCTAACCTCCAAATTACTACTAACCTGTATACTATAACTTTTTTGTAATAGAGGGCATTGTCCAACCTGAAAAAGATAGTGAGTTAAGTTCCATAATGGACTAAAATAAGCATGAGATACAAAGATTAAAATACCTTTTCAAGATCTACATTCTCAGAAGTTACTTTGAAACGTCCTTTTTGTTGAATAACTGGTGGCTTTGCCTTCTCATCATCTTCAGGACTTGCTGTTTCAAGAATAACTTTTGTTAAACAGAAAAGTAATACAATCTCAGAACTAATTAATATTTTTCAGAACTTGCATAAAAAAGGTTAAGTAGATGAAATGAAGATATAATTTTCTACCAATTGATTTAGGCTGCTTCATAGTAACATCAGTAGAGATATCATCAATTCCTGTTATAATTGCTGCTCCATTAGCGCCATAAATATTTTGAGGTTGATATTGCTTCACACTGTAACAATTATGCATGAAACTCAGTAACAGATTGTTAAAACTAAAATAACCCATGCAAATATGGATATGTGGGTGCCCAAAATTTACATGCTGATTTCTTATTTAGGAAATTAACATTCCAAAATAATTCACTATCGAATTTGTGTTTGTAGATGATTAACATTCATCAAGCAATTAATTTAGTGAGTTTGCTTTTTCTAAATCTTATAGTATGATTCAGGTGGAATTTTTTTTTTATTAATTTAAAAAATAAATAAGTGCTATATCAATGTTAAGTATGTTTCACATAAAGAAATTTATGTCTATTTAAATCACAATTCTTATAATCTATATATAACATTATTGAGTATGATCAAGATAAATAGTTATATATGTGTTTAGTACACAAACCTCTCTTGTTTGATCAAAGCATCATTGCTTTCTTCCAATTCTACATTGCTTGAAAGGTCATCTAATCTTTGCTGAGAAATAATGGGCATATCATTTGAAGATTTTTTATTGACCTCAACTTCACATGGATTACTCTCACACTGAAAATCTTGTCGAGGAGAAAGCACAAGTTCATTACTTGAACTAGCAATGCTTGAGTCATCATCAGATTTGTTGCATGCAACTCTGGAGCATTAACTCTAATTAGAGTAATCAATAGACACGCAGAGAACTTTTTTTTTTCACATATGCTATCAATGATAAGATTATAAATATATATATTAAATAAGTTCTTATGATTATTAAACTTTGGAATTATATGACATAAAAATCAAATCATTTATATAAAAAGAATAAACTATACTTTATAGTGTTTATTGTTGGCTGAAGTACTGTGGGTAGAGTTGATTGATATTGGATAGGACAATTCATTTCCTAGAAGAAAACTATAAAGCATTAGTAACACATGCATATAGCATCTCAGAGAAGAGAATGTCATAAATAATTTTAATTTAAAACCATTATAAATTTTTAAAGTTGATAAGTAATAAACATATTTTACACCTGTAATGGCTGTGTAGACAAGGAGCTTTGAGAATTTGTTTGCTTTTCAGAATAATCAAGAGCACAAAATGAACTTGAACTTCCTTGGTAAGCATATGACATAAACTCCTCATCTTGAATCTTATAAATGATGTTAGAAAGATTAGGACTGACCTGTAAATTGTAAAACAAACTTATATGTTTTGTGAAAGAAAAAACAAATGTTACTACTGAGGAAGCCTGAGCTTTCATGTCGTCAAGATTGAAATTCCAACCGCTTATCCCACGTTTGTACTCATTCTGCAAATGTTAATAAAAATATTTCATAGCCAAGTACTATGAATATTTGATAATAAGTCATCCTTATTAAACTACGCTAAAAGGATTTTAGTGCCTATCAGATAAGAGTGAGGTGGATAAAATAAAAATATTAATATTAAGTGGAACTTATATGTTAGAATATTGACTTTTTTTTTAACATTAAAGCAAATGAGATTTATTGGATACCAAATAACATAAATACAAAGAGTGTTGTTTAGGATAGGCAGGAGCTAGACTAAAGGCAGAAGATACTATAAAATCCCATAGTCTACGTGCATAATCAAAGCATGACCTAAACTCCCATTACACCCAATTTTTAACAGACTGTAAAGGATTCGATACCCATTCAATTTCTTGAAACTATTACTTAACCTCAAATAAGACAAGACATGTATGTTGTCTAGCAATTCAGCTTTTAATTGTCGAGTATTATTGAAAATTTAGGCTTTCTTTCTCTTCCACAAAGTGTAAGTAGTTATGAATAAAATAGCTTCCCATACCTTTTTCTTAGTTTGGGACAGTATACAAGACTAGGCTATTTCATTGCAAAAAATTTAAAACTTTTTCTTAGTTTGAGAGAGTAATAATGGTTGGAGATCTCTAGAAAGTATTTAAATTCTCAAACTTTTGATGAGACATAAGAACATTGCCAAATGGATTATATGATACGCATATTGGTGTTCTACCCACTTAAATCTATTTTCTTAATTTTTTTCTTGTCTCTAGTTTAACTTCATTATTATATATATTTGGTTAAAATATTGGGGGAATGTGTGGTTAGTAGGTTTTATTTTTTTCAAACAAAAAATGTTCATTATCCACTTTTTTGAGTTGACATGGTTTATGTTAATCACCTAATATTGTTGATACACAAAAATGAAATCATTGTAAGAAAGGAAGGTTTAGGGTTAAGCACTATTAACCACAATAAAACATTTGTTTTTTGGTAGGAGGAGATTGAAGGTGGGATTGGTGAATAGAATCTTGGATTTCCTTATAATAATCATAATTCAAAATCATTAGATCAAGACTTAGTTATTGTTGAAATTAAAGTACTATCATTATTTTATAATTATCCAAAAATAAGTTCTAATGTTTATTTAGTTAACAACTATGACAAATGGAACCTTTGAAGCTTACAACAAATATTTATTTTATCTCAATAATTTAAAAAGAAAAGTTTTAACTGACCATAATTTTTTTTATTTATCCCACCATCATATTTGGAAAATTAAATTATGTAAATTTTTCATATAGTATTTTTGTTAGTAGTGTTCACAGATAGCTTTTCCACAAAATAAAAAAAATGATCGTATGATTTATTTACACTACTAATGTAAAGGATATACTTTTCTGATCTAACAATATATAAAAAATAATCACTATTATTGATCAAGGATTAGTAATTAAAAAACTATATATTTATGGCTATATTAGTCATGCTTTCAAATAAGAGAATATTGTAAAGTTAAAATTGTGAAAGATCATAAACCTGTGAAAGCTCTTCCTTCTGGCCATCTGGCATTTTCTTTTGTGCAAGCATTTCTTCTTCTTTTTTCTAAATTTCAAAGTACAGAAAATTTGGCATAAATATTTATGCAAAAATATGTATATATAAGGCATGATAATAACCACACATGTTGAGATGTATAATCATACTCACCTTTAGAGCCTTTATGCGCTCTCCTAGGGCAGGCAATCCTTCTAAAAGTGTTTTGCTTATATACTCATTTGACTTAGCTTGTTTAAAGAAAGAATTCTTCAATAACTTTTTAGCTGAAGGTCGTTTTGAAGGATCTTTTACCAAACAACTTGCGATCATCTGTTTGAATGACTGAGGAAGGATAGAGAGATAAAGGGAGAGAAGTTAAAAAACAATTGATTAACTAATTTTTCCCAAATATTATAAAAAAAATTAGTTCATTAAATTGAAGTATACCTTAGAGAACTTTTTGTCACGTTCATAATCTAAACTAGGAGGTGCATTTTGCAAGGTCATAAGCAATACCTATAAAAGCAAGAAATGAAATTAAATTAAGGTATGTTGTAAAAATTAGTAATTTAAAATAAATTAAAAAAGAACCACCTTCATTGGAGGATATTTGGAAAATGGAGCATGTCCGTGAGCAAGCTCTAATGCCGTGATACCAAAAGACCATATATCAGCCCTACACATAACTCATAATAGATTATTAACTAGCATATGAATTCTAATTGAATCTAACCTTTTTGTAAAGATCTATTTACTTGAAATCATAACCATGTAACTGTTCCATGACCTCTGGAGCCATCCTATAAAAGAAGAAAAGTAATTTATGTTATTGGAAAATATTGTATTTGTTTATTACAAAAGTATCAATTTTTTTAATCATGACATTTAAATAAATATGAAGCATTAAATAATGAAAATAATAATTTCAAATCTTCTAACTATTGCAAAACTTGAAAGTATGATATGTTAAAGTTCATAAATTTGCCTTATATCGTTCTTAGAATGGTAAAATACAAGGGGACATGACTCTTCCTCCCTTGAAGCCTCCCATTCTTTCTTTTCCTTAAACTTTAAATTGTAATACTTGATTATGTGTACTAAAAAAAATATTCCAAGTAGACATAGAGATAACGTACACTAGATATAACCCCAAATTACAAAAGACGTATAATTTAAGCTTTGGTCCCTAGAGATAATTGCACTAAGGCATCTCCTTGATATTCGTTTCAATACCTCATAAGGACTTGAGTTTCAAAAATATCAATTTTTACCTTACCTTATAATAAGGTCCATTCCACCTTGACATTAAGATGTATTTAACCATTTATTTTATATTAAAGTTTTAAAATCCAAATTTTGTCACTGAACATCCACAAAGTCTAACAAATTAGTTACTTGATGAGTATAATAAATTAGTTCCTTGGTGACCAAATTGATTATCCCATCGAATGTCCAACAAGCATTTGTAACGGGAACATGACAAACTATAAATGATATTATTTCAAAACTTTTGTTATGTTCATAAAGCATAAAAATGACTTAAAAATCCAAAAAGCTCTAAAATCCTCATTCTAAATTCACTCATTTCCTACTCTTAATGTTCCATCAATTGGAAAGACATGAGATTAGTGGTCTTGGGGCTAACATATTGACACTTACAATGCCTTCCTTACAAGATATATGTCATATGACCTAGGAAGTGGTAGTTTCTTAAGTCATGTCCTACTCTAGTCAATAATTTCCTTTTAGCTATCATAAATCTTATTAATCCAATTCATGGTAAACTACTGTCTAGTCAAAATCGGGCATTAATTTCACTTAAAATTATTCAAAACATGGAAAATTTAACTAGCATTCCTAGCAGTCTTATTTTTTTTATACACAAAATTTAATACAATTTATTACAAGAGTAGGGATGAGAGTAAACAATCCTAAACTTATGGGGTGGAGGGGTTTACTACACGAACCCTGGAGAACCTCAACTATAATTAGTTTACTTTTGGGTGTCTGTACTTGTGTAGAGTGCAGCTTCACTCATTAAAATCTGGCTTTATCTATGAGTGTCCCTTCATGCTGCCAAGTTACTGGCCAACATGGGACTCTTAAAAGTGTTATCATTTGATTGAAATAACATCCAAATTTTGTAGGAATAACTAGGCTCAATTATGATGAAATATTACTTATGAAAAACTTATTATTAAAACCAGTCTTTGTAGGCAACAATCATTGCCACTATGGGTGACTAGAGTAAGCCATAATGGAAACCATTTAGCTATAGAAATAAAAGATACACAAAAAGTATATGAAGGAATGTAATGTTTTCTTCTTTGCTTTCTTTCAAATACATAAAATAGCAATAAGTTACTTGAATACACATATATTGTCATAGCTAGCTAGTTGATCAAAACAATATTTATTTCTTACTAAGAGACAATTTGTATTAACATAAGTTATTTTAGATTAAGTTGACTCCACAAAAAATAAAAATATAGGAGACAATTATGTGGAAAAACTTACCAGCAAGGTGTTCCCACAAATGTATTTCTTACACGTTGCCTATCACCTGAATCAAAGAGACAAGCAGAGACACCAAAATCTCCCAACTTAATTGCTCCCTTTGCACCAATCAAGACATTCCCAGCCTATGAAAAGATGGTTAGTGAGGGGTTGGGAAGGAATTTAAATAGATTTCTAAGTTGTTATAAGTTGTCATTTTATGACTATGATTAATAGCTTTTTGCTAAAACCTTATAAATTGTGTAGATTAAGCTCGTTGTTGGGGCATATGACAAATAATTTACATTGACAGATTAAATATATCAAGCATACACTAATTTGTTACTTAAAAAAGTTCAACCACTTGATTGTCTATGAATCTTTACCTAATTGAATACCATTTATTTTGCCCTTATTTGGGAGTATTTTTTCTGATTAGCATCAGAATTTTGGATATATAATTTATTAGTGATAGAGATGAAATTGTTAAAGCTAAAAACTAAAAGCTACCCTTAGATAGTTTTTTTTCAAAACGTTAATGCTACTCACTAAAACTAATACCAAATGGGGCCTTTAGACTTTCATAATTCCTTAATAAAAGTATTCTTTTATTCATAAAAATTAAAGATGTAGAACTTATGGAAATTCTTCAAAGAAAGTGGTGCATACTTTTACATCTCTATGGATGTGTCCATGATGATGAAGATATTCTAAACCCTTTAACACCTCACGAAGTATTGTTGCTATAATCACTTCCTCAAAGCCATCAGGATATGCTGCTTTCAATATATGGAGACAAGATCCTCCAGCCATATATGGCATCACAACCCATAAGTTATGATCATTAACAAAGGAGCAGTGAGATTTAAGAACATTAGGATGGTCCACCAACACCATTGTCTGTGCTTCACGAGAAATGTTGTTCTACAATTGTGAATTGAGGAGAATACTTTTAGGCAAAAGAATTTATAAAAACTAGACTTCTACTAAAGTTGGTCACTTAAAAGAAACAGAATAATATATAAAAATGGAAGGTCAATATAACATATATAGAAAGATTTAAGTCGATGCATTATGAAGATGTTTAATAATTTTAACTTCTAAGTTGAAGTTCATGAACATATGAACAATACTTACAGTAAGATCACAAACAAATACTACATGATTTTTTAATGAGTACTTGAGAAATGATAAATTGTTCATATAAATTTGATAGTACATTTTTCAACAAGTAAAATTTTTTTCTGCTATATACTCTAAAAAAAGAAGTTATGTACAACAATCAAAGTAGGATGATATTTTTTAAAATAAAAAATTGAAACAAATGAACTGAACACTTAAATGCTTATAGCTAATTGTAATAATTATTGTTTGCATAATGAGGTTTTCTTCTAATGGTTAAAATGAAGCTCAAAATTTAGGAATCTTGGGTCAAAGTCTCACACTACTAAAAAAAGGTATATACCATTCGTGATTGCTAAATTAATGACTGTTAAATACTATAGCTAACTAATGCAGTAAACTGTTGCTAAAAGTTAGTTTGTTATTCATAAGTTCCTTAATCCAGCTTGTACTATGCTTACCAGTTTGGTCATATATAAAACTCATGAAGAATTGCCTTGGGTAGTATTACAATCTTGTAGTTGTTAGATTTTGTTCTTATAAAAAGATTGTTGTTGTAGTGTTGGCTCATTTGGGCAATGTAAAATAAGTTTTTTTTCTGAGCTAGAGTGTTTGATTTTTAATTTGTGAAAACATTTTCTCAACAATAGAGCTAAGTTAGGTGAATTAGCCGTAAGTTGTTGCGGCAACTCATTGTTGGGAGGCTGATAGCAAGGAAGCAAAGTTTGGAGACTAAGAGGACAAAAACCAATAACTTAAGGACTTAAATTCTACAACATTCAGAGGTCAAACGGTAGATATAATAGTTTGAGGACTAGTAAAACAATGTCCTTGAATAGAGAGGCCTTTTTCCATTAATTCACCATTTTGTTTATTCCTGGAGAGTTTCCTGGATTGGGTCAGTTCAGTTCCAGCCCAACTCTAATTATTACACTATTCATCTACAATATTTTTTAACTCTTATTTAGTATATAGATATAATGGTGGGTTTAAGTGGAGTACGGTACTCCCTTCGTCCCAAATTCTTTCCAACATTCACTTTTTAGCAGTTAATTTATAATTTTTTATTTTCAACATTTTAGTATATAAATGAAAACACTTTATATATGAATAATTAATCAAGACTCATAGTTATATATATAATTTTTTCTCTAACAAGTAATAATATGAGTAAATTTAAGTTAAACTATTCAAAAAAGTCAAATAGACAAAAGATAGTGGGAAAGAGGGAGTATAACATTGTTTACTAATAGCTTGATTCATTTATCTTTTTAAATAACTTATAGACACAAAACAGATGGAGTAAACTTTGCAAATATTATTGCATATTTATTTTTTGATTTCAGAACATAAATAAAGTGATAGCATAAAACATAACATAAAAAGAAAATTTTCATTTTATAATTGATAGTTCAATTATCCATTATTTATAGTTGCTTCGATTATGTATTGTGATTTGTGGAATAAGTGGCAAAAAAAGAAGAAAGGGAACCTAGAATTGCTTTTGAGACATAACATAATACTCCCTTCATCCCAAAAGGTTTGCTCCATTTGTTTTTGGCAATTAATCTAGAATTTTTTATTTTCAACATTTTAATATATAAATAAAAAATCTTTGTATATGAATGATAATTCAAGATATGTAGTTTCTAAATATATTTTTTTGATTTTTTTTAAACAAACAATAATATGAATAAAATTAAGTCAAAATATAATAAAAAATCAAATGTATCAAAACTTCTCGAACGGAGTGAGTAATATATTGTACTCCTTGCCACCTAATCTATAAGACACTTTGCCTTGGCAATTGTCAGAATTCAAAATCCTTCCCCCTCTCCCAATCCCAAACAATCCCATTGAATGTTGGTTTAGTTATCTTTGGTTTCTGAAAAATAGGCAATTTTTTTTATCCTTGTACTATATAAATACCTTCTCAAACCTTATACTTGTATGCCTGATTTTCAATAAAAAAATAGTAATAATATATTGTAGAAGTAATATTAAATGAAGAGGAAATTACCAAGTCAACGTTGTCTCGTTCAAAATCAAGAATCTTGATTGCAACAATTTCATTAAATGACAAACAAAGAGCTCGATGCACTGAGGCGCTAACTCCATGTCCTACCTCCTCATACAATGTATAGTGCTCAGGTCCAATTGGATACTTTCTTTTTTCCATCATATGAGTTGTCTATTCACTACGACATAGTAAACAAAACTTATATCAAGCTTTCTAGCCAAATAATAACTAATTTTGATAAATCTAATAAAATAAAAGTATACTAGAAACCTAATTTCTCATTAGATAAAGAATATATTTTTAATGCAAAATAGTACTCACACAAGAAATATATTTTCATTAGACGTAAATCTTCCAATAGCATAATTAAAAAATCTCAAAAATATCAACATGACCATAACTCAAGTAAATTTATAAATCACCGAGTAAAATCTAACCTTGAGAATATTAATTAGAATCACATAAACAACACCAGACAAGGTTTTACCTATAGAAAAAATTATTCAAATCAACCAACAAATTGAGCAAGAAACTAAGCCAACAAACAAAGAAAAGATGGTAATATGCATAGGCTCATGCAAAAAAACTTCTTCGTTGTATACCTGAATCAAAATCTTAAGTAATTACAATGACAAATTCAATTAATGTGGAACAGAAGTGAAACCAATAGAGAATAAAAGCTAAATGAATGAGAATGGGCATTCAAATGTCCATTAATTACCCCAACTCAGAGGAAGAAAGAGAGAAATTACCCCAACTCAGAGGAAGAGAGAGAGAAAGGATGGGGAGTCAAGGTGAGAGAAAAATTGAATACAATTGTTTGACAACCCCTTATTGAGAGAGATGGGGGAGAAGGGTGGGCCAAGGTGAGAGAGAAATCGAGGGTATCGGATCGCCTCTTATTTTGGAAAAGATTTTACGCATAAGAGTTTTACCGCTAGTTTTCTTTTTCTTTTTTTTTTTAATCTTCAAATGTTCTAACTTGTTCTTGGAATATTATTTATATAGTTTATTATAATTTCTCCATTTTTTCCATGTTCACCATTGAATTAATTTTAATTTTATCATGATAAATAATAAAAGGATGATATTTGTTTATTGAAGTAAATATGGAATATCTTTAAAACCCAATCTTTAGGCCTCCACTAAAGCTTGCAGAATTTGCTTTACTTCCACAAGTGTAGGCTCACCATTCCGTCCATGGGGAGGAACCACTTAGGTGGGCTTATTGCAGGAAATGAAGCTAAAGGAGTAGATGGACTTGTTTAAAACCAATTCATGCACCATTATGCTGCAGCTTTACCTTATCAGTGGCAGAGCCAAGATTTTACGATTGGGTGGGCTAATATTAAAATTTTTTACCAAACTATTTTCTTATAAGCAAAATTGATGGATCCTGCTTTTGCTTTTAAATGCTAACAAATTTCTAAAAAAAGTGCAATTTGTGTGATTGTTGGTTTAGGCCTTTATCCCTAAAATATACTTATTGAAAATCCATACTTTAAGAAACATGGAAACCACTTTAAAATATTTTTTTATAAAAATGATGAATGTTTATTAATTTCCTTTTTTTTTCAAGCTATGTGAGTAAAAAAATATGAAATTCTAATTACTTTCTAAAAGTATACTATCCAATTGATTCTTAGACATATAGTATTAGTTTGCAAATGAAATTGGCTCCAAATAAAAATGAAAATAATGCATTTTAAAAATGCGCACTAGTTAGTTTAAAAAGTTTACTACGAAATCAGTATTTTCTACAAAAAAATTAGTCTAGAAAAAAATTATTTAATGCAACATTTTATTTACCTAGAATAAAAAAAAATATTTTAAAATTTCAGAAGATTGAATTGTTCCACAAAAAAAAAAAATGAAAAGAAGGGCTTTACGTATTTATTATAGAATTAACAGTGAGGGATTGTTTGAGTTGGGAAAGAGTATGTGTATGTATAGTTAGAAAAAACAACTAAAATAAACGAAGGCAAAAAAATAAATGCTTTGATAAAATGAGTTTGATTTTGTGCAGTGGAGTGGAACACTAAAAATAAGAAATAAAAAACATATTAAAACCATGTATAAGAAGAAGGAGCACTCAAAATTAAAAGAAAAAAATAAAAAATTGGTCGAATTTTTAACAACATGTAAACCTTTGGTACTATGTATTATATTTATAAATGATGAAATCAAACTTTGAGGATGGGCCAATTAAACTATAACTCCGCCATTGCACCTAACCTTTATAGAGTGAAACAATTCCTTTCAAGTACTGATTGGTTTCAGTTCCACAAAAGAAACTTGTTGGAACTATTTGAGCATAATTAAGTGCACAAAACACTTCATAGGTGCACTACGACACATTTGATGCACTAAGTTAGCTCACATAAACTTTAAGGAGCTTATGCTAGCTCACATTAACTCACATATAGTTGACCCTAACCAAATTTAACTCGAAGTAGATGACGTTAGCTCATTAGAACTCAAAGAAGCTTAGTGTATCAAATAAGAGCTTTAAGGAGTTCTAACGGCTCATACTAAGCTTTATCAAAGTGATGAGAGCTAATAGCTAGCTCAATTTTTCTAGACTTATCACACTATACCTAAACACAACTCAATTCTAACTCACTTAGCTGACTTCAGCTTTGTAATAACCCTAAAAATTAAGAAAAAGAAAATTCCCCAATTACCTTAAATGTAAAAATTACCATTTTGCCTTCAAAGGTATTTTCATAGTTTTACCTATCAATTTAGAAAATAAATATTAAAATAAGAATCTTGATCCTTAGATAATTTCTTTGGTGGTTACTACGTCAAATTCCAAGCTGGAAGCTCAAAGTCATCTTCTTTGGGCTAAGGGCATTTTGTTCTTTTCCAATCAAGCATCAAACTAAAAATCTGAGAGCGCCACTAGAATCTCCTTATGAAAATGAGTTAAAAGAACTTTGTCTCACTCAAGTCTGAATTTGTTTGTTTAGGTTTCTAAAAATTTAGCCTATATGCATGCACAATTTAAATCGGGTTCGTGTTTTGTTGTATGGGATAATTTCTCACTTAACCTTAATCTTTAAACTCTTAAAAATTTTATAGCCACATATTGCCCTTAAAATATTAGGATTTTTAAAGTTAATTTCTATGTTCCACTAATCTATATTTTCCCTTTCCAATCGCATTCAGTATTGTCCTAATATAACTATAATTCTTCCTCTCTTTTATTATTCTTTATCCGTATCCCTACCTAGTTCAAGACACTAGTTGGTCCTAGACTAAAACCTACAAACCTACTGCCATTTTCTTCTTCCTTTCTTCTCCATTAATTCATACCATTTAGTCTACAAGAAAAATAAAGTGACACCCATGCTCTTTGTTTCCCACCATGTTCTTGCACTTTCTTCTAGCTTTGACCATATTTTGTGCTCCTATTCTTTTATTCAATTAGATAGCCTCATAATTTTTCCATTGCTCCTGGTTTTTCTCATTAGAGTGGAGAAGAAGGCATCATACTAAAAGCTTGTCATTGCACTCTCTATACCGTTGCCGTCGTGATCTTGTTATTTGTTGAACCGGTGTAAGTTCAGCCCTTTTGGCTTTGTTTCTCTATCATCCAAGCAAACAAGATTGTTGCTTAATTCTCTATTTTTGCCTATGTTCATTAAGTTGAAGGGAAACCCCATCCAGACACCGAAAGCCATCCTATGCACGTTGGCGATTTTGAATTCGTTTATCTGAGTCTAAATCATTCTATATCACTATTTTATTTTATTTCCAGCACCTAAATACCTTATATTTTTATTTATATCTCTAGTATATCATTCATATTTAAAATTTTGGGTTTGTGCACTCTTTCTTGGTGCGATTAAACCCCTACTTGCACCCGAGCCACTATAGTCTTTTTGGAGTTCTTTTGGCCACCGATTTCAAACCTTACAGCCCTTGTTAAGTTTTTTCTCCTTACTACCCATGTTGTTACAAAGACCTAGGAAATCCTTATTGAAAGGTTTAGCGATTCTTTAGACTCTCAAAGTGCCAGAGATCCCAAAAACACATCAATAATTGAAATCAAATATTGTCCTTCCAAGTTCAGTTTTTACGGCCATTAAATGAGCATTTAACTCAATGTGTTGGCTATTGTAATTTTAGGATCATCATAAATAAAGGCTCCCGACATAATTCCGAGTAGGCACAAGGCCATCAGAGACTTATCAAAACCAATTTTGCCTAGTAGGTAAAATTTTGGCCTAGGCAACAAGAATGTGAACATTTCAAGTACCATTTAAGAAATTTTTAAATTTTAGCATATTTTTTAATTTTCTACCTTACTAATATTTTGTTGGACCATTTTAGGAAACCGTCCCATTTTGTTGTGTTATTCTGTACTAGGTAAGGGGGAAGAACGAGTTAGTTCTCGTGAGCCCTCTTAGGCCCAAAATAAGTATCAACTCAAATAATAAATTCTAAGTAAAAAATTGGGCTGAATAAAACATTAAAAAATTTGGGCAGCATGGGTAGATTAATTAAATTAATTTTTCTAAAATTTTATTTTATTTTATTTATTTTTTCTTTTTCCATTGAGAAGTAATTTTGATTAGTTGATTGCATGGTGATATATGATATATATTTGGCACTAGTGTTATGCTAGGGCCATTTACAACAAGAATTAAGTTAGAAGTATGCTAGGACCATTTGAATAAACTCCGGTAGCATCTTATTTAGGGCCAGTAAGACAAACATTGCTAGTACTATATTTAGGGCTGACAAACTCTCTAGCAGCATGATTAAGGCTGAAAGCTACTGTTAGTGGCATGCTAGGGCCGTAAGAAACTACTATAAGCGGGTAGATAAAGGATTAGGTTTGTAAATGCTAATTGACAAACTTGAAAAGAATTTACGAGGAGGAGATGGACATTTATCATAAATATACTTAAAAAGATATCATTGATGGCCATATCATCATGACCTGATGTCATGGAATGGGGTCCCAATGCCTCGACGACCTTGAGCTTGTAGGCTCTTAGGGATTGTGAATCCCACTTGGTTACTATTGGCTAACTATTATTTGTACGTAAATTAAAACAATTTACGTGCAACTAGTTTCTTAGCCTACCCTGTAAGAAGATATGTATGCATTTGTCCTAACAATGCAACAATTAAGTAAACCATTTCAAAAACATCGCTCGAGCTTTGCATTTAAAAGTACTTAAATCGTGCCAAGACAATAAAATACTAGTTACTTCTACTTTAAGTAATAGTTTGTGCACACTTAACATCACTAGCATGCACCCAATAGTAACTCAATGGTTTTACACCACAATATATCCTAATAGAGGCAACATCTTAGTACACAAGGTACCATATAGATTCAAGGCAAAATTCCTTAACTAAGATCATTTTCTTGAGCCCCACCTTTGAGCTATCAAGCTCAAAGTGCAAGCCTTTCCTTATCCTTGTGCACCACTTAGCCTTTATACTAAAAAGACATAATACTTAGTTAGTACATAGCTTAGTCCACAAAATTTTAGAATCACAAGGATTTTCATAAAAGAGTACCTGTAAAAAGAGGAAACTTAGCTCACAACTATCCACTAGTTGTTAGGCTTGGGGTTAGAACCTGCAGAACAAACTTAAGGGAATGAGTATATGAACGTACTCAATAAGGGTCCCTTAGGGTACTTATAAAGAGGATAACAAGCAAGCAAGCAAGTATGGCATACAACAAACAACAACCAAGCAACCAACAAACACAAGACAATAACAAAAAGATATGCAATGCATGAATGTATGATATGCAACACACATTTCTTGGGACTTTTTGCACCTTAGGTGCCTTATACTTGCCGTGAGCTCAAACGGCGGAGATACTTGAAACACTAGTCCTTGTATCCCGAATCCTTTACCTCTCTTAAGTCTTACTTACGGGTCCTAGAGTAGATCGTCACCTTCTATCAAAACTTGCCGGTCTTACCCTTAATTTATTGTATAGGGTAGCCATCTTATTTAGTTTAACTTGCCAAGCTCTTGGAGCTTAGCTTAGAGCTCTTTAGTGGCTCACTTACCAAACCAAACGATTTGGTTAGGATCTTCTTAGGTTTCTTCTTCAATTCCCTTAGGTCCGAGACCTCTCTCTTAGACCAATGAAGGCTCTGAAACCCGATTTAGTCCCCATAGTGCCTCCTTGACATCTTGAGCACTTTTAGCCCTTAGCCACTTTACTTAGCTCTACCTTAACCACACCACTTAGCTACCTATTAAATAATGAATAATTCTTAATTTAGGAATGAGTCTTAGATTTAACCGAGGCCATGGAACATCTTAAAATAGCCTAGGGATCATAACTAAGAGTTTGAGACATTCTTAGAATGCCCTGAGCTGCCTTGGCGATGCCATCGGCAACGTGTAGCCAACTGAGTCAATGCTTCTGGCCTTGGAGGTTTATCGGTGATGCATTGCCAATGCACTACAGCATTGCGCGACAGCGTGTGAACTTGCACCAAACTTGCTCAAACTTTCCGACCTCAAGGTGATTCACATGGGTCTTGTTTCTACTTCATTCCATACATAATACTACCTTTATATATATTATTTGAGCTAAATTAACTTGAAACCTTACCTCAAACTCAGCCATGAAGCAAGAATCAAAGCACAAGCACACTTGAGCTCAACCAAGTCCTCTGGAGTTCCAATCCTAAAATCAACATGATATGGCACCAAGAACCTTAAATCAAGACCATCTTTAGCTACTCAAACAACTTAGAACTAGCTCAAACAAAACCAATACGCTTACCTTAGGTTTCAAGCCCAAAACAAGCATCAAAGAGCCAATTGGGAGCAAGAATACCAAGAACAAGTTGGACGCTTTTTGTAATCACCTTGGGGCCTTCAAATTCAATGGAAACATGTGGAATTGGGGAGGTTTGGAACAAAAATTCTGGTAGGGAGAGGGGGCTATGAATTTTGGGAAGAAAACAAATGCGTAAAGGAAGTCAACTAGCTCAAAAAATCCTAACCACCCCACTAAAGCATACTTCTTGTTTTCTTGTTCTTTGACCCTTAAGTTCTCATTTGTTTTACTTTGGCCACTAAACACTCACCCAAAACCATCCCTCCTTGGTCCTAAAGGATGCCCAAAAGCCTCTTACTCTTAGCCTTCTGGACACTTAAGCCACTTAAGACATAAATTGCTTAATTGAGTACTTAGTGCAATTTTTGCACTTTTTTTTTTAAAATGATGATTCTAATAGCTAGGATAACTAATGGCCTCGACTTAACTAGTCAAATTTCCTTACATGACCCTAATTTCATCAAATTTACAGTCATGCCACTCACTTGGGCCAAAATTACCATTTTGCCCCTTTTGACCCTTAGGTGCTGAATCACACTTAGGAACTCATCTTTACTTAAACTTAGCTTGTTTTTCTTGCTTAATAAAGTGCTAACTTGAGGTGCTTAAGTGAAAAAACTTAAATAAAATACACTTACCTAGTTAAATGTAGTCATTGACTAGGAGAGCCATCACATCTTCCCCTCTTTTAGAAGTTTGGTCCCCTAAATTTTGACTTAATCAGGCGAAAACACTTGAATAATGCTTTTGCATATCCTGCTTGGTCTCCCAAGTGGTCTCTTCCTCCCCATGGTTAGACCATAGTACCTTGACCATTGGGATCCACTTTGTTCTTAGTTTCCTGACTTGGAGGTCAAGAAACTTAATGGGGTACTTTTTATAACTTAGGTCCTTCTTTATTGGAATTACGGATGGGGCTAACACTTGCTCGGGGTTCACATTGCCTTTTCTTAAGGAAATTGCATGAAATACATTATGAACATAGGCCAAACTTGGTGGCAAAGCCAACCAATAAGCCACTTTTCCCACCATTTCAAGAATTTCAAAAGGACCAATATACCTTGGAGCCAACTTACCTCTTTGGCCAAAGCTAGCCACACCTTTCATCGGGGAAGCTGTGGCAACGTCGGGTTTTCTGGAGTCGCCACCAATCTGTTTACTTAGGTCGATTGGACACCTTAAAATTGGTNATTTTGACAATTTTAACGTTTTCTGTCAATTTGGGCCAGAAACGTCCGTTTAGGCCCAAAATTGACGCGAAAAATTACCCAAAGCTCCTGAAACTTTCAGCATTTGTCAATTTTGCCCGAAACTTCTCAATTTTGTCATTTTTACCCCAAATTTTTAATTTTTTTTGTCATTTTTTCACGAAATTTTATTTTATTTCAAACATACACATATTCACACATATATCGTTTTAAATCAAATCTTCACAAAACAAAAATATATTTTAAACTAATTAAATTTTTTAATAATAATAATAGTAATAAATATATTTTTTAAATTAATTTTTTTTAATAAATTTTTTTTAAAATTTTAAAACCCTCGGACGAAATTGGGTGTCAACAGAAGCCTTAAGGAGTACCTTGTGTCCTATATCAAACTCCAAATCCTTTCTTCACACATTGGTGTACTTGGCCTGCCTATGTAAGGTAGCCTTGATCCTTGCTTGGATCAACTTAATCTTTGCCGTGGTCTCAGCAATGATTTTTGGGCCAAGAACCACTTTATTTGCTTTATTTGCCCAGCAATGAGGCGTCACATACTTATGCCCATACAATGCTTCATAGGGTGCCATCTTAATAGCCTTTTGATAGCTATTATTGTAAGTAAACTCAATCAATGGAAAGTGTTGGTCCCAATCCCCTCTAAAGTCCATCACACAACTTTACAACATGTCTTCCAAGATATGGATCATCCATTCAGTTTTCCCATCAGTCTGAGGGTGATAAGCAGTACTTAAGCTCACAATGGAACCCATAGCCTTTTGAAAGGCATTCCAAAACCTTGAGACAAAATGAGGATCTCTATCAGATACAATCTGATCGGGGATTCCATAAAGTCTTACCATTTCTTGGATATACAACTAGGCCAACTTCTTCATGGTATAAGTAATCTTAATAGGTATAAAGTGCGCTAACTTTGCTAACCTATCCACCATCACTCAAATTGAGTCGTGCTGACTTTTTGTATTGGGCAACCTGACACAAAAGTCCATGGTGATGGATCCCTATTTCCTTTGTAGGAGGGGTAAGCTTTGCAACATTCCTGATGGCCTTTGGTGCTCTGTCTTCACCATTTGACAAGTGAGGCACTTAGACACATATTCATATATGTCATTCCTAAACTTTGGCTATGAAAAATGAGTCCTAAGGTCATGGTATATCTTATTCACACCAGGGTGAACATTAAGCTTGCTCGTATGTGCCTCCTCCAACACTTGTTGCCTTAAGTCACTTGGCACATAGAGACAGCCACCATAGTATAGTAACCCATCCTTATACTGAAATTCTTTCAGTACAGTACCATTTCTTTTCTCCCCAGAAATTCTCTTTAAGTTTGGGTCCTTGTCCTGAGCTTCCTTAACCTTAGTCAGCTATGCTGACTGAATCTCAAGGACTATAACCGAGAACTATTCCATATTGGAACCCTTTGAGGTAGTAGTCACTTGATCATTGGAAAGAATTATCCCAGAATACTTACGGCTCAAGGCATCGGCAACCACATTGCCTTGACCAGAACAATAGTCTATTGAGTAATCATAATCCTTGATATACTTGATTCACCTCCTCTGCCTCATGTTCAGGTCCTTTTGGGTAAACAAATACATCAGACTTTTTTGGCCTTTAAAGATCTTAAAGGACCTTCTCATAAGGCAGTGTCTTTAAAGCTTCAAGGCAACACCACAGCCGCCAACTCAAGATCATATACCGAGTAGTTCAACTTGTTAGGTAGTAATTGCCTAGACCCATATGCAATTGCTTATCCTACATCAACACACATCTTAACCTTGTCACAGATGCATCGGTATACACCACAAAAGTCTTATGCGGATTTGGTAGGATTAAGATGGGAGCAAAAATCAACCTTTTCTTAAGCTCCTAGAAACTTTCTTCACACTTAGAAGTCCAGATGAACTTCTGTTTCTTCTTTTTCAAGGTAGTCAATGGCGAAGCTATCATAGAAAATTTTTCAATGAACCTTCGGTAATAGCCTGTCAAACCCAAGAAACTTCAAATTTCAATCACTGTTGTTGGGTGTTTCCATTCCATCACTGCCTATACCTTTCCTGGGTCAACACTTAGTCCTTAAGCATTTATGATATGCTTGAGGAAAGGAATCTCACTTGCCCATAATTGGCACTTAGATAGTTTTGTATAATATTGGTTATCCTTAAACACTTGCAAAGCTATCTTTAAATGTTCCTCATGTTCGTGGAGAGTCTTTGTTAGTGTTGTGCCTAAAAGCAAATCATGAGATAATTGTATTTTGCACATTGAGACATGATATTTTATTGAGGCATTAATCCAGTAATTATGTTTGTTGTTCTGTTTCTGTGTAACATAAAAAATATAATTATAACCCTAGAATAATGATATTCTTAAATGTCCCTGGTCTAGTATTATCATGGAGTGGGTTGTAATAATATATAAAGACTAGCATATGTGGAGACTAATATAAAATATGTAGTCTACATATGGGTACAAGTTGGAGAACTTGTGTACAAGACCGACCCACCATGAGAATGCTACATGGATCGTTATATGAGTGTCATAAGTGGTTCTTATAGTGAGCATGTATATGTAGTCCTTTGACCTAAGGTCATCAAGGTTCCTTACATGTGAGTCACTTACTTTGATACTTTCCTTTATTGCTCATAAATGAGTGAACATAAAGGAGGTTATTGGGCATGTCACATATCATACGGAGGGTTTTGTATGATCAAGATGGGATTTGTCCCTCCTATACAACGAAAGTGATATCTTTAGGTTCCTTGATAGAGTGAGACTAAGAAAATGCATGGCCATGCTCGGATGAGTTGATATACGATATCAATATTATGAGTTTAAGTTAGTCTACTCGATAATTAAGAAACCATAGATCGGGCTATACGAGAGTAACACATTCCATGTCTCGTGCTTGGTCTTGATATATTGGACAAAGGGACAATGACATATATGGATAATGATCATAGAGGTTTAGTCAAATCACCGATTATCTTGTCACTTGGGTAGCAATGATATGTTGCTAGACACCACTCATTGTTTATGATCATAAATGTGATTTATGATTATTGCCAATGTGATAGGAGCCTATTGGGTCACACACATAGACACAATTGGATTATTTGAGTGCATGGGCCAAATTATTTTGTTACCACCTCACAAAAATGAGAGAATTACAAAGTATGGCAAAATGGTAAAAAACCATTATATTGTGTAATACTCACCATAGTAATTAAAGTGTGAGGGGTAAAAGGTATGATCAACACCTCCTTAAAAGTGTTTTAAGTTGGTAACTAGGCCTCCAAGAAAAGTCTTAAGGATTGCTTGTTTGTCAAGCAACCTATGGACTTTTTTGTAAGGTTTTGGAAATTTGGGTACTTAATTGCAAAACTATCAAAAGAGAGCTTTGGAGAGTTATGGGAAGGATATGAATGGTATGAAAGTGCTATTGGAAGACCAAATTGCCTATGGAAGACAACTAAGGACAAAGAAAACACAAAAAGGCATAAAGGACCTAAGTGTTTTAGTGTAGGCCTTAAGGTGCATATGTCTTTGACTTAAGTCAAATGGTGAAATTATGGGGTTATACCACTGAAGGAGGGGCTGTTATGGCAAGATAAGGATATAAAAAATGTGGGCCATGAGTTTAAAACTAAGAAACCATGGTTTGGAAGTAAGGAAAAAGACATAAAGTAAGGTTAATACTACTTAAGTGTGTTTAGTGTACTTTTGACAATTTAAGTAGTTGAGACCACCTTTTCTTCTCTCATATTCGGCCATACTAGCCAAGGTATGTAGCCCACCCTCCTCCACACTTCCTCCATAGCCACCATACCTTTAAACTTAAAGCTACTTGAAATTGAAGGCAAAAGAAAGCAATTGAAAGCAAACTAGAGCTATTGCTTGGGTGCTTCAAGGATCAAGCTTAAAATTCAGCCTACCCATCTTGGTAAGGGTTCTCTTGCTCTCATGGATTGTTTACTATATTTTCAAGCATCCATGGAGCTAGGGCTAAGCTTGGAAGAGAGCCATGAGCTTGATGAACCAAGCTTAGTGAGGGGAGTGCACTTATTGAAGGTTTTGTGACCTAATGTGAAGTGCATAGTGATGGCAGCAAATTGAAGGGTTTCTAGAGCCTAAATTTAGTGCTAACTAGTGTTAAAACTATTCTAATACCAAGATTAAGCTTGAGGTGGGCTACCATAGTGATTTAATTAAGTTTATTGCATGTTTTATGGACTAACCTATGCTTTACGTTGCTGCCACATTTCATGTGTTTGTTGGTTGTGAATAGCTACTGCATTTGGTTGCCATATCTTGTACATATGTATTGTGCTTTTGTGTTTTAGTGTCTTTATATTTAGGTTTTAATGAGGATCAAATTTCCTTAAGAGTACAAGTGTTACCCTTACTAAGTTTCACAATGAAACTTACTCCCCTCAAATTTGCCCATTTCAGGTCCAGCAGAAAGATCATATTCAAAATGACCTTTTTGATTTGAGTTTTGATCTAAACTTTCAGGTACTTAAACTTCCATATGTCTAGTTGTGATCTGAAAATTTTGGTCATTTTAGGAGCACATTGGTATTTTTAGTTATAGTGCTTACTGTACTATGCAGCAGCTGTCCAGCATTCTGTTTCTGGAGTGCATTGTGTCTAAAGCTCTCTTGTAACTTGAGTGCGTGTTTTAGCTGAGTTAAGGCCATTATGTAGTACATGGATGCATGTACATGTAAGACACATAAAATGATACAAGTATGTGAACATTTGAGTAATGTTTTGGCTATCTATGTGATGTGGTGCAAAGCTGCCTAAGTGTGAATGATAGGCTGCTTACTTGTAAATTCTGTTTTGGCCACATGTTTTTGTTAAACGCAAGAGAATGTATTTCCTACGTGTATTGGACATATATGGGATAGCCTTGGAGGGTTTACCCCTTGTGAATGAAGTGTTTGCATGGTTTGGAAAATTTGTATGGGCAAAATGGTCCAAAAGTGGCCAGATTTTTGACCCTGCACCTAAAGTTTAATATCTCCTTGTGTTAAATGAATCTTAGTATGAAATTTTGAACACATCTAGAGAACATCTAGAGGTTGAACTGGGATTTGGAATTTCTAAATTTGGAGCACTGTATCCAAAACATACGACGTTGTAAAGTTGGCTAAGTTACTATTTATTTGGTCATAATTTTGTAACCAAATTAAAAAATCTATAACTTGGTCCATAGGTGGGCTATTGATGTAAAACCAAATTCCTTATTTTGATTAAATAATCTACTTGATAATGAAGCAAATTAAATAAGGGTTTACATGGCTAGATTAATACATTTTTTTGGAAGAAGTTTCAGGTGCAGTGGCTAGTCACTTACACTTAATAAGATTGCCTAATATGTGGTAGCCAAGATTAAGACTTGTGCTAGTGTTTTCCTTCCTTGCTGCCATGGTGTACATAAAATGTGAATATATGTGTAATTGTTAGACCAATATGCATGCATTTACATAGTGCTCAGGAGGGCCACTTGAGTATGCACACTAAGGGTATTGTTCTGAAGGCCTCCAGAACATATCAATCCCGGGAATTTTAAATGCACAATTTTGGCACCATAATTGGACTACCCCAGAGTGGTTAACAATATGCATGCATTTACATAGTGCCCAAGAAGGCCACTTGGGTATGCATACTAAGGGTATTGTTCTGATGGCCTATAGAACATACCAACCTTGGGAGTTTTAGATGCACAATTTTGGCACCATAACTGGACTACCCTGGAGTAGGTAGCATGTTTGGTCTTGGTTTCATGATAATTTTATATTAATAATTCACCCAAAGGTTGAGCCATTGTTAGGCCTAAAATTAAACCTAATTGGATTAGGGCTTTGAAACCCATTAGGCTTGGGAGTTGAGTCTTACTACAAATACATCATATTGTGAGAAATTCGCAGCTCTTGCCTTAGCCTCCTTAAGGATGAAATCAGAAGAGTTCTAAGAGTTCCAGCTGCACTCTTCTTTTGCCATTCCTTGGAGGACATAAGCTAGCACTGCAAGCTTAAGAGGAACACATCTGATGGAATGTGGTGGAGGTGTAGTGATCTCGAGAGGCTCATGTGGATACCATAGGGAGCTTGAACACGTCAACTATTCAAGTTTTATGATTCGAATCAACAGTTGAGTTAAAGATCTCAGTTGACCTAGGTATAAAATTTTCAAACACTTAATTTACCCTGTTTCACTTAGATCATGGAGGGTTTCGGTTATATTCTGCTTTGCTTGTCTGGCTCTCAAAACCCTACAATGGTATTAGAGCTACTTGTGAAACCTTAAATTAGAATTGAGTGTCAAATCGCATGATATGTTTTGTTTTGATCATGATTAAATAGATTGATTCATGATGCATGAAACTGGAACTTGTAATGTATATATGAGATATATAAAGAGACAGCATACATCGGTTAATGAGATTAACCCTAGATTGATTGATATGAGATACCTATCGAAATTAGGATTGTTGCAATAGTTGTGAAACCCTAGCAGGGACGGATTAGGGCTGTTCGGGCACCTTGAGTAAAGTACTTTTGTTGCCTCAGCCGAAGGTGGTCTCGGGTGCTTAGTTGCTCGAAATAATAGATCTCAGGCAATATAATTGTAAGACAATTTTTTTGCGTTGGGGGGTACTGCCCCTAGTATCTCCCCGCAAGGGCGGTACCCCTTGACCTCACCCGTTAATCAGCCAACGGGACCATCGTATGTAAAGCGCCACATTAATAAAACTGTTTAATAAATGCACATTAATTGACATGCATTTTTGTTGAATAAGATTTGACATGATATGCTGATTGGTGGTTGAAGGATGGTGCATGGTTATAGCCCTTGTTGGTTGTACTTGTAAATATGCCCTGCGAGTTGTGCCTTTTCTTGTTGCTTTTATTGTAACTCTTCTTGCCTAGCTCCCCTCGAATGTAACTTGAGGATTCTATTATTGATGTAATTGTACATTCTGGGATCATCTGAGGTGGTTTTTCCAAAGAGGTGACTACAAAAAGACAACCAATCAAGAAGGAGAAGGAGCTTGTGAAGACTTTTTCTTTTCTTAGGCTTTTATGATATTCTCATTGGCTTGAGAATATCGCATAGTTTGGGCTATAACCATGTTACGTTTATTTTGCTATTAGCATGAAATGCATGTTTTATATTTGTATGTGATGCATGTATAAGACAACTAGAGATAATAATTGGTGAGATCAAAAGAAAATCCCTCAAACAAAATATTAAGTCATTAAATGTGATGCCTTCCAAATGTTGGCTCATGTCAAGGCTTTGATTAATATTGGGTGGGTTTGCCAAAGCAAAGCACCTATGTTCATATTGGTAAGATGCGATGGGATAATAGTAATATCCAAATTGCTAACTTTGGGTCTGACTTAACTAAGTCATCCCAATAGGATTAGGGACTTAGAGTCATAGGGTTGGGCTTAAGTTCATGAGATGAGCTTGGACAAGTGTTGTTCACTCAACTATCCAAGAGTTGCATAAGATGCAATTGGCAAGGAGTTGCATAAGTTGCATAAGTTGCAATTGGCAAGGAGTTGCCTACCTAAATAACTATAACTTGAGAGAAAAGCCAAACCTGACTCAGGTTTTGGTGAAATGTGGATCTTGGCCCAATAGAATACCTTACCGCCGAGGTGTTCTGAAATAATATCGAGGGTTATTATTTTGATTAAAATAGTGGGAGTATCATTTAATAAAAGTCCTTATTAAATGAATTAAAATGCATGACTCTTACACTGCATATTTATAGTTGTAGATTACCATGGCACAAAACACATTGACACTTTTATTGTGATCAATCCTTAGCAGGAAAAACTGAATGGGACCAACATTTTACTTTTACATAGCACAGTGTTCTTTGGTGCCTAACTTCCTTCAGTGCTCATTATGAACCTTAATTGACATGGCCCCTTATGGGTCTACCTAGGAAGCCTATGGGAAGAGGTCCCATACTAGTCATAATTGGCTAATTGATTACGTGCACATTATTTCAAACTTTTATGCTTCTAGTTATTAATCCTACTATACAATCATGCATGAGTAAGTGCTTTGACTTAATTAATAAATTAATGAAATAACACTATAAATATCACCTTGGCATTTCATTAAAACCAAACATGAAAATCATCAAACCATACAAAACATTTATGTGGTTAACTACACATAATCAATAACGTGAACATCTAAGCATAGGAAGACTATGTCCACACCCAAGAGTGACTATATAGTACACTACTCATACATGAACATTAGATGCAAACTAGTGTATGATGACTATACACTTAACAATACCACAAAGATCCATAACTAAGCTCTTACCTTAGAGCAATTCCCGGTGGCAAGCTCCAAAGCCCTCCCTTATGCTTTACTAGCCTTTGTCGGCTAAATAAACAACTGTAGTTACTACAACAACCTAACCAACAAGTGAACCAAAAAACTAGAATCACAAGATTCAAATAAACTATGTACTTGCTCTTAAGCTTAGCTCAACAACCCTTAACAGTTGCCAGCCATACGGAACATATCTACACAATGAAGACTAAGGGAGTAAGAATCAACGATTCTCAGTAAGGGATCTTCAACCTACAAGGAAAACACTAAGGACAACATATATATAAAACTATGCAATCTACTATGAGCTCACACAACGTGAGGCTAAACCTATGTGCAAACATTTTAGTCCTTTGGGACTTGTCCTCTACCTAGTCCTCCAACAGGCATCACTCCGTACTTAGCGATTTCTAGCCCCTAACTCGTTCCTAGTAAGCTTTAGCTTACTAATGCAATAAGTTCAACCTTTCTTTGATTGTTGTGCAAGTGAACATGGTGGACGCGCCTCACTTGAGTTTCTAAGAACTCACTATGTGTACTAAGCCTCCATATAGTGCCCCAAGTCCTTAGACTTGGCTAGTCACTTGTGTACTATGCTTCCACCTTAAACCCTTATGAAGAGTGCACTAGGTTCTCACTTGCACCACAAGTAATCTTGCCTAGGCTGCAAATGCACTAAACCTTCACTCAAGGCTCAAACTTATCCACCATTACTTGGTTCATACTAGTGGAATTGTAATGACCATGGTTGGGCTCATTTATTAGGTTCTTTGGAACCCACCTAGGTGCCGTAAGGTTCCCACATTGGAGCCTCATATTTGAAGGCCCAAATAGGCTTCCAATGGTACTAAACCTTTCATTTGACTAACGGTGCTCTATTGTGGCCAAACATGCCTTCACTTTGAACTAAAAGAAATCTAAACTTGGGCAATTCTAGGCTTGGTGAAGACATGAAAATGATATTTCTCCCTCTTAGCTTCACGTGGAATCTTGAATTGCCTCAATCAGACACCCGAGCAAAAAGTAAAATACTACCGGGTGTCAAAGCTGGTGAATAGGCTTTGGCACTGCGGCACTGAGTGTAGGTGCAGTGCCACTGGCCAAGCATTCTGGCCTCCTCTAGCATGGTTTAGGTTGTATAGCACCAACTAGCATCGGGGTGCCAGTGTGTCATGCCCAGAACTTGCAAATGGTGCCCAAATCACCTTGGGAGGCCTCCAAAGTCTCCCAAACAAGTTGGGGATGCCATCCCATTTTGCAAACCTACAAAACACACTTCCTAGGCCACAATGCACCATTCATTCCAAGCTTGCAACATATACAAACATCATAATAAGATTGGAAACCCAACTAGTCCACCATGAACACCTCCCTCCATAACTAATGCCAACCATCAAATTCACAAGAATTTCATTGCAAACAAGCTATAAATACCATCAAATGGGTATGATCATAAATCCCTTACCTCTATTCCAAGCTATAAGTAAAGATAAAGCAGTTCTTCACCATGAACAAAGCTTGACAAGGTTCTACCTAAGCTCCAAGCAAACTAAGGCAAATGACACCAAATTAACATCAACCAAGCAAAATCGAAGCCCCAAATCACCAAATAAACAAGAAATCTTTGTTATCTCGCATAAAAAATAGGGGACCAGTTGGAAACATGATTTTAAGCTTGAAAAACATAAAATCCTATTGAATCAAGCTTCCCAAAGCATAGACCTTTGGTGGCTTCAAATTTCAGCGAAAAGCACTTGATTTTGAGCTAGAATTCATGAAGAAATCAAAGTGTGAAGGGGGAGCTCAGGTTTAAGGTGAATAGGAGAAAAAATGGCAGCCTCCCTATACTTTACCAAGTTTTATAACCTTTAAAACACCGAGCCACCAAACTTTATAAAATGTTACAAAAAGCCCCCTTCCCCAAATAGTAGCTTTTGGTCAAAACTTGGTCAAACCTTACATACTTAGGCTAATTTTTGGGTTTTAAAGTAGGTTTGGGTTTTAAAACACATTTTTTATTCCTAGGATTTGGCCTCACTTTGGGATACAAAATTACCATTTCACCCCCGATTCCAATTTAGTGCCATAAACTCCTCAAAACCTAGTAAACCTTGGTTAACATTCTTAATCTTGCTATGTGAGCTTAAAATAAGGTTCAAAACTAGGATTTAAATTACTTTATCTCCCTCGATCAAGCTTCCCGACTAGGAGGGCTGTAACATTCTCCCTACCTTGGAGAATTTGGTCTTCTAAATTTAATCTCCCCACCTTGGTGATGCACTCCTAGGCTACAATGCCAACGTATCCTGAACAAACCTACCAAGTGGAGTTAATTCCATAATAACCTTTTTGGTGCCGAACTACCTGACTCATTTAGCTAATGCCTTCAGGCACTTGAATCAGGTCCTATCTTGTATAGGTACTATGGCTAGTGCCATATTTGTGCTTAAACCCAAAAGCATACCAAGAACTGTCAGCTGTTCTCCCCACCTTGGCCTAAACTTACACGGTCTAAAGTAAATTAATGTAATTCCACTCTTGAAGACTATGGTATGGTCCTTCACTCCCTTAGGACATGGTGCTACTAAAGGACATTCGAATATTCAACTTGTCCCAGTGAAGCTGGTGATCACAACTCTTCAATACCAATTCCTGTGCTTGAGCCTCTTTGTGCAAGTTAGCTTAACAAGTTCTTATTTTTTTTGAAAACTTGTCCATGCACCTTACACTGATAGCCACCTACTAAAAGCTCAACATTGAGTAACTTCCCCCTCTTTTTCCTCTATCCCAAACCTACTAGTGTAAGCCAACTTAACAAGTTAAACTTGTCCATTAACACACACTGAAAAAGACTCATTCTATGTTTGGCACCCAATGTCTCTGTACCAAGCCACTTAGTGCAAGCTAGCTTAATGAGCATACGACTCATCCACTATTTTTCACACAGTCAGTTCCTTACTCTAGGTTTGGTACTCGTTAATTCCCAATGATCACTAGACCAAGTGTGTCATTAGTGTACTATGGCCACGCCGCATACACCACTAACACTTTAAGGCATACTCTGCTCAAAGCTCTATTATACTCTAGGGCTCTTCTAATAGGTGACCTATTGAGAGTTGTAGGTTTCAGTAAACCCTAGAATATGAGTCTTGGATACTCCTCTTGGATAGCTCATATGCATTAGGCATACTAGTGCACTGAGCAAGATACCTATGCACTACTTGAGTACTATGATCTTACTACCCTCGTTACTCTAGAGTCTCTTACACATGCATTCCTACTAGAGAAAATTTCTTAGGCATGAGTGCCAAGACCTCCAAGTAGCTAGTGCCCCTTGGCCCTCATCCGTGGCCCCTTAGCTTAGGGCTTCTAGCACCCGGTGATTAAGCTACCGACATGTTACTTAAGCCGAAGGTCTTGGTGCTTCAGTTGCTCCACTCGAAGTATGGTAGGTGCTCAAAGCCTACACACTAAGCCTCTTCATTTCCTTGCACTCAGAGCCAACACCCTACACACACAAGATTAGTTTCTTAAATGTGTCCTTAGTACACTTGCTTCCTGGCCTTCAATACTTGCTTTGTGCCTGAAGCCCCTGTGGGATCCTTAGTCAAGTTACAAGGTATTACCCAATCCTAGGCCAACTAGGCGTCCTTGGCTTAGTAGTTGACTCGGCACCTCAGCCTCATTCATTAGGCTTTGATACGCCTCTAGTCTTACTCGAGACCTTGATAACCTCATAGGCCTCCTGACGTCCAACACTATCAAGTGACCCCTCAATGATAGCTATTCTTCAGTTAAACTGTGGATACAAAGAACCATTTTTTCCATGCTCAACTACCATACCATAAGTATACCATGACAGGATGTTGTACCCGTGGTTTCGCCATGCCCACTCAACTTACTTGGTGGGAGAACTAACTTTAGTTAACAATTGGCAGGTGGTTGGCCATGGAAAATCACTTGGGTGGTTCATCCCATACAACTCTGCTTAGTGTTCCAGCTACGCACGTCGTGACTAGTTCTATCCCTTAGAGTTGTGCCTATCCACTAGCCTTAGCCAATCTCACAGATCATGAGCCTTTTCTTTTGAAAGTGTTAGGGTTTAGTTAAATACTCTAACTCTTGGATTTAACTATCTCAACCAATATCCTCACTGACTATGCTTCCAACCTTTGACTTCTTTCAACTTCGGTAAACTTGGTAACTACCAGAGTCATAAATAGATACCTGAGCATAACTGTACCTATACTAGACTTGGCACTTTAAACTATTAAGCAAAGTACTCAACTAGGTAGGAGATTATTTCACCTTGTGGCTACTTGTGAGTTGACTCTCGACTAGTTGTAATGAACTATACCTCATGGGCACTCCTCAGACACTACCTTATAGGGTTGAAGCAAAACATCCTCTTTTTGGCATGACTTGGTCATTTCTAACTAGATGGTTCAAAGTTATACGAAGCTACTGGCACTAAAATAAACAATAGGCGATCATCACAACGTCCTCGGTTCCACTTAGGACTTAGTCCTTAACCTACTTAACTAGCTTCACTAGCCAAGTCTTTTTTCTTCCATAAGTCATCTAAGTGGCCTATGACCCTACTTAACCTCAGGATGATGACCACAAGTCACAGGCTATCCCTTGGTCCATTTGCTTTGGCTCTCTCACTACTTTCTGGTGGTCGAGCAAAAACCCATCAACAACTTTACTTTGACTGGCTCAACCTTAGGGTATACAGCTAACGGATGGACAAACCTATCCATCCATTTACCCCTGGATGAGTTACTTGCACGTTGTCCCTTCCGTGGTTACATCCTACATTCAATGGTTAGAAAAAAAATAAATACTTACCTACTTACCTCCTTGGCATCTGATTGAATTGCTCCATTACTTGGGTACTTTAAGGAACTCATCTGTTAAACTTGCCAGTCATTCACTACCAATTAGGCCAAACAAACAACTCAAGGAATAAGAACACATATGGAACCTTAGAATGTTTCCAATCTAAGGCATTTAAGCATGTACTTATATGGGTTCACACGCTAGCAAGTGGGTCCTAGGGTTTTAGGTATCACTCGATACTTGGTGCGTCTTTAGGTCTTAATGCACTTGGGTTAGCCCTTAACCCTACTCAAAATTACCACCCAATAAGTCAAATAAAACTATGCCAGTAATTGATGCCAAAAATTACCAAGTAAGTGACAAATGACTAGTGGGAGGGTAAAGACTTACCTCACACTAGCGACACATTACCCATGAGTTCACTACAGCTACCAGTTGCACCTAGCTGGTGGTTGCCTACTTTGACCACTTGACTAATTGAAGTAAAGCTTAACTATTGCTCTAGTGTACCAAGCCGACTCCTTCTAGCAACAACTGTTGAGGACAAGCTTTCTAGCCGGGTCTTAACTCAACCAAGCCTAAATATGATACTAGTTTGATGACCACTCAAACCGTTGATAATAATTCTTAGGCATAACCTAAGAGTCATGCACTATTTGCACCCTAGGCTTAAGCCCTACTCTTACATGATCCATTCTTGTTCTTTTGTCTTTTGTTGACTTTTGCACTATGGGCGATTTGCCCATGCTCCTACTAGGTTGGATGAGCCAACCTTCAACTCACCATCTCATGTCTTCAATTCCTTTAACTTTTTTTTTAGAGCTACTGCATCTTAGACTGTTCACTGGTGGTCCAACATCTACGATCATCAAAGGCCTCAACATACTAGCTTAAGGCCTTGTTGGTCTCGGTCCCAAGCTTCCACTTTCAATGGGAAAAGTAAGAGGGTGTTACCATTTTTCACTTTGTAGCCTTCATGACCAAGTGTTTATCACTTAGGTCAGTGTATCCTTAGGTCTCTCCGGTATTGCCTAACCATCCAAGTTGGTGGGTTTAAGTTCTGACACTTTGGAAGCAATCGACTTGGCCTGGTTATACTCCCTGCCTTGGAGGTTTTCATACCCTCCCAGTCCTACAGATCATGTAACCTACCTCATGCTTGAGGTTTAAAAACAACTTCGTAGGATGGTGGTCGCATTGTAACTGCTTGTACCAATGTGTTGCCTTACCTTGGGGCAAGCCAAACTAACTGCCCCAACATTACCACACTAGACAACTAGGATCCATCCTAGGACCCTTTATCATCTGAAGCACACTTGATCTAGTTTCACCACCACAACTTGTATTGAAAGTTGGATGATAACTCATAGATGTTGGTTAATACTAACTACCCTAGCACAAGGACAATCCATTAGATCTTAATTCCTAGCCTCCAATGACCATGACCGAGCTCTGATACTAAACTGACATTGGTCCTCGTGGGCCTGCCCAAGAAGCCTATGGGAACAGGTCCCATATGAGTCGCAATTGGCTAATTGATTATGTGCACACTACTTAAAACCTTTATGCTTCTAGTTAGTTAATCCTACTTTGCAATCATGCATGAGTATGTGTTTTGACTTGATGAACAAATTAATTAAATAACACTTTAAATATCACCATGGCATTTCATTAAAACCAAACATCAAAACCATCAAAGCATATAAACCATTTATGTGGTTTACTACACATAATCAACAGTGTGTGAACATGCAAGCTTAGGAAGACTATGTTCACACCCAAGAGTGGCTCTAGAGTATACTACTCATACATGAACAATAAAGGCAAACTAGTGTATCAAGACTATACACTTAACAATACTATTGAGATCCATAACTAAGCTCTTACCTTAGAGCAACTCCCGGTGGCAAGCTCCAAAGCCCTCATTTATTCTTCACTAGCCTTTGTTGGCTGAATAAACAACTATAGTTAGTACAACATCTTAACAAAAAAGTGAACCACAAAACTAGAATCATAAGATTCAAATAAACTATATACTTGCTCATGAGCTTAGCTTATCAACCATTCATGGCTGCCAGCTATACAGAACATATCTGCACAATGAAGACTAATAGAGTGAGAATCAACAATTCTCAGTAAGTGATCTTTAAGCTACAAGCAAAACACGAAGGACAAAACATATATAAAAATATGTAATATGTTGTGAGCTCATATAGCGTGAGGCTAGACGTATGCACATACATTTCAGTCCCTTAAGACTTATTCTTTACCCTGTCCTTCTACGAGCATCACTTTGTACCTAGTGAGTTTTGGCTCCTAACTTGCTCTTAGAAAGCCTTAGCTTATTGATGCAATAAGTTGAGCCTTCCTTTGATTGTTATGCAGGTGAACATGATGGATGTGCCTTGCTTGAGTTTTAAGGAAATCACTAGGTGTACTAAGCCTCCACATAGTGGCTCAAGTCTTTAGACTTGTCTAGTCACTTGTGTACTAAGCTTCCATCTTAAACCCTTACCAAGAGTGCACTACGTTCTCAGTTGCACCTCAAGTAATCTAGCCTATGCTACAAGTGCACTAAACCTTCACTCAAGGCACAAACCTATCCACCATTACTTGGTTCACACTAGTTGAGTGGCATTGACCCTGGTTGAAATCATTTACTAGTTTCTTTGGAATCCACCTAAGTGCTCTATGGTTCTTACATCAGAGCCTTAAATCTAAAGGCCTAATTAAGCTTTTGATGGTACTAAATCTTGCACCCGACTAATGGTGCTATATTTGTGGCCAAAGAAACCTTCACTTTGAACTAAAATAAATAGAAATGTGAGCAACTCCAAGCTTGGTGAAGGCATGGAAAAAATGTTTCTCCCTCTTATCTTTGAGTGGAATCTTGAATCACCTCAATTGGACGCTTGAGCAAAAAGTTATGATGAAAATACTACTAGCTGTCAAAGCTAGCGAATAGGCTCTGGCGCTCTGGCACTGAGTGGGGTTGCAGTGCCATAGGACAACCATTCTAGCCTCCCCTAGGTTGCTCTAGGCACTGCAGCTCCAACTGGCACCATGGTGCCAGTGCCTCATGCCTAGAACTTGCAAATGATGCCTGAAGTACATTGGGAGGCCCCCTATGGCTCCCAAACAAGTTGGGGATGCCATCCTACTTCCCAAACCTGCAAAACCCACTTCCTAAGCCACAATGCACCATTCATTCCAAGCTTGTAACACACACAAACATCACAATAAGCTTGGAAACCCAACTAGTCCACCATGAACATCTCCTTCCACAACTAATGCCAATCATCAAATTCACAAGAATTTCACCACAAACAAGCTATGAATGGCATCAAGTGGGTATGAACCATAAATCCCTTGCCTCTATTCCAAGCTACAAGCAAAGATAAAGCATTCATTCACCATGAACAAAGCCTCACAAGGTTCTACCTAAGCTCCAAGCAAACCAAGGCAAATGACACCAAATTAACATCAACGAAGCAAAACCCCTGCCTCAAATCACCAAACAAACAAAAAATCAATAAGAAATCTTTGTTACCTCACATCAAAAATAGGGAACTAGTTGGAAACATGATTCCAAGCTTAATAGACATAACATCCTCTTGAATCAAGCTTCCCAAAGCATATACACCCTTAGTAGCTTCAAATTTCACCAAAAGCACTTGATTTTGAGCTAGAATTCATGAAGAGTTAGAAGGTTAAAGGGGAGCTCAGGTTTGAGGTGAATAGGAGAAAAAATGGCAGCCTCTCTTTACTTTACCAAATTTTATAGCCTTTAAAACACCAAGCCACCAAACTTTATAAAAACTTACAAAAGGTCCCCCTTCCCAAATAGTAACTCTTGGTAAAAACTTGGTTAAACCTTACATACTTAAGCTAATTTTTGCATTTTAAACTAGGTTTGGGTTTTAAAACACATTTTTTAATTCTCGAGACTTGGCCAACACTTTAGGATACAAAATTGCCATTTTACCTCCGATTCCAATTTGCTGTCATAAACTCCTCAAAACTTAGTGAACCTTGCCTAACATACTTAATCTTGCTATGTGAGCTTAAAATAAGGTTTGAAACTAGGATTTAATTCACTTTACCTCAGTCAAGCTTCCCGCCAGGAAGGCCGTAACACCAATTGTTCATGATCTAAGGTTATCATTTAGTTAGTTCATTTCCAACATCATAAACCATAGCAGTTTACTTATTAGACAAGACATTATGTGCAAAATCAAATGAATAAACAACCACTCTAGGTGTTGCTGGGCTCTTCAACAATACCAGTATCTGCACACAATTATATAAGGGATGAGAATTCAAAGAATTACCAATAATGGTCTTTCACTAACAAGAAAACATACTATAGGACCACAATATATGTACAACAAATATACGTGCTGTTCTATTGTAAGCTCATACAGTTTAGAGCCATAATATTTATCAAAGTTCAAGGTCAACTTTGGCTCCATGTATAATGACCCTCAATATATTGACCTGAAATTATGAAGGTAATTACAGTATTTTAGTAATTATAACACTTAAAATAGTAATTAAAAACTAAATCTCACTTTTTTAGAATATAGTAGCTAATAAAAGGAAAATTGGTCATTTAGGTAATGCCAGAACAAGAACTACATTTAAGGTATCCTAATAAATTGACATGCACAAATTAATCATAACCAAGAAATTAGCAATTCCTACAAACCCTAAAGCATCATTACTTTACTGGCATACACAATAATCTAAATCCATCCATATATCAAAATCAAGCAATAAACTCAAAATCATCCATAACAGCATCAAGATTTCATCCATTAACATCAAATAACACAAGACCATAGAAAGAAACCATTCAAATCATCATCAAATCCTCAAGAAAACTTAAAGAGAGTGTGTTACCTCTAGAGAGAGAAATGTTGAGAGAAAAAACTAAAAATTAATGCAAAGAAGCTTTAAACAATCCTCTAATGAAGGGGAACCTTGCCCGGTGGTGATGGAGGCTAGGGTAGAGATTTGGAGTCAAGGGGAAGAAGGAAAACTGAGAATCATGTGAAGTGGGAAATGAGGCGGTCGCTGTTTGTGACCCCTCTTTTATTTTGATGTAACATAGTTAGAAACAAGGGCATGTTTTTTATCGTGTCTGTGAACACACTTTTGAAATAAGCATGTTACAAACCATGCTCGATGTTTTAACCTTAAAATTTTTAAAAATGAAGCTAGAACATGATTTTGAACATAGGCATGCAATAAACCTTATGCATCTAACACGTTTCATAACATAGGCATTTGTCATGCCATGTTTGTGGTCTGAAGCTTAAAATTTTGGAAAATAGAGGACTTGCATGGTCTTGAACACTGATGTGAACACAATTGTGTTTAGGAAACATGTTTTAAAACATAGGCATATTCAGGATCATGTTTTGACTTTAGAATTGTTGTACAAAGGCAAACATAGTTTCAAACATGGGCATTTATTGAACTGTTTGATCTTTTGTAGCTAAATTTCAAAAATCATTTTAAAATTATTTTTTTTGAAATCAATCAGGCTCATGTTCTGGCATATGTTGACTAACACAAGCATGTTAGGCTTCTGAAACTTGAATTTTTAAAGCAAATGCACCTAAGCATGACAAAAGATTTTCCTGTACCTTTTCTTCAAGAATTTCTTCCTATTTGCATTCCATCTCTTGCATGAAAGCATATTGACTTGACATGAATAATTCTTGGAAATTCAAAAGAACTAACACACACATAAAAATAATTTAAAGTGAAAAGAAAAAATGATTAAAATTATAGTAGGAGATATTTTTGCTTTGGTTCCTTCCCACGAAGCGCCTAATTTAACATCTTTGGCTCAACTTCTTTCTCCTTTAATTAAGTAGGTTCTTCCTTCATCTCCAACAACTTGACCTCCACATGGTCATCTACTTTTTGAAGGTTGTTTGGATTGTATGGCCCTTTTGAGTTTGACTCTTTATTGGCTGGCAAAGCACCTTATAGCATTTCTGAAAGCGTCATAGCTACCTGTCCCAATTGAGTCTCCAAATTCTACGTAAACATTAATTAGTTTCTCAAAGCGATATCCATAATTTCCATCTTAGCATCAGTTCACTACATAAACTTAGAAAATTCATCATATGCAAATTGCCTCCTTCCCAGTAGTGGTTGTTGTGGCTGAAAATGAAGCGGTTGTGTTGCTTTTGATTACTCCATGAAAGATTTAGGTGATTCCTCCATTTAGGATTATAGATATTATTTTATAGGTCTTGAAGTAATTCCCACAAAATCTACTTGATCAGTCTTTCATTCCATTGTATGCCTGACAATCTTGAGTTGGGTGAACATTTCCACATAAATCACACTGCATCATTATAGCTTTCCTTTGAGCAATAGAAATTACTTCAACTTGCTTCGATAAAGCTTCCATTTGATTGGCTAGTGTAGTAACTATATCATAACTCTTAGCTGAGGCTGTTTTACTTGATTTATTTTTGAAAGATGATTTCAATTGATAATTATTCATTACCATCTCTTCAATACGATCCTTGGCTACCTCTGGAGTTTTGTTATTCAAAGTACCATTAGCTGCCACATTAATCATTTGCTTGGAAGTATAATTCAGACCATTATAGAATGTCTGAACTTGCAACTAAGCCTGTAAACCATAATGTGGACACTTTCTTTGGCAAATCATTAAATATTTCCCAAGTCTCATAAAGTGTCTCTAAATCCATCTAAGTAAAACTAGAAATATCATTACAAAGATTAAAATTTTTAACTAAAGGAAATTATTTCATTAAAATTTTTTCAGCAAGAGCATTCCAAGTAGCAATAGAACCTCTTGGAAGATAAGTTAACCATTGTGTAGCTTTTCCACTCAATAAGAATGGAAATAATCTCAACCAAACACTAGCTTCACTAGCTTTATTAATTTTGAAGGTATCACACATCTCCAAGAAACTAGTAATGTGGGTTTTCAAATCTTCATCCACCAAACCATCAATTTGAACACAAATTTAAACCATCTAGATAGTATTTGCTTTAATCTCAAACTTATTGACATTGGCAGGCAGTCTAACAATAATTGATTTTAACCCTTCAAAAAATGGTTTTACATAATCAAACGTAGTCCAAAATGGATTTTGCATTTCTATGATTAAATGCTCTTGATTTTCTCCTTGTTCCAACTTTAGGGGTAGAATTTTGTAACTCAAGGCACCTTAGATGGTGAAGTCTCCTTAAAGTTCTTTCAATTTCTGGATCAATAGTCTGGACTTAAGTAGAGTTGCTTCGAGTCATATACCAATTCTCCTACAAGAAAACAACAAGGAATCGATAAAAAAAAATATGAAAGAAAATACAACAAGAAAATAAATGGCTAAATTAATAGAAAATAGACTTTCAAATAACAATCTCAAACATTCCTAGGCAATGACACCAAAACTTGATAGCTCCTAAACTACATACTAAAAATATTCAGCCGAGGCTTTGAATGATAAGGAACCTTTAAGGCAAGTGCACCTATCATCTAGTATAGCATCCGGAGAGTATTAATGTCATATTCCATAGGGACAGAGTTGTCTACCATACCAAACCTCTTTCTATTACATACATGTCCAATACACATAAGGATTACATGCTCTTGCATCTAGCAACTTTATGTGGCCAAAATAGAATTTACAAACAAGCAACCTATCATTCATACTTAGACAGCTTGTGGACCACATTCACTTACATAGCAAAACAGTCCTCAAATGTTCACATACTTGTTTCAAATTTACTTGTCTTACATGTACATTCATCCATGCACTACATAATGGCCTTAAGTCAACTAAAACATGCACCCAAGTTACAGGACAGCTTTAGACACAATGCACTCCAGAAACAGGATGTTGGATGGCTGCTGGATAGTACAGTAAGCACCATCACTAAAAATACCAAATGTGCTCCTAAAATCACCAAAATTTCCAGATCACGACTAGATACATGGAAGTTAAAGTACCTAAATTTTAGATCAAAAATCAAACTGAAAAGGTCAATTTGAATGTGATCTTTCTGTTGGACTTGAAATGGGCAGATTTGAGGGGAGTAAGTTTCATTGTGAAACTTAGTAAGGAGAACACGTATACTCTTAAGGTAATGTATCCCATAGTATTACCTGCATCCAAAGAACTAAAACACAATTCATATCTACAACATATAGCAATCAAATGCAGTAACCAAACACAAACATCAAACACATGAAATGTGACAGCAACAATATGCATTGGTTAGTCCATAAAACATGTAATAAACACAAGTAGATCACTATGGCAGCCTTCCTAAAGCATAAGCTTGGTCTTAGGAGAGTTTTAACACTAGTTAGTATGAACTTTGGGGTCTAGAAACCCTTAAATTCGCTGCCATCATTGTGCACTTCAAACTAGGTCATAAAACCTTCACTAAGTGCACTCCCCTCTCTTCCAAACTTAGCCCTAGCTCCAAGGATGCTTGAAAATATAGTAAACATTTCATGAGAGCAAGAGAACTCCTTACCTTGAGTGTATGCCAAAATTGGAGCTTGATCCTAGGTGCACTCAAGTCTTAGTACCAAATAGCTTCCAATTGCCCTTTCTTGCTTTCAATTGTAACTAATTGCAAGCTTGGAGGTATGGTGGCTATGAAGGAAGTGTGGAGGTGGAGGAGCTGCATTTTTGTTGATGGAAAAGATCAAATGTGGGAGATAAAGACAAAGATAACCACTTATAAAGACTTTAGTGCACAAAACACACTTAACTAACCTTAACCATGCTTTATGTCATTTTCCTTGCTACAAGACTAGGTTTCTTAGTCTTTATCTCTTGGCCCACATTTGACCATCCTTATCTTGCTTGGGCTGCCTTTTCTTAAGTGGGATAACTCCAAAATGCTTGCATTTGACTTAAGTCATAACCATAAACAACCAAAGGCTTACACTAGGACACTTAAGTCCTTAAAGCTCTTTACGCTTTTCTTCGTCCACAATTGCCTTCCATAAGTATTTTGGTCCTCCAATAGCACTTTCATACCATTCATATCCTTCCCATAACTCTCCAAAGCTCTTTCTTAAGAGTTTTACAATTGAGTACCTGAATTTCCAAAACCTTACAAAAAAGTCCATAGGTTGCTTGACAAATAAGCAATCCTTGAGGTTTTTCTAGGGGGCTAAGTTACCAAGTTAGAATACTTTTAAGAAGGTATTTATCATGCCCTTTACCCCTCACACTTCAATTACTATGGTGAGAATTATATAATATAATGGTTTTTGACCATTATGCCATACTTTGTAATTCTCCCATTTTTGTGAGGTGGTAACATAGGGTCCTTTCTACCCTCCTCAACATGGCCCTCATCTCCCACTCCCTCAACTCACCTAATAGCATCTATGGCCAAGGAAATAATAGTATTTGATTCATCGTTCCTCTCGACACACTTGGGAGATAACCTAATTAATCTTTATTCTTCAAGATCACCCTTCTAATCAATCAAGATAGTGATAAGGCCATTTATGTCATCGCCCTTATCATTAAGCTCTACGTTGGCACCTCACTCGTTGGTACTAAGGGTTGTGCAAATAAAGATGGTCCAGCTTCGATGGACAGCAATGGTGGAATACCAAGGTGCATAATAATGGTCCTTACACCATACTCTACACTCAAAGAATGTGCCTCCACTGCTGTCATTTGGCTTTCAACATTAGCTAAGTGGATGGCATCAATATCCAACCTCTCCAAGATTTGTTGTTCTGTTGCATAAGACATCTTCAAAGTGGGAGTAATAGCAGATGTGGACAGACAAGCCTCAATCTGAGTATCTGTGGCTGTAGGCTTTTTAGGATTTTGCTGTCCATCATGATCCTTTAGAAACCATAAGTATCTAGCATCAAGCAATGTCTTTTTGTTCATCATGCTCATTGTATAGAATGACTCCATGTTAGTTGGCTAGGCTCACCATGTTCTTCACATGGTGGGTGATAAAAGATCCATCACAGATAACACCAACCTATGTGAGGTCCTGGAGATACGATACGAAAGCGTGGCTTAGGTGACAGTGAGTCCTTGTCTTTATGTAGTATAAATAAAAGAGATCCTTATTGGTGGCCATTTTGATGTTGTCTCATCTACTCAACAATGAATATGTGAGAGGTAGTGCATATGAAAAAGAGCTAGAGAATTCAATGTGGAAGCCTTAGACCCCTTTGGCTCATAATGTAAAGAACCTAGCCCCAGTTGTTACATCTTCACAAAATGGAAAATTTATAGTATAAGGATCTAAACTTATATGCTTTAATTTTCACTATAGTGTATGATGTGTGAAGTTTAAAGTATTTAATATACACTCCCTAAAGTGGCCTACATGGTGATAGTTTGGTCCTTAAGAAAGCATTAACACATTGCCTAATTTTCAAGTAATCTACGGACTAAATTGTAAGGTTACAAAAAGTTGGGCACTCAATTGCACAAATTTTCAAAGATGGTGATGGAGAGGACATGGATGGAATTATGAAGAAAGAATATGGATGGAATTAAAGATATTGAGGACCAAAGTGCTAAAAGAGGCAAGGTTTTCCATTTATGGCATAATGCCAACTAAGGTACTTAAGCGTCTATTTTTTGCCTAAAGTTATAATGAACTTTTGACAAGGTTAAAAGAGGTCAAAATTTTTCATTTTCACATCCCGAATGGCTGTCCATGACCTTGTCCAAATGTGGGCTTAAGTTGTTAAAATTTTACTTATTCCATGTAATCAACTTGGACATAGGTCAAATATAGAATAAATAAGGAAAAACTAAAGAAAAATATATATTTCTTTCATTTCTTCTTCCATATTCGGCCCCTAGCAGCTAGTGTTCTCCTGTGAGCTTTTCCACCTTCTTCCATAGCTACAATAACTCAAGAAATCAAGAGAAAGCAAGCGAAAGAAAGAGAATTCAACAAAGAGCACAAAAACCCTAGTTTTTGGGTTCATCTAGGGTTTCAAGTTTTTCATAGCCAAGGTAAGGGTTTATGTTACCACCTCACAAAAATGGGAGAATTACAAGTGTGTCATAATGGATAAAAACCGTTATATTGTGTAATTCTCACCATAGTGATTGAACTGTGGGGGGTAAAAGGCATGATCAACACCTCCTTAAAAGTGTTCCAAGTTAGTAACTTGGCCCCCAAGAAAAGCCTTAAAGATTTCTTGTTTGTCAAGCAACCTATGAACTTTTTTGTAAGATTTTGGAAATTCGGGTACTCAATTGCAAAACTTTCACAAAAGAGATTTGGAGAGTTATGAGAAGGATATGAATGGTATGAATGTGCTATTGGAGGACCAAATTGCTTATAGAAGACAAGTATGGGTAAAGGAAAACACAAAAAAGCTTTAAGGACTTAAGTGTCCTATTGTGCGCCTTTGGTTGTCCATGCTTATGACTTAAGTCAAATGAAAGTTTTGTGGGGTTATCCCACATAAAAAGGGGCTGCCATGGCATGGAATAAGGAAATCAAATGTGGGCCAAGAGATTAAGGTAAAGAAACCATGACCTTGTAGCAAGGAAAATGACATAAAGCTTGGTTATGCTTGTTAAGTGTGTTTAGTGCACTTAAGACCATATAAGTGTCCATTCTTGTCCTTATCTCCAAAATTTCAGCCTCCACCAGAAAAAGGAAGCCAGCCATCTCCTCCAAACTCAAAACTACTTGCAATTGAAGTCAATGAAGCACAATTTGAAGCTATTTGGTGCTATTGTTTGAGTGCACATAGGATCAAGCTCCAATTTCAGCTTACCCATCAAGGTAAGGGTTCCCTTGCTCTCATAGGTTGTTTTCTATATTTTCAAGCAATCATGGAGCTAGGGCTAAGCTTGGAAGAGATCCATGAGCTTGATGAACCAAGCTTAGTGAGGAGAGTGCACTTACTGAAGGTTTTGTGACCTAGTGTGAAGTGCACAATAATGGCAGTGAAGTGAGGGTTTCTAGAGCCCAAATTTAGTACTAAATAGTGTTAAAATCCTCCTAAGACTAAGCATTAGCTTGGGGAGGGCTTCCATAGTGATTTACTTAAGTTTATTGCATGTTTTATGGACTAACCTATGGTGTATGTTACTGCCGCATTTCATGTGTTTGTTGGTTGTGAATGGCTGCTGCATTTGGTTGCTATATCTTGTATATATGCATTGTGTTTTTTTGCGTTTTAGTGTCTTTGGATGCAAGTTTTAATGATGGTTACATTGCCTATTGAATCAAAGTGCTACCCTTACTAAGTTTCTCAATGAAACTTTCTCCCTTCAATTCTGTCATTTCAGGTCCAGCTGAAAGATCACCTTCAAACTAACCTTTGTGGTTTGAGTTTTGCCCTAAATTTTCACGTACTTGAACTTCCATATGTTTAGTTGTGATCTGGAAATTTTGGTGATTTTAGGATCACATTTGGTATTTTTAGTGATGGTACTTATTGTGTTGTGTAGCAGATGTCCAGCATCCTGTTCTGGAGTCCATTGTGTCTCAGGCACTCCTGTAACCTAGGGTGCGTATTTAGCTAAGTTAAGGCCATTTTTTAGTGCATGTATGCATGTACATATAGTGTATGTAAAATGAGACAAGTATGTGAACATTTGGGTAATGTTTTGACTATGTAAGTGATGTGGTGCAAAGCTGCCTAAGTGTGAATGATGGGCTGCTTACTTGTAAATTTTGTTTTAGCCACATATGGTTGTTAAATGCAAGGGAATGTAGTGTGCGTGTGAATGAATTAATATGTGAATATATGTTCTTGTACAACTGCCAAATGAATTAGTATGTGAATATATGTGTGATGGTTAGGACAGTATGCACAAATTTGCATAAAGATGAAGAGGGCCACTTGGATAAATATAGTGTGTGTGTACAACTTGGCCTACAGGACATGCATTGTCTGGGAGTTGAGCTCACTAAATTTGGTCATTGTGTTTAAGCACTCAGAGTGGTAACACAAGTGGTGTCCTCCTAGGAAGAAAATAGAACCATGTTCCATGTTAGTTATTGTTAGCTAGTTAATTACTTATCATATTTTAAAACTTTCATGCATCTAGTTATTAATCTACTATGCATTATGCATGAACTTGCCTCAACTTAAATTTCACTTTAAGAAAATAAACTTAAAACATTGTTGGCATTTCTAAAATGCGACTAAACATAGGTCAAAAAATAAAACATAGTGTGTTTAACTACAAGTAATACATGCAAGCCAATACACATACCCAAAAGCAACTACAAACATACTATTAAATATAGGAGCATTGGATGTAAACTAGCATACATACTTATACCAAAAAGCTACTGCTAAGATCTAAGCTCCACTATGCCCTTGTTTGTGCCACTAGCCTCTGTAAGGCCATAAAAAACTACAGTTAGCAACCCAACACATAAACTATTATAAACTAGAATTGTAAAGATTCACTACGTCGTTACTGACACAAAGGCATTAACACCCTTAACAGTTGTGAGCCCTTATAGACACAATCTGCACAACAACACTAAAGGAAGTGAGAATATGAAATGTCTCATGATTTAGGTACCTTATAAAAAAAGGATAAACATATATGCAAAATATATGAAGTCTACTATGTGTGTTTATAGTCTAAGGGCTAAACATATGTACATAGGTCAAATCCCTTAGGATTTCTTCCTCAACCCAGTCCTTATTATAACCTTGGGACTTTAATGTGGAACCCTACCACAAGCTTTAAATCTTTTTAAGTACTACAATAGGACCATTCCATGCCAAACTAACCAAGCATCAAGTGCCTAATGATACTATATAAGAGCTAAAATCACCATAGTCTATCACAAACAAAATTTACCATAACCTATGCATATCTTCCAATTCACTTGAAACCATTCAGCAGGCAACTACGACAAGCATCATTGGAGTATATAAACTAAATCCCTTACCTTAATTGACAATAACAAGCAAGCATTAACCTTCCATAAGTAACAAAGGCTCTTCTAGATTGGTTCAATTCAAAGGATTTTTGGTCACATCCTCAGCCACCAAGATAGTTCCTAGGATGTCCTTATGCCTCTAGCAAACCATGTCTCCCACCCAAGGCCTTTGGCCCATGGAAAACTCTCTCAAGCTTTTCCATGAACAACTTATGACATGCGTGAGTTTATCTGGCCAAGATAAGCACAACAAGAAAATAAAGCTTTGATTTGAACATTAGACAAACCACAAACATGCTTAGGGACATATTTCAACCATACAATTCACAATCACCCTAACCCTTAGATGTTTGAGTGATCACTCACTCATGAACACAAAAATAGGAGAAAAGAGGTGAGAACAGACATAACAAAAGAATAGTCTACAAGGAAAGATAAACTAAAAGGAAGAAATCATCAATAACCAAAATTAAATATCCATTAAAGACCTAAAGGTGAAACCTTTATGCCTTCGAACTCCAAGCTTCAAGGACCAATGTTATGACCCTTTTAGTGAAAAGTTGTAAAGTAAACTAAATCCTAGTTTGGAGCCTTATTTTATGTTCACATAGTAAGATTAAGTGTGTTAGGCAAAGTTTACTAAGTTCCAAAAAGTTTATGACACCAATTTGGGTTTAGGGGAAAAATGATAATTTTGTGTCCTGAAGTCTTGGGCCAAATCTTGGCCGTAAAAAATGTGTTTTAAAAGCCTAATCCTAGTTTAAAACCTAAAATTAACCTAAGTGTAAGAGTTCTGAAAAAGTTTGACTTGGGGTTACTGTTTAGGGAAAGGGACTTTTTATCACCTTTTAAAAGGTTGGGTGGCTTATGGGTTAAAGGGTTTAAACTTACAAGAGAAAGAGTGGAGGCTACCATTTTTTCTTCTTTCCACTCCCAAACCTGAGCTTCCTCTTCTTCATTTGATTTCTCCTTCAATTCTTGGCCAAAATCAAGTGTTCTGGTGGAATTTGAAGGCCTAAGGGGTATAGAAGCTTTGGTAGCTTATTTCAAGCTTGATTTGTGATCTTAAATTTGTTTTCCACATTTTTCCAGCTAGGATTAGGTTTCCTCATGAGGTAACAAAGATTTCTTGGCATTTTCTTGTTTATTTGTTATTTTGAAGCATGGGTTTATCTTAGTTTTGTTAATTTGGTGTCATTTGCTTTGGTTTGCTTGGAACATAGGTAGAACCTTGTGGAACCTTGTTCTTAATGAAGGGTTGCCTAATTCTTGCTTATGACTCAAGATCAAGATAAGGGATTTAGGGTTTTGAGCTTAATTGATACTATTGGAGTGTTGTTGCTTGATGAAATCATGTTGTTTTGGAAATAGCATTTGTTGGTGGGTGAGTTTGTTCATGGTGGACTAGGTGATTAATTGCACTTGGCATGCTGTTTTAGTGTATCATAGTTGTGTTCTGGGTAGTTTATTGTGGCCTTTGCAACATGTTTTATAGGTATGCAGAGTTGGAAGGTCATCAAGCATGTTTGGCATCCTTGGGATGCCTTCTAAGGTGCATATGGTAAAAGTTAGGATTTTCAGGGCATGAAGAGGTTGGTGACACATCACTGAATCCTTATGCAACATATATGAAGTTGTATACTGTGGCGAATGCCACCAAAGTTATGTTGGCCACAAAAATCAACTTTTGCTAGGGGGCTGGAGGCGAGGCTTGAGGGGGAGCCTATGGTGCCTAAGGGTCGAGGTGTTACAATGGTACCAAAAGACTTTGAAAACTCCTCCAAGCCCTAAGATTTATCTTGAGTTTTCTCAATACTTATACCATAAGCAAGGGAACTAGGTTAAGAAGGACACAATGAAGTATCACTAGCTTGGGTGTTAGGTTTCATGCCATCGAGGCCCTAATTGTGCCTTCAGGTGTGAGGTTTCGATGTGGGAACCTTAGCACACCTCATGGGTCTTTGAAACCTAGTTAACATCAATCCAACCAAAATGCCCTTGTACAGCATAAAGGTGGTTCAACTAGTGAAAACTTCACTAGTTAGGCTAGTAAGCTATGCTTGCTAGTAGACAAGGCCTTGCCTTGTAGTTTAAGGACTAGGTAGAGGATAAGTCCTAAAGGACTAAAACATATGCATAGTGGTTTAGTCTCACGCTGTATGACCTCATAGTATGTTACCCACTCCGGGGTAGTCCAGTTATGGTGCCAAAATTNGATAACCCCACAAAACTTCCATTTGACTTAAGTCATAGACATACACATCTTAAGGCCTACATTAGAACACTTAGGTCCTTTATGCCTTTTTGTGTTTTCTTTGTCCTTAGTTCTCTTCCATAAGCAATTTGGTCCTCCAATAGCACTTTCATACCATTCATATCCTTCCCATAACTCTCCAAATCTCTTTTGTGAGAGTTTTGCAATTGAGTACCCGAATTTCCAAAACCTTACAAAAAAGTCCATAAGTTGCTTGAAAAACAAGCAATCCTTAAGGCTTTTCTTGGGGGCCAAGTTACCAACTTGGAACACTTTTAAGGAGGTGTTGATCATGCCTTTTACCCCCCACACTTTAAACACTATGGTGAGAATTACACAATATAATGGTTTTTAGCCATTATGACACACTTGTAATTCTCCCATTTTATGAGGTGGTAACATAGTAGATTACATATATTTGTATATATTTGTCCTTAGTATTTTTCCTTGCAGGTGAAGACCTCTTATTGAGAATTTTTGAATTCTCAATCCTTAGTTTATGTTGTGCAAATTCTTGCAGTATTAAGCTTGATAATTACTGAGGGTTGTCGAGGTAGTTTTTGTTTTAGGTACTTTTTTATGAGAATCTCCATGATTCTAGTTTTCATAGTTACTTGTTGGTGAAGTCAAGGTACTAACTATAGCCTTCTTGGCCGCAAAGGCTAGCAACTCGTGGAAGGATATTTTGAGACTTGCCACCGAGAATCAACTTTAAGGTGGGGGTTAGTTAAAGGATCTCAGTAAGAATGCTTATGTAAATAGTGTGCCTAGTTGCCTCCCATGTTTATGGATAGAGCATAAGATTCTATGGTTACTCTTGGGTGAGGAGCATTAGTCTTCTTTTATTGAATGCCCTCACATTGTTATTATGTATAGTTATAATGATACAAATGTTGATTTTATATGCTTTGACTACTTAAACTTTTATTTCCATGGAATATACCTAGGCAATGTGAATGTTTTATGGTTTTCCATTGACTCAAGTCAAAGCTAAAAGGGCATGCATGCTTGCATTTTTTAAGGTTAACAGCTAGTGACATGAAGTTTAATTTGGAACAAATAAATAGCTAGCCAATTGCAACCACCGTGAGATCTATTCTTACAAGTTTCCTAGGTAGGGTTGTGGGTGGCTGTCATTTTGGTATCAAAGCCCAGTTCATAGACATTCGAGGCTATGAACTAAGATCTATGTGCTAGGTTATTTGATACTAACCTACATGGGTGGAATGTCATCTGGCTTTGGTTGAAAGTTGTTATGGTTGACATAAGGTCAAGAGCTCTAGGAGGAGATAGGGAACCTTGTGAAGCTTTTAGTGATCCAGTTATGGCGAGATTGGATGAGATATCCAGGGTGCTTCAAGGGATCACTCAGACCTTGATGTAAGTGGCACAAGGCATGACCACCATTTTGAGCGAATTGTTTCGAGACTAAGAGGACAGAGGAACGATTTAGGAAGAAAATGACTTAGGGAATCCCAAGTTCAAGTGAGACATGTCGACAACTGACAAGTGCCTAGACCTCATGAGCGACAAGATCCTGTTTATGAGCACAATGAGGAGCCAAAAGTTATGGAGGCTCCAAGGAAGGGAGAAACTCCACATCACATGAGATTACTTGAGAAGTTCAAGATGGTTGACCCACTAGGTTTTGATTGGTTAAGTGACCCTGATAAGGTGGAAGATTGGTTGACTAGGATGAATAAGCTTTTCACTTATGGAGGTTATGAGTCAGAGTAGAGGATGGCCTTAGTACCTTTTGGTTTTGAGAGAAAGGGCTAGCTTATAGTGGGATGATATGTTAGATATGTCAAAAAAAGGTAATGGAAATCAACTAAAGCATAAGAAGAAGGTGATCAAGTGGTCAGACTTTGAGAGGAAGTTCGGACAATAGTAGATCAGTGAGGTGGCCTAAGATCAAAGGAGGATTCAGTTTGAAAACCACTCTCAAGAAGAGATGTCTATAAAGGAGTATATGGGCATTCATTCGGTATGCTCCATATAAGGGAGATGTCTATAAGGGAGTATATGGCTAGAAATGATGAATTGAAGGCCAAAAAAGTTCTTTGAAGGTCTTAAGTCCATTCTTTAGAGGTATATGGCAACGGTTCATATCTAGGGCTATCGTCAAGTGGCTTAGAAGACATTGGATTTAAAGAGGGAGATCGAGGACTCAAGGACTCAAATAAATAAGGAAGAGGTTGGATCATCCAACCTAGGAAAGAGTATTGGAAAGTGTGTGATGGTGGGAAAGGTAGCCAAGAGCCAATGGCCGGTTAAGAGAAAGAAGGGGGGCTTATGCCTTAGATGTAGGAGGTTATATGGCATGAAGCCATGTACTTTAGGGACAAACATTTGTAACAATTGTGGTCAGAGTAGTCATTGGACCAGGGAATGCCCATAGGCTTGGCCCTTGCTAAGTTCACCTAGGAGTCCACCCCCTACACCATTTGCCATAAGAAATTAACCGAGTGCGGCTGTAGCAGGAGTTTAGCCAAAGGTCTTCACCTCGGCTAGTCAAGTGACCAGAGAGCCAGCTGCCATTTGAGGTAACTTTACATTTTAGAATGGTAGTGTTAGAGTACTATTTGATACTAGTGCTACTCTTTCGGTGATATCATTTGCCTTTGTAGATAGACTAAAGCTGCAGTGTGAAATCTCCAATGAGTTGAACCTCATTAAAATTGCAGGGAGGGGTTTTATTATAACCAATGAGTTGGTTGCTAGATATCCCTTGTAGTTAGGTAACCATGGCTTCTCTTGTGAGTTATGGGTTATAGACTTGAAATCTTGTGATCTATTGTTGGGAATGGATTGGCTAAGTAAGCACAAGGTGCAAATTGACTGTGCTAGTCACTTAGTCAACATCGCAAATGCTAAAAGTGCTAGAGTGACTTGCATATGAGGGTTAGTGATGAGTGCTAAAATTTTGCACCTTAGACTTATGGATTCCATTGCTAGAGCTGATGAGGAAGGATATTATGCTTTGAATAGGATGGCCATAGAAGAAGAACTTAAGGAAATTCCCGTAGCCAATTAGTTTCTCGAGGTGTTCCTAGTAGAATTGCCGTAGTTGCCACCCAAGCGAAACACCAAGTTTTCCATTCACCTCTAGTTTGGAGCAAAACCAATTTTGATACCTCATTATCAAATGTCAGCTCTTGAAATGGGTGAGCTGAAGAAGCAATTAGAGCTCCTAAAATGGGTGAACTGAAGAAGCAATTAGAAGAGCTATTAGAGAAAGGCTTTATAAGGCCTAGTGTATTATCATGGTGAGCCTTATTGTTGTTTGTGAAGAAGAATGATGGAAATTTGAGACTGTGCATCAACTACAGAAAGTTGAATGTGGTAACAATCAAGAACAAGTATCCGCTTCCTAGGATCGACGTCTTGTTTGATAGGCTGACAGGAGCAAAGGTGTTCTCTAGGATTGACTTCTGGTCTAAATACTTCTATATGAGAGTTAAGGTGGAAGATATCCCGAAGGCCACCTTTAAGACAAGATATGGGCACTATGAGTATACAGTTATGTTGTTTGGTGTGACCAACGCCTCGACAATATTCATGAAAACCATGAATAAGATCTTCAGGCCATTCTTGGATTGGTTTTTTAAAGTCTTTATTGATGAAATCGTAGTATACTCGCAATCTACCCAAAAGCATGAGGAGCACCTTAGAACAGTTTTACAAGTGCCAAAGGATAATTAGTACTATGCAAAATTTTCTAAGTGTGAGTTTTGGTCCGAAAGGATACAGTTTCTAGGACACATGTTTTCAAGGTTTGTTAGTCGACTGAGACGGTTTAGGCAGTGGTAAAGTCGAAGAGACTAACCATGGTCACAGAAGTCTGGAGCTTCTTGGGCTTGGTAGGTTACTGTAGGAGATTCATGGAGAAATTCTCTATAAGAGCAGCACCGTTGATAGCCTTGACCAAGAAAGCTCAGAATTTTGATTGGACACAAAAGTGTGATGATGCTTATTTGGAGTTGAAGAAAATGTTGACAAGTGCACATATACTTATTTGGAAGAATTACTTAATGGGGAAGTAATTCCAAAATTTTACCGACCATAAGAGTCTAAACTACTTGTTCACTCAAAAGAAGTTGAACATGAGGTGCTGACAGTGGATTAAATACATATAAGATTATGATTCCTTGATTGAGTACTATACAGAAAAAAAAAATATGTGGTGGCAGATGCTCTTAGTGAAAATTACATAAGAGTGGTCTTATCTAAGGATCATGCTACAAGTTCTTTAGAAGGAACATTGGGGGACTATTTTAGCTTTGCATGAATTGTGGCAAGACTAGGAAAGGACCCTAGTCTTTACTTTGGAGATTCAATCAGCTTGGTTGGCTAAGGTCAGGGATGCTCAAAGCAAAGATCCATTGTTGAGAAAGATTTCAGGAAATGAGGCATTTGGTACCGTGGGAAAAAAGCTCCGATGCAAGGATAGGATGCTACACCATGCAGATCGACTCTATATGCCGAATGTAGATGGACGTAGGTAGCAAGTTCTATAGGAGGCACGTAGTAGTAGGCTAAATCTTCATAGTAGGTAGCAAGATTTACCATGACTTGAAGACACACTTTTGGTTCTTGGGACTTAAGAGGGATGTACCTGGGCATGTAACTAAATGTTTGACATGCCAAATGGTTAAGGTAGAACATAAAAAATCAGTTGGCACACTTCAGAGTTTACCTCTTCTAGAGAGGAAGTGGGGATCCATTACAATGATCTTCCTAGTTGGGCTACCAAATACCCAAAGTCAGCATGATGCAATATGGGTAGTGGTTGATAAGTTGACTAAGTCGGCACACTTTATACCCATAAGGGTTACTTTTACATTGGAGAAGCTAGCTTAGTTGTATATCAAGGGGATTGTGAGGTTGCATGACATACCAAATCATATCATATCAGATAGGGACCCTCAGTTTGTATCAAGGTTTTGGAGCACCTTCCAAGAAGCATTAGGAAGTAAGGTTAGTCTTAGTACTACTTTCCATCCTCAGACCGTTGGAAAGTTTGAGAATATGATATAGAATTTGGAGGATATGCTATGTATGTGTGTCATAGATTTTTGAGGCAATCGGGACCAACACTTTCCACTTATTGAGTTTGCTTATAATAATAGTCACCAACCTGTTATAGGTATGGCACCCTATGGGGCATTGTATGGTAGACGATGCATGGTGCCCTATTGTTGGCCTGACCCTTCTGATAGGTTAGTCATTGGTCTTAAGATCATAGCTGACCCCACAACTAAGATTAAGTTAACCTAAAAATTGATTAGAGCAGCAAATGACCGCTAGACTAAGTATGCAAATTTGAGGAGACAGGAATTGAGTTTTGATCTTGGAGACAAGGTACTTTTCAAAGTGTCTCCCATGATGGGAGTAAATTGGTTTGGGTAGAGGGGTAAGTTGGCGTTGGGCCCGATAAAATCTTGGAGAAACTAGGTAAAATTACATATCAGTTGGTGTTACTGCCTAACTTGTCCCAAGTGCACAATGTGTTCAACATTAGTCTTTTGAGAAAATGCATAATTGATATGGGACAGGTAGTCAACTTTTCGGTGGTTCACATCCAGGAGGACTTGACCTACGAGGAAAGGCCCATTAAGATTCTCAATAAGCAAGTTAAGAAACTCCAAACCAAGTGGATTCCAATGGTTAAGATCCTTTGGTCAAACCACACTGAAGAGGAAGCTACTTGGGAGACAGAGTAGGATATGCTAAAAAGGTATCCTACTATATTTCCATAGTCGCAGCAAAATTTGGAAGACCAAATTCCAAAGTGAGGGGAGAATGTTATGGCCCTCTTAGTGGAAAGCTCAACTGAGAGAGGTAAAGTAAACTAAATCCTAGTTTGGAACCTTATTTTAAGTTTACATAGAAAAATTAAGTGTGTTAGGCAAGGTTTACTAAGTTTCAAAGAGTTTATGACACCAATTTGGGTTTGGGGGTAAAATGGTAATTTTGCTTCTTGAAACATCGGGCCAAATCCTAGTAGTAAAAAATGTGTTTTAAAAACTTAATCCTAGTTTGAAACCCAAAATTAACCTAAGTATAAGAGTTTTGACCAAGTTTGACTTGGGGTTACTATTTAAGGAAAGGGCTTTTGTAACTTTTTAAAAAGTTGGGTGGCTTATGGTTAAGGGATTTAAACTTGCAAGAGAAGGAATGAAGGCTGCCATTTTTGCTTTTTTCCACTCCCAAACCCGTGCTTCCTCTTCTCCCTTTGATTTCTCCTTCAATTCTTGACCAAAATCAAGTGTTCTTGGTGGAATTTAAAGGCCCAAGGGGTTTACAAGCCTTGGGTAGCTTATTTTAACCTTGATTTGTGATCTTGGAGTTTTTTTCCACATTTTCCCAACTAGGGTTGGGTTTGCTCATGAGGTAACAAAGATTTCTTGGTGTTTTCTTGTTTATTTAATGTTTTGAAGCATGGGTTTTGCTTAGTTGTTGTTAATTTGGTGTCATTTGCTTTCATTTGCTTGGAACTTAGGTAGGACCTTGTGGAATTTTGGTCTTGATGAAGGGTTGCTTAATTCTTGCTTGTGACTTGAAATCAAGCTACTGGAGTGTTGTTGCTTGATGAAATCAAGTAGTCTTGGAAATAGCATCAGTTGGTGGGCAAGTTTGTTCATGGTGGACTAGGTGATTGATTGAGCTTGGCATGATATTTTAATGCATCATAATTGTGTTTGTGGTAGTTTATTGTGGAATTTGCAACATGTTTTACAGGTATGAGGAGTTGAAAGACCATCCAAGCATGTCTGGCATGCTTGGGAAGCCTCCTAAAGTGCATGTAGAAAAAGTTTGGATTTTCTAGGCATGAAAGGGTTGGCGATGTGTCGCCAAGGTTGAGGACACATCACCAAATCATCATGAAACATCTAGTAACTTGTATACTATGGTGACACATCACCACAGTTATGTTGGCCAGAAAAATCAACTTTTGCTAGGGGGTTCAAGGGGAAGCCCGAGGGGGTGCTTAGGGTACTTAAGGGTCGATGTGTTATTGTGGTACCTCGACACTTCCAAAACTCCTCTGAGTCCTAGGAGTTTTCTTGAATTTTGTGGTTACTTGTACCATAAGCAAGGGAACTAGGTTAAGAAGGGTCACAATGAAGTATCATAAGCTTCATTGTGAGGTTTAGTACCATCAAGGACCTAGCCATGCCTTTGGGTGTGAGGTTTTGATGTGGGAACCTTAGTACACCTAGTGGGTCTTCGAGACCTAGTTAACATCAGTCCAACCATAATGCCCCTGTACAACGTAAAGGAGATTCAACTAGTGAAAACTTCACTAGTTAGGCTAGTAACATATGTTAGCTAGTAGGCAAGGCCTTGTCTTATAGTTTAAGGACTAGGTAAAGGATAAGTCCCAAGGGATTGAAATGTATGCTCATAGGTTTAGCCTCACGCTGTATAAGCTCATAGTAGATTACATATATTTGTATACGTGTTATCCTTAGTATTTTTCCTTACAGGTGAAGACCCCTTTCTAACAATTCTCAAATTCTCACTCCCTAGTTTATGTTGTGCAGATTCTGATGCTGTTGAGCCTGATAACTGCTGAGGGTTGTTGAGGTATTCTTTTGTTGTAGGTACTCTATTATGAGAATCTCTATGATTCTAGTTTTCATAGTTACTTGTTAGTGAAGTTAGGGTACTAACTATAGTTTTCTTAGCCGCAAAGGCAAGTAGCATGTGGAAGGACATTTTGAGACTTGCCCTCAAGAATCAACTCTAAGGTGGGAGTTTGTTGAAGGATCTCAGTAAGAAGGTGTATGTACATAGTTTGCCTAGTTGCTTTCCATGTTTATGGATAGAGCATAGAACTCTGTTGCTCTTGCGTGAGAAGCATTAGTCTTCTTTTATCAAATGCCCTCACACAGTTATTATGTGTAGTTATGATGATACAAATGTTGATTTTATATGCTTTGACTACTTAAACTTTGATTTCCATGGAATATGTGTTACCCACTCTGGGGTAGTCCAATTATGGTGTCAAAATTGTGCATTTAAAACTCCTAGGGTTGGTATGTTCTGTAGGCTATTAGAATAATACCCTTAGTGTACATACCTAAGTGGCCCTCTTGGGGACTATGTAAATGCATGTATATTGGTCCAACCATTACACACATATTCACATTTTACGCACACCATGGCGGCAAGGAAGGAAAACACTAGCACAAGTCTTAATCTTGGCCACCACACATTAGGCAATCTTATTAAGTGTAAGTGACCAGCCATTGCACATGAAACTCCTTCCAAAAAAATGTATTAATCTAGCCATGTAACCCCCTATTTTCTTTGCCTCATTATCAAGTATAGTCTTTAAGCAAACCAAGGAATTTGGTTTTATATCAATAGCCCACCTATGGACCAAGTTATGGATTTTTGAAGTTGGTTACAAAATTTTGACCAAATGAATAGTAACTTAGCCAATTTTGCAATGTCATATCTTTGGCTACAGGGCTCCAAAATCAGAAATTTCAAATCCCAGTTCAATTTCTAGATGTGCTCTAGATGTGGTCAAAATTTTATCCCAAGATTCATTTTACACAGGAGATATTAAACTTTAGGTGCAGGGTCAAAATTCTGTCCACTTTTGGACCATTATGCCTATACAAAATTTCATAAGTGTGCAAATACTTCATTCATAAGGGGTAAGCCCTTCAAGGCTCTCCCATATATGTCCAATACATATAGGAATCACATGCTCTTTCATCTAGCAGCTTTATGTGCCCAAAACATAATTTACAAATAAGCAGCTTATCATTCACACTTAGACAGCTTGTGCACCACATTCACATACATAGCAAAATAGTCCTCAAATGTTCACATACTTGTTTCAACTTTACATTTCTTACATGTACATGCATCCATGCACTACATAATGGCCTTAACTCAGCTAAGACATGCACCCAAGTTATAGGAGAGCTTTAGACATAATGCACTCTAGAAACGGGATGCTGGACAGCTGCTGCATAACACAGTAAGCACCATTACTAAAAATACCAAATGTGCTCCAAAATCACCAAAATTTCCATATCACAACTATATACATGGAAGTTCAAGTACCTAAAATTTTAGACCAAAAATCAAACTACAAAGGTTAGTTTGAATGTGATCTTTCTACTGGATCTAAAGTCAGAAGATTTGAGGGGAGTAAGTTTCATTGTGAAACTTAGTAAGGGTAACGCTTGCACTCTTAAGGAAATGTGACCCTCATTAAAACCTGCATCCAAAGACACTAAAAAACAAAACAACAATGCCTATGTACAAGATATAGTAACCAAATGCAGCAGCCATTCACAACCAACAAACACATGAAATGCGGCAGCAACACAAGCCATAGGTTAGTCCATAAAACATGCAATAAACTTAAGTAAATCACTATAGCAACCCTCCTCAAGCTTACGCTTGGTTTTAGGAGGGTTTTAACACTAGTTAGTACTAACTTTGGGCTCTAGACACCCTTCAATTCGCTACCATCTTTGTGTATTGCACACTAGATCACAAAACCTTCAATAAGTGCACTCCCCTTATTAAGCTTAGTTCATCAAGCTCATGGCTCTCTTCCAAGCTTAGCCCTAGCTCCATGGATGCTTGAAAATACAGTAAACAATCCATGAGAGTAAGGGACCCCTTACCTTGATGGGTATGCTAAAATTGGAGCTTGATCCTAGGTGCACACAAGTCTTAGCACCAAATAGCTGCCAATTGCCCTTTCTTGCTTTCAATTGCTTCTAGCTTCAAGCTTGGAGGTATGGTGGCTATGGAGGAAGTGTGGAGGAAAGGGCTGGCTTTCTTTTTGTTGGTGGAGGCTGAAATTATGGAGAGATAAGGACCAAGATGTTGGGTTTCGGGAGCCAAACAGCACAGCAGAATTTAACCGAAACCCTCCAGGATCCAAGTGAAACGGGGTAAACCGGGTGTTCAAAAATTTTCATACCTAATTTTTGATTGAGATCTCTCACTCAACTGTAG
>KK899117.1:370914-381925 GCA_000696445.1 Aquilaria agallochum | reverse complement strand
CATTTGGTTTCCTAAGCCCTTTTTTTTTTTTGGAATTTTTTTTGTCTTTTTGGTTCAATAATTTTTTTTTTATGTTGGTTTTTTTTCCCTCAATTTTTTTTAGAAGCTTTTTCTAGGTTTTATTTTTTTTACCTTTTGGCTATTTTTCCCTTTTTTATTTTTTATTTTTATTTTTTTTTTTGAAAAGGAATAAATTACAAAATTAATCCTCTATTTATTTGTAGGGATATCTTCATACTTTTGGTCCTTAGATTTTGAACGTAGGCATTTTAACAGTTTCACCTAAACTTTTAATTACTGTGCTTTCGGCCTCAACTTGTATTAATGACCCTTAAATATTTGATTTCTCTTAAATGCCCAAATTCATTGCATTAATCTTATGTCGTATATTTACTATTTATCAAATTTATTATCAACACCTCATTTAAATTTTTTAGATCTTTTGGATTGATCATATCTTATTTTTGAACTCATTTTTTTCAGTATTTTTTCTATAAATCTGATGGGTATAAAAAGTTATATCTTCATCGGTCATCCCGTAATAACGTGCAAGTCTCAATCTAGTATAAGCCTAATGATGAAAAAAATCAACTCTCCCTTATATATTCAAACTCTAAAAAGGTTTTCCAAATGGTTATTTTGAGAATAATTGTGAAATAATATTAAAATAATATTATTAGTTTATTCTTACATGGTGAATATAATATTTTTAATTATAAAATTTTCTATTATCAATTGAATAAACAGTTAGTGAAGGGATTAAATTCTAGTAAGTCTCTAATAAATGGAATTGACCTTTCTTTTTTACTGAGAAGCTAGGTTTATTTTGCATTTCTCTCTTAAACTAAATTTCTTAATAATAATAATAATAATAATAATAATAAGTCCTTATTTATTCTCTGAAAAAACAAAACATGAGAAAAATACCTTACACTAATGGGCTTATTTGTAATTTAATAAGGCTACCAAAAGAATACCTGGCACTAAAAAACATCATATAATACTCATGAATCAAAATGAATCTTCATATAGCCAGCTTAAGAAAAAAGACAAAACAAATTTGAAAGTATCATATCCTCCTAGCAACATTGGAGATTACCCCAAAGCTCGCCTCTCACAAGACCCCAATGGCCTATCACCCTGTCTCTAATCTTCTTATAGCCATCTCTCGACCAAGGCAGAATAATTTTCAGCAAAATAAATGGTGATGAATGACAACGAGCATCAACTCCATGTTTGGCTTCTCCCTTTCAAGCTTGCTCCAAATAAGGCATCTCGAGATGGCTCGGCAAAGTAGACAGCGCGTGGCAGCTTACTGCCTCCATCATGGTCGGAATGCAAAGTTTTCCCGATCTGGTTATCCTTTACGGTAGCACGATCAAGAAGAAATGGGTCGTCAACTCGGCCTTCATGGCCATATATGGCTTTGCAATGACCTTGCTCTGTTGGGTCCTTTGGACTCATAGGTTATCCTTTGGGGTTACTAAATGCCCTGTAGTGAGTAAGCCTAACAATTCGGTTGGAGATGGGTTTCTCTTGGACCCGGCACAACTGGCTGGGCATTTGCCGAGGGCAAACCTCATTTTTTTCAATTTTCTTTTGCAGTAATCATGGTGATTTTGTTGCCAAGTTCATTGCTTGGGAGGATGAACTTTTGTGCTTGGATGTTGTTTGTGCTATTGTGGTCAATGTTTAGTTATTCTGTTGGGGCTTATTCGATTTGGGGGCCCAATGGGTTTTTCAGGCACGTTGTTATTGATTATGCTAGTGATTTTGTCATCCATCTATCTTCTGGTGTTGTCAGTTTCATTGCCGCATATTGGATATTTCCTTTTATTTCTCATCATCTCTTAAACTAAATGATAAGGACTATAATTATGTGACAGTCCATGATGACTGTCACCAGAGCACCATAATTGTCCGATTGCTATGTATGAAGCCTATGTAATAATAACAAATTTTCATGATGCCATTTCCAATAATGATAATAAAATAAAGTACTAGAGCTTAAGTGTTACTTCAGTAACAACTTGGCAAGTTCAATCCAAGTAGTCATCCAAGACATAATTATGTACAAGTTTCACTTATATTTAGCTTAACTGATTATTGGCTGACATATCATTTAGTATAGAATCTTTCAATAAGATTTTAGTACATGTAGCATTACTCATAAGAACTTATCACACATAGGTGGGGCCAAGGCACACACACGATAGGCAACATTTCCCACCTAATAACATTGTTCAAGTGTTAGCGGGTACCAAGTTTTTGTGGCTCAAGTGGACGGGTTTGAATGGTTGGGCTCCATTTGCTTCAGGTCTCACCACCTCTCTAGCCATCATAAACACCCATATATGCACTACCAGTCTGCCACTAGCTTGTTAATCTAGCTTTCCTTGGACATGATTGTCTACAAGAAAAGCTTTGTCATTGGTGCTATCCAAGGCATGATCACTAGCCCGGTCTGCATTACCCCTATTGCAGGTTAGCTTTTCATGTGGACAACATTATACCATAACAAAGGCTCTCCACATATTACTCATTAGTTTTAAGTTCAATGATTTAATATGGTCTTAGTGCTCCAGTTCACAAACGCCATTTGTTTATTTTTTGGGTAGGGGTTATGGAGCCATGGGCAGCATTATTCATGGGGATGATGTCAAGCTCCATCCCTTGGTACACAATGATGGTTCTTCACCGGAGATCAGCTTTCTTTCAAAGTGTGGATGACACATTAGGGGTCTTCCACACACATGCTATGGCTGGCCTCTTAGGGGGACTCTTAGTTAGTGTCTTTGCCAAGCCCAGTCTTCTACACCTCATGTAGGGTGACCAAGAGAAGTACGGTACAAGTTTATTCTACAGCAAAAGAAAAGTCCACAATGGACTCAAACAAATTAGATATCAAATTGTTGGTGCAACATTCATCACTACATGGTCGTTACAAGTTTCATTTGCCTTTTTATAAGCTGCATTGTTAATTTGAGGATGGATGAGGAGGACCTTGAGGTTAGGGATGATGCAGTGCATGGAGAGGAGGCTTATGCTTTGTGGGGAAATGGGGAAAGGATGCCAAAACGTCGCCGCCTTCATATACCCTCGAGAATCCTTTCCATCTACTGACAATGAGTACAAAATGTTGGAGGATAGGGGTTGTCTAAGCCCACGCACATATTTTCTGTGTGTTTTGAAATGAACTATGGCAATATGAAGTTTTGTTCACTTGCAATGAATTGAACCTTGCAATTCAAGTAACTTATGGTGGATGAATCTGCTGAGCAACATAGGTTTTAGAAGCCTTTCTTGTTGAAAGGTTCTTCATAATCAACACTTGAACTCAAAAAAAGAAATTCAAAATTCTCAATCTTTGGTGTAAAACTCACATTTTCAGTAAACTGAAGTTACACTTCATTAACAAAAATGTCCTTAAGGACTTCATTTTATAAAATTCCCTATCTGTTTTGCTTCAAGAATGTCACTGATATCACATATGCGTACTTGTGATCTTTGATACAAATAAGATTCTAATGCCTCCCAACACTGATGAATGCATGAGCAATTTGCACACAGCAAAATGTTCATCTTGTACAAGGCAAGTGCACCACATTTCTGAAACTAGTCCGATAACATGAACCGACAAGACTGAGAAGTCAGTTTTATAGACATGAATTTTGAACACATGAATGCTCATTTCAGATTACTAGAAAGTCTACAAAGTCCAAAAACAAGATATTTCAGCACCAGAGATACGCAACAGTACCGTACCGTTAGTTTCTAATGTGTTTAAGTAAGATGATGCTGCTACAAGCATTTGCAAGTGCTTAAGCAATTTCTAGCTGACCAAAATGGTCAGTAATCATAATTTGATCCGGATGTTTCCTGTCAAACAATCTGATTATACTTTTCAGAACTCATAATAATTAGGATAACGAAATACTTCTTCAATGAAATTAAAGCATTGTCTCAACCTGAAAGGATGCAAGAAAAATCCGCAATACCAATACGCATACACTATATTAGAACAAGAAAGGGCGTATTTTGTTTGAGATATTCCATTACATTTTTTTTCTGCTATACATTAGATGATTTGTATCAAAGATGACAACCACGCTCCATTACAGTGAAGCTGGCAGCGACAACAATCTTTCGTGGCTGCTGATAATCTGGGTACATAAAATGCCTTGGTTTACTTGCAAAATCTCTGAGTTGGATCCTATACACAGTTTATTTTCTGCAACCATCTTGAGTTGTGAATTTGTTCCCAGCATGTTCTGCAAATACCGAAGCCCTATCGAGGATTTCTAGCTGTTTTAGCATCATGTATTCATCCTATAACCTCATAGATTTGGACTCCGAACTGGGTTACTGACCCCCGCCCCCTTCCTCAAATAACCTTAAAGTTCTAGATGTTTTCAAGTTAAGCAACATACAGGAGTAACTAAGAAGACATAAGTATGCGTTGCACAGTTTAAGTATTCACCAATGATCTTTCCATCAGGAAATAAAAAAAGAATTAAGCCATACCTCATATCCAAGCCCCACCACCACATTTCTCAGAAACTAAAACGGATCTGGACAATTCTGCCGAAAGAACCAATTGCCCAATAATCAACAAAAAATTAAGCAAAACAAAAATGAAAAACTTAAAAGAAATGCTTTTAGAACGTTAATTACCAAGTTATCCTCTCCCAAAAGGGAATCTAGAATTCTCTCAATGGCAAACTCACCCGCAACAGAAAATCATTACATCTGCCGGCAAACTGTTCCACCGAAAATGAAAATGCAACGACGAAAACAACTCCAGACACAAATTGGGCAACAATACTTACCTACTATGATCAGTAGCAAAAATTCCCCATCACAAGAAACCTTGAGAAAAATAGTTGGACTCTGAAAACGACTCAGAAGACCTTTCCCAAGAGTAGTAAATTTGGTCATAGGTTCCCTTTCTCCCACTGAGAGGAGAGGCATTTTCTGCACCGACATGCGATAATGCGAAATCATTTCTGCACCGACACCCACCGTAAGTCTCACAAAGCTTAAAAATCACCCAATTAAAAATGTTCATCGATAAATTACACAATAAGAAACAAACAAAACCACAGCATGCAGTCGAATGATTAGAATTGGGGAAAACAACCTGGAACGAGGAGGGAAGCTTCAAGAAAATCGCCATGGCCGTGGCTGGAAGGGACGCCGGGACTCCCACTCGCGGAGCAGCAAACGACCCCTAACTCCGCAATTCAAACGGATAGGAGAGCAGCGTGAAGAGGAAGACGGGCGAAGCGAAGACGAAATTGGAGGGGTGGCATTGGCTTGATTCGTGAAAGCTCTGAAACTGGAGAATGTAACTGAGCTCCGAGCATGGCAGGAGGCGGTGGGAAGAGCAGGAGAGCGACGGGAAGAGTGAGCTAGAAGCCTGAAGAGACCGAGGAAGACAAAAGCGTTGTGTCTGAGAGATGCGCAAGAAACATTCAGGTTTTGTAAGCGAACCTGCGGTATGGACGATCACGTTTTTGTCTGCCTCGCTAGCTGCAGCCTGCAGGAATCGACGCAGAGTTACAAGAAAACTGAATCTTTCAAAAAAAAAATAAAAGGCTAGTATTTCCTCCATTTGGCTTCTGGAGGAAAAAATAGCAACAAAATAGAATAAATTAATAGCTGTCGAAGGTGAAGATATAGGGTGGGACAGGATGCCTGCGAAGCCCTACAATGAAAGAATAAGGAAGAAGGGGATGAAAGTGTGGTTTTTGTAGTAGAGCAGCAAAATAATTGAACATCAATTGGCAACTAAGGAGTAACTGAAGTTTAAATTTTTTAATGGATGACTGAGGAGCAACTATCTCCACAATAACTGATTATTTTAGTTTCTCCAAAATTAAGTCCCCTATGGAATGCCTGAGTGGTGACTGATGCTTACACACGACTAAATTTAATTGACTTCTTCAATCACTTTGTAAAATTTCTCTCATAGTGAATTTGTTTTGACATACCTCTCCTTGTGAACATATGCCATATTAACTAAGCCACATCAATTTTTGTGTAATTGTGTTTCATTATTTTCTCAAGTTTATATTTATCTTGAAGAAATTTTACTTGTGCTATGCCCTCACAACAACTTCTATTCAATATTTTCAGAAAAGTAGGAATTGCTCAGGTGTTAGGCAAAATGACGTTATCGTTCAAAAGTTCGAAGATATCTCATAAAAAATCTTGTCTCTACTATTATGCAGGCATTCAACTTCAATCAACATCAACATGTTTATCTAGTTTATCTTAATTTGTTGGAAATCTTGTATTTGATTATTATATTTAAATAATATTACTTTTATCAAATAAAAAATTTTAAAAAATTTAATAAGATTATAAAAAAAATTTTAATAGATTATTACATATAGATAATATTTGCTTTCAAATGAATTTGATCTCGTACAAAACATCTATAAAAATAAAAGTAAGCCATTGTGAATTCAATTAACTTAAATGAAAATAAATTTGGTGTTGATCCTGTAGTGAAGATTTATAGTTATTACCAAAAAATCACTATAAATTTGAGGTTTAATCCTTCATCACCCTCATTGGCTTCCTTCTCATGTACAAAAACTAAAGAAATAAAAATAAAATTATATCTCATTTGCCTTAACAAAAGGTGTACTTGCCCCAATCTCTGCCAATTTTTTTCTTAAAGTTCACACACATTGGTTTGGTGGCTTTCTAAGGTCCTGAAAAAGCAAGTATTCATCGTTTCTTAGATCTACATTCACACACACTCTCATCTCTACACACCCGCAAAGATATTTCTAAATAACAAAAACAGGATTAAGTACCAAGTTTACCACTCAAAAGTATTGAAAAGACTAAATTTACCATCAAACTTTTAAAAGTACCAAAATTCATATTAAATTTTAATTTTAAGACCAAATTTACCACTAATGTTAGTTGACCCTTAATTGATAGTTAAATGATGGAAAAAATAACCGTTTTGGTCCTTCATTTTTCATGTTTCTTTTACTATTACATTAACTTTACCTATCTAACGATAATGTTATCCTCTTAGGCTAATTATTTGATACTTTCGAGAATGCAAAACCCTAATAAAACAAATTGGTGTCACTTGAATAAAAACCCAAATCAACCAAGTCTCTTGAGAGTCTACCAAGGAGGCTCTCTCAACATACCTACTAGTTTGTCAAAGTGGGCATAGTTCCTTTGATTTTTAGGATGTGTGCTTATTATTTGTGCTTAAATTATGAGAAAACGTTGCAATCTGAGTTAATCAAATACAGCATGGAGTTTGATGTGATGATTGGTACGTCATTACTCAATATATATGCTAAATGCAACGTTGTAAGCGACGCTTGCATAATGTTCGATGAAACACTTGAAAAAAATGTGGTGACATGGAATGCGATGATTGGTGGCTACTTACAGAACTGGAATGATGGATCTGCATTTCATTTGTTTGAGATGATGCCTAAGAAAACTACAGTTATTTGGATTCAAACGATTAATCATTTGGTGAGGCAAAAGGGTAAATATATAGTTAAAGCAAGGGACTTTTTCAATAGGGTTCTAAGCTTAATATTTTTTTTTAAATTCATTGATAGATAGTATTCCAAGTGCAGGGATTTAACTAATGCAAGATGTGAGTTTAGGGGTGTACGGGGGCAAAGTAGTGGCCGGATGACATTGTCGGCGGGTAAATGATCTTTCTTCTCTTGAAGAAGATGGTATAATTTTTACACCTTCACAAAATGGAAAAATTACAACATAATGACCTAAACTTATTTGCTTTAATTTTCACCATATTGTATGAATTGTGAAGTGTAAAGTATTCAATATACACTCCCTTAAGTGGCAAAAACAATGATAGCTTGGTCCTTAAGAAAGCATTGGCACATCGCCTAATTTTCAAGAAACCTATGGACTAAATTATAAGGTTACAAAGGTTGAGTACTCAATTGCACAAATTTTCAAAGATAATTATAAAAAGGACATGGATGAAATTATAAAGAAAGGACATGGATGGTATTATCAAGAAAGGACATGGAAGGAATTAATGACATTGTTGGGGACCAAAGTGCTCAAAGAGGCAAAGTTTACCAATTATGGCATAATGCCAGCTAAGGTGCTTAAGTGTCCACATTTTTGCCTAAAGTCAAAATGATTTTTTGACAAGGCTAAAAGATGCCAAAATCTATCATTTTCCCAGCCAAAATGGCTAGAAAAAATCTATCCAAGTGTTGGCTAAATTTTTAAAAAATTTGCATATATGCCACCTTGGTCAAAATGATGTATAAATGAAGAAAAATCTTCATTTCATTGTCATTTCCCTTAAATTTTGGCCTCCAACAACTAATACCTCGTCTGTAAGCTCTTCCATCATCCTCCATAGCCACCATACCTTAAAAAAACAAGAGAAAGCAACGAAGACATCAAAGAGTGCAAGAAAACCTAATTTTGCTTCTATTTGGGTTTTCAGATTTCATAGCAAAGGTAAAGGTTTTTCTAAAGTTTCCTGGATTGTTTGTTATATTTCCAAACATTCATAAGCTAAGACCATGCTTGGAAGGGAGCAAAAAGCTCAAGGAACCAAGTATAGGTTAAGGGGAAAGAAGCATGGCAAGGTTTCGGCTTTGTTGTTACCATGCTAAAGATGGCAGCAAGAAACAAGGGTTTCTAAAGCCCAAGTTAGTACTAACTAAGACCTAAAAGGCTCCTAAGATCAAGAAAAGGCTTGAGGAGGGCTGCCATAGTGTTACTAAAATGATATCTTATTGTTTTATTGAATGATTATGGACTAACCCTAATGTGTTATTGCTGCCAGCATTATATGTGTTTGTTGCTGTGTTTGTTGGTGCATACGATTGTCATATTTGTATGTATGTGTTGTTTTTGTATGTTTTTATGTTTTTGGATTTCAGGTGGTACGTTACTATGCAATAATTTATATTGAAATCCCTTACTAAGTTCTTTACAAAGAGCTTACTCGCCTTTTTGTCCATTTTCAGGAACACTTGAAAGAGAACGTTCTAACTAATAGTTCTAGTTTGAGTTTTCCTTTAAAATTTTAGGTACATTAACTTTAATATGTCTAGTATTAAACTGGAGTGTTTCATGATTTTTAAAGTACATTTCCTAATTTTAGTATTGGTACTTTCTGTCTTACGCAACAGCTGCCTTTTGAAGTTTCTGGAGTACATTGTGTTTGTAAGGCTCTCCAAGAAGCTGGCATATATGCCCAAATAAGATAGGATATATGTATGATGCATCTATGCATGTAAATACACTATGGATGGTGTATGGATGATATATGAAGCAATAAAGTGATGTTTGAGGTTGAATGTTCAATTCTGTCCATTTTGTAACTCATTAGTTGTTCCAAAGAAAATTATGTTTAATGCTTATGGAATCCCTCTAAATTCAAGGGAATGACTTTCCCAAGTGTTTAAAACATGTAAGAACCTGCCCATGTTGTTTTTGCACCTGGAAATGAAGTGTATGAATTTTATGAAATTTTGTATGGGTATTATGGTCATTAGTTGTACAGATTTGGTACCCTGTACTCCAAGAGCCATAACTTACTGTACATAATGATTTTGGCTATGAAATTTTGACCACACTTAGAACACTTTAAGATGAATAATTTGGCTTTTGAATCACTGGATTTGGTGCTCTGTAGCCAGAGTTATAACCTGTCAAAGTTAGCTGATTTTGCTTAGTACTGTTCATATGGTCAATTTTACCCGGTTAAGTATAAAATCCATAATTGCAAAATTGTATAGATTTAATGCCTCAAATTTGTTTCCCTGTAAAGGTTTAAGTGTATTAAAGGGTTTAAGACCTTTAGGGCACAGGAGAACATGGGTAGAATTTGAGTTGGACATGGTGTGAAAGTTTGGACACGTGAAATGGGCGCCAATGGTACCAAGTGTCCATATGATTGTACATGCACTGGTGGATTTTACTCAAATCTCATATTGACTAGGAATAAAGAATTGATTGTCATCATCATTACTTTCAAATGAAATTGTATGTGAATATCTATGTGATGGTTAGACTAATATACATATATTTGCATAAAGACCAAGATGGCCACTTGGGTAATATAGTGAGCATTGTTCTGATGGCCTACAGAACATGCAAAGCTGCTGGGAAATTGACACATTAAATATGGTTACTGTATTTAAGCTCTCAGTGTGGCAACAATGATCATTAAATGAGTAAATTTAGGGCATTAGTAAAAGAAATGTAAAAAACTAAAAATGAAAGCTGTTATTTTCTCCTTCTGACATAATGGTTACTTCATGGAAGAGTGGCAAATATGCCACTTTTTGTAACGTCGGTCTCAAAAGTTTAATGGCAACTTTGGTCTTTTCGATACTTTTGAGTAGTAAATTTGATACTTAATCCACAAAAATAAAATAAAAAGGACTATCTACAATTTTTTTTCTGTATTTATTTTATGATTTTTAGCATGGGTGTGTAGTATTTTGAGTGAAAGAAACCTGCATAAGATGAAATGGATATTTTATGCTTTTGTCATAGGCGAAAGCTCATCAACCACCTTCCCATGAATAAAATTTGTTGGATGTCATCATGTGCCAGCATATCAAAGCCCAATGCTAACAGGTCAGCTAAAGAAAGATAAAAATATTGTAATTATTCATCATCAACTCCTAACAAATCTCATATTTTTTTTTTACATAGAAGCAACATTTAAAAAATTATACAAAAAAATTGTAGGAAAATTTATCTACTTCTTAAAATTTGGAGAATTGCAAGTTGCAATTTGTAGCATCTAATGCATGATGCACCTTTGTTAAGACTTGAACCGGTTGAAGGCTGGGAAATATCTAAGCTTTAGTTGTTAGGCTACAAGCTCTGGATGAAATCTCATGTTTCAAATGTTCTATATATTAATGTTAGGTTCATTTAAAAAAAATGAAAAATAATAAAAAAAAACTTACAAACCCTCCTAGGATTTGGCCTAACCTACACTTATCTCCTC
>KK899117.1:322010-368619 GCA_000696445.1 Aquilaria agallochum | reverse complement strand
AAAAGAACAGTACTTATCAGCAATAACTGTAGAGTAGATGTTGCGTCACCTCAGCGACCCGTTGCCATTCACCTCCGGTAGGACTAGTACTAATGGAAAAGAAAGGGTGATAGTTGCAACTCCCACAAAACCACTTTCGCTTCCAATTCAAGTAGAAAAGGATTGCTAAAAAAACTTTGGCTCTTTGAAACAAAAAAAAAAAAGGAGAATCTTTCCTACTAAAGGCAGAAGGGTGATAGACTACGAGAAGAAGTGGCTGAGTGATGGGCAGCGTGTGACGCAGAGAGAGAGATGAGTTGACGATGAGGGGCTTGAATGGTGAAAACCAATGATTAGGGGGGAAAAAGTGAAAAATCAATTACTTTAGTGGTTGAAGATGAAGTTTTCTCTTTATATGGGTTTACTCGTGACAAACGTGAGATTTGAGAGTGTACAGTACGGTGTACTTCCACCCTTGATGGTTTCCATCAAGTAGATAACATCTAATTAGAAATTTCATCGGGGCATGACAAACAAAATTAAAAGATAAACACAAGGAACCGGAAAAGTAGGGATTGCTAGAAATGGACATTAATTTCGAAAATCGTGGGCTCTTTATCTTCCTAGTTTGATAATAGTTGCGTTGGAGGCGTAATTCATCCGCAAGACACCGAAGAGGCAGTGAAAGCCATCTGCAATACAGACGACAACGCAGTGGGCAAGTCAAAAGCATGGCAGATGGCAGCAGAAACGATGTCATAAGGGAGGCTGAAATAGAAGTTGGCCGGTGGGGAGCCAAAACAACTAAATCTAATGAGCAGGTTTTTTTTTTTAATTTGCTATAAAAAAAATTGTTCTTGGGTGGTTATGGTTTACTTGTGTCTACTGTGATTTTATTAGGTGTCTTGGGGGTAATTGTGTAGGGTTTGTTTGATTTATTTTTGGTATTGAGTTTGATTCATAGTGGCCACTGTTTGTGAGTTTTGTAGGGAGTTCAAGCGACCAAACAAATGAGAGCCCACTATGGAGGAATGACTAAAGAGTATGGGTTTGTAGAAAATATCGTGGACTTTTGTGAATTTGTTATGTTGTGGGAAATTGAGTAACATATGAATTGTTCTTGTTGGCTTGTGTTTTGTCTGGTAGTGATGGTTGTTGGTTGAAAAGAGTAGTTTGTTGCGAAGTACTTATGTCTATCATTAAATGGTCAGGTGTTTACTTTGGATAAGGCTATGTGTATGTGTATAGCCTGTCCTTTTGTGCAACTGGTGTGATCAGTATTGTGTTGGTGTCTAGTGGCAGGGTGATTAGTGTCTTGGTACACCTATGGTAGTGGGTAGTTTGATTTATTTCAAGGTAGTTTATATTTTTAAATGGTTTGGTGTCTCCTTTTACTGACATTGTGTGTTACTATATAGTGCGTCTGTGCGATTGGTGAACACTAATTTGGTAGTTGTTGGGTTATATGGTTTTGTCTTGAATAAGAGGTTTATTTCTGTTTATTGTTTGTAGTGTCTGCTTTGTGTTTAGTAAGTGTCTGATTGTATGGTGTCTTATGTCTTGTTGATGTTGAAGTTAGGTGGTGGGTGTGTGTAAAGTTGTGTCCAATGTAGTCTGAAATGGTGTCTATGGTTTAAATGTTAAGTGTATAGTCTACTTAAATTTTTTATTTTCTTATTAATATACCAGTCGTGAACGGCGTGATGGTAGAGGTAAAATAATTTGTTTAGTTCGAACCATGGGGGACACTTAGATAGTTTGTTGTATATGTAGTAGTGGTGAAGTTAATTGTTGAAAAAAAGTAATCCGGTATATGTGTTGGTCCATGTTTGAAAGAAAAAGTGATGTGGAAAGTTAGAGAAAGAACAGGTGAGGCATTTTTCTTATTCTTGTTAACTGAGCAAATTTGGAAGATAAAGACAAAGGTGGCATAAATTTTATGTACCCATAACATGTGGTCAATTTCTTCTTTATGAGTTCATGGAAGTACATCGTATGACGTAATTTTTTTTTGTTTGTTCCACCATATTTTGTTATTGGTGTTTAATTAATTATCTAAAAGTGTCATTTGTTTTGAATGTTTGTCTTTGGCCGCATGGTGTACGTATATGGGTTCAGATAGTCTAGTATAGTTCAAAGGGCATTACACATTTGTTTGTAGACACTTACAGTAAAAATCATGTATACTTTTGATGATCTACTTGCTGGTTGGGGACAAAAAATACATATGAGCTTTTGTGCCTATTAGTCCAAGGTTGTTCGTTTGCTGTTTTTATTTTGTTTTCTTTTTTGCCTATTTTTATTTGATTTATTGATATCATTTATTTTGTATTCAAGTTTAATTGCTATGTGCATTTATGACAGAGAACATTCAAGGCAGGTGGTGATGGCAACTAGTAAGAGCGTAAGAGGTGTCAATTCTGCAAGTATGTGGTACCTGAGTAGTGTACAGATGCCTTTGCAAGAGAAATTGTAATTGTGGCATGAAAATTCAGTGGAAATAATTGGTTATGATATTAGCTATGTTTTTTTGTAGGTCAGGGGACTGTGGAAGTTGAACCGCAAGTAGGAAGTTGTAACAGGCCATGAATGGGAATTGGTTATATGGTAGATGTAGTCAATAATGAGGTTGGCCCAATGTTGTTCACTTGTAACTCATTTGTTTTAAATTACAATTCAGATTGGAAAGCAGTGTTGGTGTAGAGGAGGAAGGTAGTAAAATAAAAAATAAAGGAAAGATTAAGGGTCAAGGATTGATTATTACAAAGAGTAATGATAGAAGTAATACGAGAAGGTATTTTCAAACATGAGAAAGTGATCTAATGATACAGTTTTGTTATATAGTATATAATATTGATGTAATATGGTAAATTTGTTTTGTTTTCCAATAGAGTTTTGATTGGTTCTAATAATAGCAACATAACGCAGGGAAGAAATGAACCAGAACAGATGGACTCGGACTTTGAGATTGTTGGGTAATTACTGTGTTTGTTAACACTTCCTAAATTACATGTTACTTGGTTTTCTGAACTGTTGTGTTTTACTGGAATTGTTTATGTAGTCAGAGAAGAATATTTAGATCTGGTGAACGTATGAGTAGACGAATGCAGGAGGCAAAAGTTAGAAAAGCTGAAGGTTTGCGTGATAAAACAAAGGGGAAAAGTATAGAACCAATTAAAAAGAAATAGAGGATGAGGATGACAAAACAAGCTGATGGAATGGTCAGTTCCAAGCAACAGTCATTGGTTCAAAGGTGTAGAAGCACCAAAAGGATAAGGAAAGGAGAAAAAGGTAATGAAAATAAAGAAGTGGGGGCTATGGGGTTAGAGCTAAGGTTAGCGGGGGAATGATTACAAAATTGAAGGTTGTAGCTAGAGTTGGTGCAATGAATAAGGGGAAACAAAAAGTGGAAAAATTAAGCAGCTCGGATGAAGATGAAGACAGTGCTGAAGATGGGGAGGGGAGAAGGTAAAAATTAGATTTTTTTTGTTTAAGATTCAATCTGCAATAATGGTGTCTATGATAATAACTATGATATTTTGACGATAATTTAGTAAGAAGCATTATTTAATTTTTGGAATTGATATGGCGGTTTATTCGATTGTCTGATTATATATGAACAATGTCTACTTTTAGTCTGATGTTTTATGTTTATGTTTTGTATATGTGGAATATATGTATATATATTCCGTAACAAATTGTGTCTACAATTAATTTATTGGTGTCCAAAATTGATGCCTTGGTGTCTAAAATTTGTTGATTTGAATCCATGGATAGAACTAAATGAGTGCAAATTTTTTGTATATTATTTTTTGAAGCAACCGCATATCATTTGATGCAGGTTATAGTATACAAACAAGGGCTTCCCCGCAGAACTTATGAAATTTCTAGACAGACTACAACAAAAGAGCACTGTGTATTCAAAGAGAAAGGTGGAAATAAAACATAAAATGGGTTTCAGTGCAATGTTTGACATTAAGTGTTCATATATGAAGCGGGAACTAATTGATTGGATCATTTCAAGGATGGACCCATTAGAGATGACAGCAAACCTTGGGAAGTGTAGTGTAAAGTTAATTGCTGAAGATGTGCATTTGGTTTTGGGGGTGCCAATTGGTGGCTGTCATGTTGGGTCAACTACATATAGTTGTGTGAGGGATGCATTTGCAGCAAATTGGGAGGGGCATGTTTTTGCGAAGGGCGAGGGACCTTATATAACAACGGTGGAGAGAGTGTTACTTTTAGATGATACAGTTGGTGACAAGTTTAGACGAACAATGTTCTTATACTTGATGTCATGTTTGTTTATGCCTGGAAGCTGATCACGTGTGTCCCTAAAAACATTGGAGTATGTTCGGGATTCGAATGAAATTCTGAACATGAATTGGGCAGAGTTCATATTGAGAAGCCTTTGTCAAGGAATCTATGCGTGGAAAGAAAGTAAGAAGAGGAAGGCTATTAATGGATGCTTATTTTTCCTCCAAGTATGGCATATTTGAAGTTTTAGAGGCATAGTTGACTAAACTAAGTGGTTTGGTGAAGAAAAACTTATTATTATGCCATTAAATTTTTGTCTACTAAAGTTTTAGTATGCACAAGTGTCTGCTTACTATATTGGATATAATAAATTGAAGAGTAAGTGGTATTTGCTAGTGTAAATGAATACTGAAGATTTTGTACTAGGATGTAATACATAAAGTCCATAATTGCTTGTTTGGTGTCTATATGTCTTATCCCGGTGTCTGTCATTCGTTGATTTGGTATCAAGTATGAATTTGGTAATAATGTTTTGAGTAATTTTTTGCAGATGTTGTACGTAGATCGTGTAGCATTTTTTGGGCAATGAACTATCAAACGTGTGTTTCCACGTATTAAGAATTGGACAACTGAAGTTCTTTGTAAAAGGTTACGGTTTGAGGAACAAATTGGGGGCTTTGGTAGAGGTGGTGTAGAACAACCCAGGGATGAATTGCAAGGAAATGTATCTTTGGAAGAATTGAATACCAACAAAGAAGGTGAGGAAAAATTCTTTCCTCTAAAACCACTGGTGGTGATAGGCCTTTATCCACTACTTCTGAATGCCAAATTTCAGTACAAGAAGAACTGGGAAAATTGGTTATTTATGGTAGAGAAAGTGCGGATGCTACAAAGAAGTTTATCAAAAAATATTCTCATAAAATTTCCACCTGGTTTAGGGATCATAACTTTAGGGATCATGACACTGTTGATTGCATATTCTGCAAAAATGTTTGGACTTTAGATATTCCATACAAGTACAAATTTTTTTATGGAGATGTTTCATTGATGCTTTACCGACTTGATCAATTATGGTGAAAAGAATTTGTTCTATGGATAATCATAGTCTTAGATGCTAGTCTGTTCCTCAAACAATTGCTCATTTGTAATTGTATTGCCCTATGTGCCAATTTGTATGGCAACATACCCTTTTATGGTTTACTCTTGATCTAGATGACTCTTTTAAAAATTGGATCATCCAATTATTTCAAAGATCATCTTCTACAATTAGTGGCTTATTATTGGCCACTGCTACTCTTTGGTGCATTTGGCTATGTTGGAATAATGTGGCCGTTAGTGATACAGTTCATATCTAACTAGTATATTGTTTCACAGGGATCAAGAAGTGGAGTGCTTAAACCAAGTTGCAGTCTTTAACTTGTTGAAGGTTCGACTTGAAGGAAATCATTCATCCCTTCTTTCAAAGGCTTGGGGCAAGAAATCTCCCAGGTTTGTTCATAATGTCATTTTCGTTGATGGAGCTTGGAAAGATTCTCTACTCTATAGTGATTATGGGGTTGTTGCAATAAGTCTAGATGGTTTGACGAATGTATCTCTCCATGGTTCAATTTTGGGAGTGAAGTCTCCGACTGATGCCAAACTTCATGCAACATTTGAAAGGCTTTGTTGGGTAGTCATGTCAAGCAAACACCATGTCATAGTTCTAACGGATAGTGTGAATGTTTTCTTGTAAATTTTAGGTTCTCTTTCTTCTCCAGAAGATCTATTTCCTTTAGTACAAGACATGCGTCCCTTTTCATAAATTATCCTTTTGTTGTTGTCATATCATCTTAAAAAAGGCAATTCATTCTCATGCTATAGTTAGTAGGGTGAGCATTATTTGGATAAAACTGAAAAGACCTAAAACCAATTACATCCGGATAAAATGGTTCGGTTTTTTTTCTAGTTTAGTCGGTTTAAATCAAAACTGAATTTTATATTCGGTTATCGGATCGCTTATTAGATCATACACTTAAAATTAAATAAACCAAATAGGCCAAATAACAATAAATATTTTACCATTATCCATAATGACTCTACAGATATAAAGTTATTTTCTTCTAATTTTTATTATTATCCATATTAACCTTACATATATAAAATTATTTCCTACTAATTTTGGACATATGTTGTCTATCTTTCTTTAATTTTTGGTATGAGAGGTAACAATTTTAATATTTATCTTATTTTTTTATTTACTATGTATCCAAGTCTTAGAAAGAGAACCGAATAAACCGAACCAAATAAATTGAAATATAATTTAGACGGTTCGAATCGATTTTAACATGTAATTCGAATAATTTGAATACACTTTGTAAAAGCCGAAAATCGATCAGATCATTATGTTTAGATTGATTCTAAATCAAACAAATGAAATGCTCACTCTTACTAGCCAGGGAGACTATGAGTCAATTCATTTTAATTTAAGCCAACTAACTTATTTTTATCTTTACATATTTTTCGCTTGAAATCAAATTTATTTTAAAGTCAATATTATGTAGATGCAATAATCTATTTGAAAGTAAATTTTCATGATGTTGTTAAATTTTCATTTTTTAGTGTACTAAACTATAAAAATTCATAAAAATTTAGTAAAATCACAAAATTTGTATTTTCAATAGATTAGTGCATCTATATAGTACTCCCTCCGTCCCAAATTCTTTGCACTATTCACGTTTTAGCAATTAATCTATGATTTTTTATTTTAGACATTTTAGCATATAAATGAAAAACTTTTATGTGTGAATGATAAATCAAGACCTATAATTTCTAAATATATATTTTTTTAATTTTTTTCTAACAAACAATAATATAAAAAATTCAAGTCAAACTAGCCCAAAAAGTCAAATGGATCAAAGAAATCGGGACGGAGGGAGTATTACTTTTTAATTAAAATTAGTTTTAAGTGAAAAAGTTATAAAAAGAAAAATAAAATATTTTAAAGTTAATTAATTTAAGTTAAAATGAATTGGGCGTATGTTATCTTGACTTTTATTTTTGTTCTTCTATGTTAAAGAAAAATTATTACGCCCATCAGTGATCCCGGGCATGTATTGCTTCGTGTGGCGTCATTAGATATTCTGATTACAGCTCTTCTGGGACTCGTCTAACTTGGCGGGCCCGACTTCCAACTTCATTATTTTGCCAGATTCAGTACATTCTCAAAAGGCTTGTTCAAGATACACTGGCTTCCTTCTTCTTCTAACAGGATTATTCTCTGAATCCAGATAACAACACCCGACATCAATTCTTGCAGTGGTAATTGGTAAATTTAACATAGACCGTTAAAAAGTAAAAATGCGCAGGTAAAAGAAAAAAGTGCAAAAAAAGGTTTCTGCCCTGTAGGCGAGGCAGCGCTTCAACGGTCGCCTCCAACAACAAACAAGCGCCACTCTGGCACCCACGTTCCCTGTCATCTTCCTCCATTCCCTTCCTCTCTAAATTCCTCCGTAAAATCCTGTATCATTTATTTCCCTTGCCAAATCTTCTAATTTCCATAAAAAACCGTCCCCTAATTTTCGAAAACTTCAAATTAAACCCCCCAAAACTTGCCATAATCCAATTCAACAGTGCACAGGCAAAGCAACTTAACCTCCTTTTGCTTTCTCCGGTTGTCGCTGCACCCACCCATCCTCCTCTCCCCTCGTTACACCTCACACTCTTCTTTTCTTCTGGGCTTCTTCTCTCTAGTGGTTGGTTAGCCATGGAAGGTGAATCGGCGAAGCAGCCAATCCACCTTCATGACTACTTGGACTTGAAGATCATCGAGGCCATGCGTCTGCCCAACATGGACGCCGTATCTACCCATCTCCGCCGATGTGTCACACTGTGCGGCACTTGTACTACACCCTCGCCGGCGGCACCTGATGGCGCCAACCAGAAAATCCACACCCACCTGAAGATTATAACCAGTGACCCTTATGTCACTGTCTCCGTCCCGCAAGCCACGGTTGCTCACCGCGTGTCATCAAGAACCCGGGGAACCCTCACTGGGACGAGCACTTCTCTGTTCCGCTTGTGCATCCTGTGGTTAACATTGAGTTCCAGGTCAAGGACGACGACGTCCTCGGCTCGGAGCTCATCGGAGCCGTCAAAATCCCAGCGCAGAAGGTCGCCACCGGGGAAGTGATCAGTGGCTGGTTCCCGTTGATCGGCTCCAATGGTAAGCCGCCGAACCCAGACACTACGCTCCGAATTGAGATGAAGTTCACTCCCTGCCAAGAGAATCAGTTGTACCGTCACGGCGTTGGGAGCGATCCTCTGCAGGCCGGTGTGAGGAACACGTATTTCCTATTGAGGAAAGGGAGCATGGTGAAGCTGTACCAGGACGCTCACGTGCCTGATGGGATGTTGCCGAAGATTGAATTGGAGCGAAGGGAGGTTTACAAGCAAGATAAGTGTTGGGAGGATATTTGCTTCGCTATTTCAGAGGCTCACCATTTGATTCACATTGTGGGTTGGTCTGTTTTCTTAAATATTGAGCTGGTCAGAGAGCCAACCCGGCCGCTGCCTCGAGGTGGGGATTTAACTCTAGGTGAGTTGCTCAAGTACAAATCCGAAGAAGGGGTGCGAGTTTTAATGTTGATTTGGGATGATAAGACTTCACACGACAAATTTGGTATCAAAACAGTGAGAAACGAAGCCATTGTTCCTTTAAGCAGTTGCGCTTCCTGCTTACTCTTCAGTTAAATTCAAGCAATATATGCTTCCTCTTTGATGTGTTGAATTCACTGGCATCTAGAAAGACTACTGATTGAAAATTAGAAGTTTGGTGCAGTAAAATTTGAAGCCGGCACCGATGTCGGTGGAAACGCGTTGAAATTTCATATTTTTTTAATTAACAGTTTCTCTACTTAGCCCTATAAATAGATATATTTGCTTGTTGATTGAAAGCTAAAAAGTTAAGAAAGTTCGGAAAGAACTTCAGAAAAGAGAGAAATAGAAAGTCTGTGGTTTTATTTTGAGGATTAAAAATTCCTCTAATTTGTTGTAATATCAACTAGAGTGCAATAAATCCATTCTTTCTCTCCAACAGTGGTTTCAGAGTTTTGTGAGAATCACCGTAGAAGCTTTTTGGCAAAAAAGCGTTGTTCAGGTTCACCGGCCGAACCGCCCGAAAAAACGCCATGTTTTTTCTCCGCGGTCGTTCTGGAGGTCGAAGACAACCCAGTCATCAGCCACATCATTGCGCAGTCACTGCTGCATCATTAAAAATTACCACACCATCTTACCACATCAACAAAAGTCAAAGTTTGACTGCCAAATCATTAGCCACATCATCATCCTCATAGGTGACACTTTGGTGCCACATCATTGTCCACATAGGAGACACCTTGGTGCCACGTCAGGCACAGATCCCAGTCTTTGCCACATAAGCTGAAATCTCTGAAATTGCTAGTTAGTCCCTACAGTGTTCCAGAGTTGCAATTCTTGCCCTCCGAGTTTAATAATTTTCAATTTAGTCCACAAGGATTTTTGAAAAATATTTTTGTCCCTAGAGTATCAATAAAATTCAAAGGATATCCTTCCTAAGGTTTTTGACCACTCCAGGCACATCGGTGGTGTCCATTTTTCAAAATTCTAACTCTAGAAAATTGATTTGAGGCTTTTAAACTCAAATGGTGAACGGATCAACACAGACATTGATTCCAAAGTTGTCAAAAGACAACTGTGACAATTAGTGCATCCAACTAAAAGCTGTCCTTGGTGCTCAAGATGTGATGGACATCATTGAAGATGGATATATTGAGCCAGAATCTAAAGATGCTGAGAATAGTTTGACAAAAGCTCAAAAGGCAATCCTCTGAGTCGATCGAAAGAAAGATTGCAAGGCAAAATCTATTATCTATCAAGGGCTTGATGAAGCCACATTTAAAATTATCGCATCAGCTCCTACATCAAAAGCAATATGGCAGACGCTTCAAAAGACATACAAAGGAGCAGATAAAGTAAGGAGGATTCGTCTTCAAACACTTTAAGGTGAGTTTGAATCTCTAAAAATGAAATCTATTGAATCCATTGCCGAGTATTATACTCGTGTAATGGTCATTACAAACCAGCTTCAAAGGAATGGAGGAAAACTTGAGGATGAACGAATATGTGAAAAAATTTTGCGATCCTTAGACCCAAAATTTGATCATATAGCTGTGACTCTTGAAGAAACCAAAAGTCTAGAGACAATTTCTGTAGAAGAACTTGTAGGATCTCTACAAGCCCACGAGTAGAAGGTGAACAGACAAAGTAATGAGTCACTTGAGCATTCACTTCAGGAAAAGCTACATCTTGCTACTGAGAGGCAAGAGCAAAGGGGGACATCATACCAAGGACGAGAACGAGGTCGAGGATCTCATGGAAGAGGTGGCCAAAGGCCCATGAGAAGACATGGACGACAGAACAATGTTCCACGAGGAAGAAGATGCGGGTTACTAAAACCATTAGAATTATGACAAGAGAAATGTTGAGTTCTTCAACTGCCATAAATCTGGCCATTACAGTAATGAATGTTGGTTCAAACAACCAACAGAAAAGGTTAGTGAAGAAGCTGATCTTGCTAAAGTTGAACATGTGATTGGAGAATCTTTGATGCTAATAGCACAGAAGTCTACCCAGGAGAGTCATAATATTTGGTATTTAGACTCTAGAGTCAGTAATCATATGACTGGTGAAAAGAGTTTATTTACCAAATTTGAAAAAGTCCAAGGGGAGATATCATTTGGAAATCTCTCTAAGGGGTCAATACAAGGAAGAGGAGATGTGATGATCAAGCAAAATGATGGAGGTCAAGCATTCATCTTTGATGTCTATTATGTGCCAGACATGAAGACCAATGTTTTGAGTCTTGGTCAACTTGTGGAAAAATGCTGCCAGATAAGTCTTAAAGACAAGCAAATGATCATTACAGATGCTCGAGGGAAGCTAATCATTCTCATTATGATAGCAAAGAATCGAATGTTTCCTCTATCCATCAAGTATGACACACCAATGTGTCTAAGTGCAATGATCAACAATAAAGACTGGTTATGGCATCTAAGGTATGGACATCTAAATTTTGAAAGTTTGAAGTTGTTAGAAAGAAAGAAGATGGTGAAAGGTCTTCCAAAAATTCAGCATTAGAATAAAATCTGTAAAAGCTGTGCTGTGAGCAAACACCACAGGAATAGTTTCAAAAAACAAGTTGATTGGAGATCTTCCAAGCCACCCCAGCTAGTACATTCGGATGTGTGTGGTGACATTTTTACAAAGCCACTCAAACATGATGTGTTTTCAAGATTGAAGACAATGCTTGGAATGACAAGGCTTTGGAGAGTTAAGTTTAAGGGGGGATGTTGAAAAATAAACTTAACTCTCCTGTTCAATTCACTGCCATCTAGAAAGACTGCTGATTGAAAGTTAGAAGTTTGGTGCGGCAAAGTTTGAAGCCGGCACTGACGTCGGTGGAAACGCGTTGAAACTTCATTTTTTTTAATTAAAATTTTCTCTACTTATCCCTATAAATAGATGTATTTGCTTGTTGATTGAAAGCTAAGAAGTTAAGAAAGTTCATAAAGAACTTCAGAAATGAGAGAAATAGAAAGTTTGTGGTTTTTTTTTTAGGATTGAAAATTCATCTGATTTGTTGTAATCTCAACTAGAGTGCAATAAATCCATTCTTTCTCTCCAACATAATGTGCCCCTTCTAATGCTTATAGTTGGGTTTGTAGTTAAATTTGGAACCAAGTTTACGCATCATAAAAAATGTGTTGTTCTTGATACTCAAAGCTTTGGGGAATAACCGAAAGATAACTGCATTTATAGGAGGTATCGACCTCTGTGATGGTCAGTATGACACACCTGAGCATCGATTATTTCGTGATCTAGACACTATCTTTAAGTATGACTTCCATAATCCAACATTCCCGGTTAGTGTTTTGATTAATTTTATTGTGATATAAGGTTTCATGATTATTTCAAGCATTCTAAACTACAGCAATTTTTTTGTTTTGGTGACCCATCAAAGTGACCGAAAAGTCGATGGTAAATTTTTTTGTCGTTAAATCAATCAACAAAAAGAGTGGGACGTTTTCGGTCTGACCGCTTGGCGACCATTTGGAACTTGGTTGCCATGGCCGGTTTCTTAGCGGTCCCTAGCTGGTCACCGACAGCAACGGACCAAGCAACCAGTTGCTACTTCGGTCACCCAAAAGAAAATGTTGTCCGCATTGGCAATCCACGTTAAACAAAACTAACCAATCGACTTGCACAACCTACGGCATAAATTCAAATCCTTCAATCTTTTGCTCCCACACCTTGTTTTCATTTTGGAGTTAGATACTCCTTCCTTCTAGGAACTTTCACTTCTGGAGACTCTCATCACCATTGACCTCGACCACGAGCTTAGCCTCCGACAAGACATCATCGTCTTCTTCCAAATTGCAGCCGACCCACAAACTCCGTACCTATGGCTGTGGTCTAAGGTCTTCACGTGCCCATGGCAGTTCTTTTTATGGGTCCGCCAGTCTCCCTTTACGGAGAATGGCTTGCCGCATTTCCCACATATAAAGGGTTTGATGTCGTGCTTCCGCTTGTAGTGTGTTTGGAGGGTTTGGAAGTTCTTAAGCGGTCTCGCTCTGGGGTGATCAATGTTGTGCTTGCAGCTCTCAGCGCAGGAATGGCACGGAAGTCGCAGCATCATCGTCGACTGTGTTCCTCTGAGCGAGTCCGGGTCCTTTTATCTGTACTGAGATCCATGTCCCCAGATGTGCATTTGTAATGACACCCATTAAATTAAATTCAGTCCCAAAATACTTATTTGTATCAAGCTTCTAAAATCAAAATCCGTCAAGCAGAGTACCACTTAATCTTATCAACACTAGTTGGTTCAATTAATTGTTTCTGGTTGAACAACTATGTTAGGAATTAATTGCTTGTTTGCTAAACTTGCTCGCCCCTTAGATTGGTTAATCGGTCGTTGCTTTTGACCGAGTGGCAACTGCTTTAGCTAGTCACCTCTTCGGTTGCCATGCTGGTCGCTCCTCCCGGCGACCAAAGATTTGGCGACCGCTCACTGACCGACGTTATCGGTCACCAAAAACCGTAATGCTGACCCATTACCAATTTATACGCTGGTCTGCTTTTGAGTTTTCTCTTGTACATAGTGCTGTTTATTGGAAATTTTTGTCCAACTTACAGTACATGCTTCTTCCCCATTCCCTCTACTTGATGCAACCTCTATTAGTTGAGATTTTAAAGTACATGCCTCCATTAGAGCATAACATTTTTTGCAACAATTTTTTTTTCTTGAATGGGAAGTTTAAGAAGAGGGGAAAGTTTTCAGTTATGTCATAGGTCCAGTTAGTTCATACAGCAATACTTACAAATAGTTAACTAATACAGTACTATTATTGAACCGAAGTAATTAATAGCAATCCTTAATTAGCACATCATTTCTAATTATCACTCCACTATTAGAAAAGCAAAAGCAATTATGTCATCCTTTTAATATTGTAAATTTTTAATTATTTAGTCCTAATTATCAATTAAATAATATTTTTCTAAAAAACTGTTTTTATAAAATTTTAATATTGTCCAATAAAAAGGAATTATACGCAATTTTGAAAAATATTTATATTAAAAAAGATTTTTGTACATCCAAAAATATTAATCCATCTATCACACTTTTTTTTTTTTGCAATATTTACTGTTTTAAGTCATCCAAAATTTTTGTAATATTTTCATATTTAACAAATTATTTAGCAAATTATTATTTTAATATTTAATTTTTCCTATCTTTCTTGACTAAATGCAAATGAATTTTTTTTTTCCTATTTCCTAATCTTTGTCACAAACTCTACATTCCAAACAACTTCAGAAGGAGAGAGTGTTTTTCAATGAGTGTAAAAGTTTTGGGTGGCCATCTAGCCTCTGTTTTATCATGGTCCCCAACTCGGTTGTTAGTATAGTTGCTCTTAGCGATAGTTATAAAGACCGTTTAAGTGGTTACCTAAATGGTAACAAACTAGTCATCACTGGAGACCATCTTAACGATTGATAACTAAGGTCCCACTTTTTTTTATATAATTATTACAAAGCGATGGCTAGGAGGGTCGCTGTACCATTATAAATTAGCTCCCTCCCTTGTCATTTTCATTGGCGCTTGTTGTCTTGTCCGACTTCTTCTGTTTCACTTCCTCTGTAGCTCTGCTCTATTCAGGATGCAGCTATTGGTTGTTGTACAAGGTAATTTAAAATTTATGGTTATATAGTTAATAATATTGCATATATATTTTATGGATATATTGCTAAAATTTCCTTGTTTCGAACATATATTTGTTATTATGAAAAAACAATTAGATAGGTAGTAAACTTGTATGCATCTAAACCGTAATTAAATTGACTGTCAATGATTACTGTTTTTGAGATATATTAATGTTTTGCAATGTTTTTGTTGATTTTGGACTCTATGTATGTCTATTATTTGTCTCTTCGGACATAGTGCTGGCTAAAGCTAGGTTCCCAACCCCTTAAACACTTGCCCAACAGAAATAAAAAATGGCAAATATAATCAACGCCCTCTAGGTCTTGAGAAAAATGCAAATGACCCATATCCTTTTTAAACTCTCATGTATACCCTTCAAATTCTGGCAAAAAACATGGTTTTGGATACTAAAAAAACCTGTATCTATATCTATATCTATGTCTATAGCTGTCTATAATAAAAATGTAACGAAATATAATGCTAAATGAATTTTTTACCATTCAGTTATAGTTTATTTTACTCGTTTAATATAACCTGAATATAAAAAGTTTGTGAACAGTATTTGATCTAGCAGGATGCTAGATTAAACTGAATAGCACCTTTCTCCCTTAATGAGGATTAATAACCTGACTGGGGCATAAAACCTATTCGACCCAATTTAAATTAGCGTTATGCCGCCTGTGTTTGATCCATAAAAGACTCCACGCTTGGATATCCCCCAAGCACTTGAGCAGCTGTTTTGAACTTCTTGCGAAATTAACCAATCATGTCTGTGCCCAGAGAGCCTATGCCGTGACAAACATCACCGCTTAATTGCCAACACCATCAATCTGCCAACTTTCAAAAGTTCTCCTCCACTCGGCCACCACCGCCTGACGACACCAGATGATATATACAATGATCTGCTGTCGCCATTCCGTCCTTGCAAACTGGACAACAGCAACTATCAATTTGGACTTCTCTTCGCAGCAGATTACTACTTGTTTTGGAAGATTATTACACAAAACTCTCGATATAAAAACTGTTGATCCAAATCCAAGAATTCCACTTTTAAGTGTAAGATAATTAGAAAAAATTACATCAGAAAATGACATAGTTGTACGTTTCTTTTGTTTTCACGTGGTTCTATCTAATTAAGACTCCAAATTGTTCCTACTGACCAGAGCCTTCGCATATTCTATGCTCTTCTTCCCTTCTTCGTATGAATCACTAATTCCTCATCAATTGCCGTCAAGCCACCACAAAGCCACCCGTCATCGTCATTCTCTTTTCTTGACATCCTTACTACTTTCTTATTGCTCTGGCTATAGTTTTCTCTTTTATTCTTTTAGTGCATGTAAAATTCCTCCATTGTTTATGGTCTTGCTCTTTGGTGTGGAGAAGAAGTCATCATACCAAAAGAATCATCACCACACAATTGTATACCATTGTCGTCTTTATCGCACTCTTTATCGAACCAATGTAAGTCCAGCCTCTTGGGCTTTGTCTGTCTTTTATCTAAGGTATTGTGAATGTTATTTAATTCCCTACTCTTGACTATGCTCGTTAGATTGAATGGAAAACCAATCGGGACAGAAAATGCACTACAACGCACATAAGTGATTATTCGAAATCTTTTGTATGCACAAAAAGCCTTCAATATGACTTTCTTTTTATTTTGTTTCTTGCAGCTAAATACCTTGAATTTGTGTTGTTTTTGCTGGTAGTTGTGCATTTATTCTTGGTGCAATCAAATCCTTACATGCACTTGAACCTCAGTAAAGTGACCTTGGCTTTTTTAGAATTCTTTTGGCTGTAGATTATGAATCTTACCACTACAACAGAAACTCACCATGGTGATTGGCCATGGTGACCAAAAAAGCGGTCATGTGCCTATTGATCACCAATTTGGTAGATAAAAAGTAATTGCATTTTCCTGAGGAAAATTAGTGACCGACTAGGCGACCATTACAAAATCGATCACCAATTTTGATCACTAATCAATCACCATGCTAGTTGCTCTCACCCAAAGTCCCACGTTGGTGATCCGTTAAAAACAGATGTTGACTAATAGCTTCATTGCCCCTACCATATAAATTGCCATCCTTCATTTGTTTTTCCTTATGCTTCTCATACTCTTTGTTTTTGTTTTCATTTTCATTTTCTCCTTTTTCTTTTATGTTGCATTATACAAGAGTTTATTCCTTTCCCAACATTTGATCTCTTTAACATAAGGAAGAACTAATCTTTTCTCCATTAACCTCAAGTTTAGGGGTGTAAGTTTTAACCCTAAACCGAAACCTGATATGAAAGTTGACCTTATTTTTCGAGTTAGGGTCAGATTAAGGGGGAGAAATAAGGTGTATTCAGGTTGACTCAAACCTGAACAGATTCTGAGATAAAAAATTAGGTTGGTTCGAGTGAAATCCGATACAACCCGATCCAACCCTAGCCCAATCCTATCCCAAGCTCAAGCCCAATCCCATCCCATCCTAGCCCAACCCACACCCCTACTATAAATACCCAACTAACAACCCTAACCCTAATCCTACCTTCATTGTATCACACTTCATACAGCTGCCGCTTGCTGCTTGTCGCCATTTGCCATAGCCACTGTCACTCACCTTTGCTATTGTAGTCATCGATGCCATTCGTCATCTCCCTCCTATCGCACTCTATTCGTTCGTCCATTCGTCATCTCTCTACCATTCACCATTCTTCAGTTTGTTGGTTCCTTCCCTCTTTGCAGTCCTTTGTTTCTGCATCTTTCCCTCACTATCAATCACCTCCCTACTGCCTGCCGCATGTCACCATCACTCTCGCCATCTAGCGTTCATTCGTTCCCTTCCTCTTTTCCGTCCTTCATTTTTGCCTCATTCTCTGGACATCAATCACCTCCCTGCTCCCTGCTGCTTGCAGCGGAGGACATGGCTTGGTAATGGGGTGTCGAGTTATCGGGTAAACACGACCCTAACCCTATTTCTCTGGTTTAGGGTCAGGTCGGGTTGCATTTTTTAGATGAAGAAGTTGCCTGAAAATTTCAAGTTCTGACCCGAACTCGACACTAAACCCAAAACCTACAACCCTACAACCCTACAACCCTAGAAACAGGACTAAGATTATTGAGCTGATGGAAAAAAATTGTTTCTCTTCTAATTTTTCTGTTATTTCAAGGCCTCCATTTTTTTTGCATCCGATAAAATATGAAACTAGACAATAACTAAAAGAATTAGTAAAAAATAAAATAGATATTAAAAAGAAAATCTTGAGAAATCTTAACCTAAAAATTTTGAACTTGGGCATGTTAAATAATCAAGTGAAATTTCTAAAATTCTTAAATCTGGTATATGAAATACTTAAGCAATGTACTAATCAATGTAATTTGTCATTTTCATAGTCTCCTCGATCGATCACTTTCCCAGTCACCCTAATCAATCATAAATTCGGTCACTCCATCTTGCTGACCAAAGATTTGGCGATCGCCTGATGACCGCATATTTCAATCACCAAAAAGTGTTTTGGTGATCGATCGCTGACTGATAAGCCGGCCGATTTTTTCCTTCCTTCTTTTCATATAGCCCTATTAAATCTTTTCTCTTGCTGTTCAAGTTATTATTGTCATAAAGCAAGGTTCCAGTACCCCATATTACTTAACGTGTAGGTTCTTAGGGACTGTGATCCTACTTAGTTACTATTGACTAACTATTACTCGTAGGTAAATTAAGACATTTTACGTACAACTAGTTTCTTAACCTACCAAGCAACAAAATATGCATGCATTTGTCCCGGCAATGCAAACAAATAAGTAAACCATTTAAAAAAACATTACTTGAGCATTCTATTTAAAACATACTTAAAACATGCCAAGACAACAAAATACTAGTTACTTAAACTTCAAGTAATAGTTTTGTGCACACACATAAGCTCTAGTATGCACTCAAAAGTAACTTAATGGTCTTTCACCACAATACGTCTTAATAGAGTCAATGTCTTAGTACATAAGGTGCCATACATACAAGACAAAATACTACTAAGATCATCTACTTGAGCTCCCACCTTTGAGCTGTCAAGCTCCAAGTGCAAAGCCCTCACTTGTCTTTATGCAATTCTTAGTCTTTAGACTGTAAAGGCACAAACGCTTAGTTAGTACAAAACTTAGCTTATAAGTAATTTAGGAACACAAGGTTCCAAGTTGAATGAGTACATTCAAAATAGAGAAACTTAGCCCACAACAATCCCCTCAATTGTTGAGCCCGGGGTTAGTACCTATACAAATATGCTTAAGGAAGTGAGTACATTAGTACTCAGGAAAGGGTTCCTTGGTACCTACAAAGAAACTCAAGCAACCATGTACATATGACAAACAAACAATCAAGCATCCAATAATCAACCACAAATAAGAAAATAATAATAAATGCAATGCATGAATGAATGATATGCAACATATAACACTTTTTTCTAGCAACTTGAATAAATGAAAGAGAGAGAGAGAGAGAGAGAGAGAGAGTGTGTGTNTGTGTGTGTGTGTGTGTGTGTGTGTGCGTGTGTGTGTGTGTGTGTGCGTGTGTGTGTGTAAATTTGAGGGCTTTAGTATGATTTGAGTGGGAGGAAGAAAGTTAGAGACCAAAGTTGGAATTTTTACTAAGATTCCATTTAACTGTAACTGTAAAATTAACAAAAGGACCACCTCTAGGACAAAAATAAAAAGGTTAGAAACTTTAAGAGGATAAAATAAAAGTTAGGTACCCAAATGCAAAAAGGTTAGAGGCAAAAACTAAATTTTACTCTTTGGTGAACAAAGAAAAGTAAAGGTTAAACTACACATATTATCCTAATATTTCATGAATCTTAATGTGAACCTTATAGTTAAACTACAAAGATTATCCTACTATTTCATCAATGGCAAGATGGATAATTTAAATACTATTTATAAATCCTCAGATGCATGCATGTGCATAATAAGCAATGAGATCTTATTGTCAAAGTAAAAAAATTTTGCTCTATCCAACCTATTTATCTCTTTAAGATAGTATAAAAGCCACTAACTATCATAACTTTCATTTGAAGAGAGTTAAACACTGTTTTCCACTTATACAACACTTCTTCATCAACAATTTATTTTCAAGATTTTTTCTCTCCTATCCAAAATTCCCCGAATCCTTTTACTCCAAATAGAAATCCAAAAAGAAAAAAGAAAAAAGAAAAAAACATACATTTCTTCAAACATCCTTTCTCATTCTCAACCACAAATAACCTGATTATTAACAATTGCTTTTGATTTAGTCAAGCTGGTAGTAGTCCTTAAAATTGTATTTCCTTTATTAAGAGAGACAACTTGAATGTCCACAATATCTTTTACTTTAATTTGATGCCAACTATTGAACTTTTGTAGGGGACATTTTTTGTTTTTTCTTCACTTGGTTTCAACTCTTCCATTATGAATACAATGTAAAGATGTTCTTTTATTTCCATTGTGTCAGTTTATAAATAAGTAATCAACAAACGCTATTGAGAAAGTGGTTAAAAAAAAGTCCACTAACTCAAGTCTCACTGCGAGTTCAATAGCTTCAATAGCCATATTTTTTTTTCATAATTTTCCCATCACAACTCATCTTCATATTTTATTTTTTCTCAAAAAGAAAGCTTGTTTTTACCATCTCTTTACAAAATGTATTAGTATATAAAATAATTTCCTTCTCTATATATGTGATTGTCTTTGAAAAACATAAAATTTATGTTGCTCCAAAATCACCATATTTTTCATAATTTTGAATTTTTTATAGTAGCTAATTATTAAAATAAGCTTTACAATCAAATAAACATAAACTCTTAAAATATTGAAAAATACTAGCCCAATGCATCACATGGACATGTATAACTAGTGATTCTTATATTTGACTCCATTCAGTTTTAGAACAACAAAACACACAAGTGCTTATTATAGTTTATTTTGAATTTTATTTTTAATTTGGTCTAGAATTAATTTTATTTGAAAGCTAATAATTTATTTACTTCATAATCACTTGAAGCATAATTTTTCCAAAAATATTAATTTTTTGTGAATTTTTTTTCCTTTATTTAGCTTAAAGAAAGTAAAATCAATAAAAGTATTTTGAAAGTATTTCTTTGACTTCTTAAGGTATAAATTTTTTATTATTGTACAAGTTAAATAAATAACTACTGTATATAAAATTTTAAATATCAATAAGAGCTTTAGTATACAAGCTTAAATAAATAACTTCTATACATAAAATCTTAATAATATAAATATCATTTGAAATTATATGCTCTACCTACCTAATAATCACTTAAATAATAATTTTATATAAATAAATTTATTTTTATGAATTTTTCAATACCCATTTTTGGAAAAATAAAATTATTTTTTAAAAAAAATATTTCAAAAGCTTTGTTTATGCTTACTAAAATGTATGATTTCAATTGCGTACAAGTTAAATAAAGAATCACAACACATAATAATACTTCCTTTAACTCACAAAAGCTGTCATCTGTGTTATTCATAACAATTAATTTATGATTTTATTGTTTTAGATATTTATCATAAAAATATGGAATTTTCATATGATAATAGAACTTTAAAGATCATAGTTTCTAATTTTATTTTTTAAAATTTTTTATTGCACATTAATATGAATATATTGAAATGAGAAAAAAAAAGGCAAAAGGGCCAACTAAAGCAAGATGGAGGGAATAATATCTTTTGAAAACAAAAGCTTGGGAACTAGTCTATCATTCGACTGCAAGGCAATTTATGTCATATTAAAATTAGATATTTAATTATTAAAATTTTGAATATCTTTCATATTTTTTTGTGGGTCCTTTTATGGTAGAAAATCATAGTTTCTTCTCCATGGATAGAGAAGCAACTATAACTATTTGATCTTAAGATGTTAATTTTGGCCATTGAATTTAAAAAAAATGTGACCTAGTTAGAAGGTAAAATAAGAAAAATAGAAAAAAAATAAAATCTCAAGTGAAAAGGAAAAAAAAACAAAGGAATAAGAAAATGCTGGTAAGCTGTCAACCTTTTTCATAAAGAAAATCATCTTCAAACACTTATCTAATCTTTGTTTGAACTTTTTTTTATCCAGAATCCACGTAAAAAAAAATCCAGGAGATTTTGAAGTTTTTCATTGAAGAAGAGTGTTGGGGTTTGAAAAGAAGTTAGTGATCTAATTATGCTAATTTATGTTGGTTACTATCAATTGAAGCATTAATTGTTTATTCAATCTAATTAAAAGAGCAAAAGATGAGCTTTTAGATACGATTGAGACTAGTTTATTCATAGTAAAACGTCAATAGAAATCTCTTATCCGATACCGTAATTCCTTAGCTGTACATGGCGATTTCATGTTTAGGAATAGTGTTTCTTGTGCATAACAATTTTTAGTTTAGAATAGCAATTTTTATATATGATATGTACTTTATGGTTGGATATAATGTTCATAGTTTTACATTCAATATGTAATTGAAGTTCTTAAAGTGTGATTTTACCATGGTGTTGAATAAAAATTTGATGATCTTCTGAAGAAATGCTTGTGATTTAGAACCAAAGAACAATATTTTCTTCATGTTATATAGCAATTGTCTTATAACGCAGAGTAATCTAATGTTGCATAAGTAATCAGATGTAAAGTAATTGATGTTAATCCAAAGAAAAATATTTCATGTACTCTAAATAGCTGTTTCAATTCGATTAGGAGTAAGTACACAAAGATTTAAATAGAAATAAAAACAATGTCAAGAAAAGGAACAACAATGTTTTGTATTAAATAAAAAACATTTTATTCAAACACAATAACAATCTATTAAGAATAGAAAGTGAATCTCAACCAAGAAATGATAATTTTTCATATGACATACCGACTGACCATATTTACATTCCGATTTAGATGATTTTACATACCAAAAATATAAACAAATAACTGGTATGTAAAATGATTGTACTAGAATGAAAATAATTGTAATGTAAAGAACTAGTTGACATGTAATTTAAGGATCTCAATATGTAAATACGAGAATATTGGAATGTAAATTTTTAGTATATAGAAAAATAACGAGGTAAATTTTTAGTATATAGAAAAATAACGAGCATGTAATTTAACAGGTTCCTAGTATATAAAATCAGGATAACATATTGAAAAATAACGAGTATGTAATTTAACAGGTTCGTGGGTTCAACTAACGGACAAGTCGTGGGTTTACAGGTTCATCGAACGGACAGGTCACTAACACTACTAGCAAAATTTTTAACGAATCATCGCGAACGAAGGAGATTGAGATGGATGTGTGACTGTGAATCGAGTTCGCCATTGCGAAATCAAGGCAATGAGAGAAGGGAGGGGGACGGAGAAGAAAGGAGGGAGGAAGGAGATTGAGACATAGGAGAAGAGAGGAGGGAGGGGGTCAGAGAGGAGAGGAGAGGAGAGGAGAAAGGTGGAGGGTCTGTGGCCAGCTGGGTCGGAGCCGTGAAGTGGGTTTGCAAAGAAAGAGAAGACAGGTTTAGTTTTGTTAAATACATAAGTTTGGGGTTCAAAGTTTATAAGAAAAAAGGCCAGAAGGAAAAATTCAGCTAGTTTCTCTTTTTTGTTATAACAGCGAATCACGATGTTAAGTTGGTAGGGGGAAAGTGTATTTATTTAAAACGGAGGGGACAAAACCTGAGGATTAGCTAAGCCTCAAGGGATTTTTTGTAATTTTTGTTTTAAAATAATCTGTATATAAATAAATAACATGTATGTAAGTTGAGGATCGCAGAATGTAAAATGAAGGTGCTATAAAAAAAATAACTGGTTTGTAATTTAACAGGTTTCTCGTATGTAAAATGAAGATAATAGAATGAAAATAAACACATACTAAGAGAGTTTCTTTACATTCTAAGTGATGGTAGTTTTACATACTGTAGTAGATTTTAAAATTATTTACTTGATACTTAAAGTTTTCACAAGCGTATAGAATTATCTTTAAACTTACATATTTAGTCCCTAAACTTTTTTTAACTTGACAAAATTAGCCATAAAAAATTAAATGTTTAGTCCTTAAACTTTTTAAAAATTTACAAAATGGTCCTTCCAAAATTACACAATTAATCCTTAAGCTTTTGTAAAATGTGTAAATATATCACTAATTTAAGAAAAAAGGCATTTTAGTTACTATTAAATATAAAATGTTTTTTTTAAGATAAAATGACATCTATGTTCATGATAATGACAATTTTTACTATCAATATGACATTTTTATATTCAAGAACAATAGTAGTGTTCATTAAATTTGATGTTTCTATGCACAATAATAGCGTGATCTATTATGAATATGACATTTTCATTCAAAAACAATGATATCTATGTTTTTTTGGCATCTCTAAATCCTAAATTCCAAATTTTCCTTTCTATTCCACATGCTTTATTTCCAACTTGAACTAAATAATGTTATACATTTGTCTCTCTTGTGTGTGCTAATGAGAATTTCAATTTTAATTCTTACACCTTATTCACATTTGAATTTCTTTATCTTGGATTCATGTGCAATTCAAAATTTAAATTATAATTACATTGTTTTCACATTATAAAATATATGTATTGTCTAAAACTCTAACTAAAGTAGTCCTATAGTTGCTTATACATGTGACTCATGCATTCTTTTACTAATTTGTTGTTCTATTGTTCTCATATGTTACTTTTTTCATTTATACATTATTATAAGATAATTCAAACTTATGTTGTACTTTCTTACAAATTAATAAAATTTTTGTCATTTTCTTAATCTCATTTTTCAATATATGTTTAACTTTATAATGATCTCCACCCTTTAAACTTTTGATCTATGTTTTATTAGCATTCAAAATACTTAGATATGTAACAATAAAACCAAGTAATGTACCATTTTGTTTCCTTATATTTTCTATGTGTTTTTTTTTAAAGCTTACACACACACACACACTCAAAGTTATATAACATAATTTTTCTTATTTATTCATGCTACTACTTTTTATTCATTTTATTATATTTTTATAAATTTTTTTCATTTTATTATATTTTTATAAATCTTTCTATATTTTTTATTTATTATTTAATTTTTAAATATTTTATATATCTGTTACCTGTTTAACAGGTTAACAAATTATAATAAGCGATGTAGCACTATTTTAATGCTGCTCCATGGGTGTATCACTTTTTTGCTTCTTTACAATTAAATTATCCTTTTTTTATATGAAATAAAGTATCATTAGACTAATAAAACTGATAGAAGATGACCGAAAAACAAGGAACTGGAAGCTTATGGCCTTATAGGAGAGCTTGCTTTTAATTTGGGGAACTCCCTGATTCATGTTATTACGGGATATTTCGGTAACCAATATTGTCCTCCATTTACTGCTGCCATGGTTTTGTCTTTTAGGGCCACTAGGGGCGGACCTACGTACCCCCAAATTTTAAAAATATTTAAATATAGGTACTTAATTAGTTAATTTAAGAGAAATTAAGGATTGGAAATACATTTTTACCCCCCGAAATAATGGAAGAATATGAAGATGGGGGGCAGTGAGGTAGGCGCTAAAGAAAACAGTGACAAAATTAGTAATTATTCCCTCTAGTCTTAAACAGATATTCTAATATGGACTAAATGCACTATTAGTCCTCCAAATTTTTTAACTTGTACGAGTTGACTCTAATCTTTGAATTAGTACAAATTACTCCAAATCTCCAGCTTTACCTTGCCGTGATGCCGTCCCTCTCCTCTGGATTTAGTCGGCTCTCTTCCGGGCTCGCCCATCTCGAACCAAAAATCCTAGTTCCGCCACTGAGGGCCACCATTGGTGGGTGAGTGACAAAGTAATCGTACGGTATTACAACCTTCCAGCAATTGATTTTCGATGTTTCCTTCACTTTTCCTTCGAGGTACCCATAATCTCTTTTTACTTAATTTTCCATCTTTAATTCATTACGTGTTAGTGATATGGATGTGTTTAGACGGTAGTGTGATTATTTGCTAGTTTTGATATGTATGTGTCCATGTGTTGATTATATATTAGTATAATACTTAGGGACTTTAATTCACAAAAATGAAAAAGTGTGGGACAAAACTGTAAGTATTTTAATATTTATGGACTTAACAGACAAAATGGAATAGTGTAGGGAAACAATGTAAGTATAAAAAAGAATGGAGTCTTTTGTTCTTGACTCTTGAGGCCGTCGCTCGATTTCCCTTCACTTTGACAACCAGGGATGGCAAAATCAGACCCGACCCGATGATCTGGCCCAACCCACTCGAATCCAAGCCTGACCTGACCTGATTTGACTAAAAAAGTCAACGACCTGAACCCGACTGTGCCTAAACCGACCTGAACCCGAACCCGATTAAAGGGAAATCCGAGAAAACCTGAACCCAAATGACCCAAAACTGAAATACCCGAACCCAAAATGACCTGAGCCTGAATTGACCCGAACCCGAAATGACCCGAACCCGAAATGACCCAAACCCGAGATTGACCTGACCTGAACCCGAGATGACCCGATAACTAAACCCGACAATACCCGATTTTAACCCTTATCCTAAATCTTAACTTTCCTCTTTTATCATTTTCCATATTAACTCAGTCCTAAAATATGGAGGTTTCCATGTTTAGCAACTTCCATTTTTTGAGACTTTCATATTCAATATGTCTTATATTTAGGAATGGTGACTTCCGTTATTAGTAACTTCTATTTTTTAGCACTTCCATATTTAGTAAGTCTCATATTTGGAGATGAGACTTTCATATTTAGTAGTTTCATTTCTTTTTTTAAGATATTCATATTTAATAATTTTCATATTTTGAGAAAGGATTTCCATATTTAATAACTTATATTTTTTTAGGACTTCTATATATTGCAAATATTTTATTTAGGGAAAAAGCATCCATATTTAGTGAATACCATATTTGGATTTTTTCAACAGAAGTAATTTTTATTTTTAGTAAGTTTAATGATCTTAATAGATAATTAGATAATTATTAAAATTACAACATTCATCCTTATACTTTTAAGTATAGTGCAATAAGGTACCTAAATTTTAAAAAATTTTATTTTAGCCACCCATAATAATTACAACATCGATCCTAAAATTTTTGAAATCTTTGTACTTTCACCCAAAATTTTTTAAATTTTACAATTTAGTCACTGATAATGAACTTGGTTTGCATTTCATTGTAATTTCAAAGAAAATTCATTGAAACATAAGTATAACAAAATTGTCATTATGTATGTCTGAGTGATAACTAGGTGAAGATCTGAATAATCTGTGCAATGATAGCTAAAGGATATAGGTTTAGAAAAACAATCAAATATTACTAATAATGTTAAATTACTTAAATATGTATTAAACTATAATGAAGAAGATTTTTATGAATATTTTAATTAAATATACTAAAAAATAAAAATTTAATTTAAATTAAATCACACAAAAAATCAAATTATTTGATTTAAATTAAAAAAAATTGAATAGATTCAATCGTTTTGACATCACACTAGTAACCCACGTGAACACAAAGGTTAACCCAAATTTGACCCGAAAGTTGGCCCGAAGTTACCCGAAACTAAAATTGACCCGACCTGAAGTGAACCCAAACCCAAATAAACCCAACCCGAACCCGAAATCAACTCAACCTGAAATCAACCAGAACCCAAATGACCTGACCTGAACCCAACCTGGACCCAAATTCATGCTAACCCAACTAGACCTAAACCTGAATGACCTGACCCGACCCACCCAATTATCAAACACTAACACAATGGCCCGGTGGTCCGACCTACCGGATCACCTCTTACTTCTTATCGCCAGACGCCTCCGTGCCCAAATTGACATCCGCCACTTCCACACTGGTTGCTCAACCTGGCGCTCTTCAATTCCCTTCCCTAAATTCCTCCTCTACCCACTCCCTCTAAAGCTCCCTCTCATATCTACCGCTAACCCCACAGCCATTGCCGCTGAGGCTTCTTCGCGCTCTCTAGCGAGATCATGTTCCTTATTCAACCGCCGCCAACAGGGAAGTAGTCCGATTCTTCCACACTAGGTTGGTTGGTGAGGGTTAAAGAAGAGACGCTAGGTAAGTTGCTTCGTTTCCCTCCGGTGATGAGCCACCAGATTGAATACTTCCAAAAACATTTACTCGAGAATTGAATTTACTGGATTTTCATGTCATCCAAGGGAAGGAGCTGTTTACTGTTCAGTTCGTGGATTGGTAAAAATTAAGACCTGCTTACTTCGATTATCTTCAAGCACCAAACGTGCTCAAACTTTCCAAAGTCATTATCTGGTAGTCATGTTTCGATTGAAGTTTCTGATTGCGTGGATTTTGCAATTTTTGGTAAGGGTGGGTTGTGTTTTTGTAAGCCATGAAATGTGACTTGGACCATTCTGAATCATGATCAAGATGTTGTGTTTTGCTGTATTGTAATTAGGAAAGATAAATTTTATGCCATCAATGAAACTAGAGTACTTTCAGTGTTGAACTACTCGTTTGAAGTTTTCAGAACAGTTGAATCGCTTTAGGTTATGGTACTACTGATGTTGCCTTGCATTTGGTCAAATCATTTGGAGAATTGTTGCTTGTGGTTTTTCAGGGCATTGGTGCTTTTAGAAATGTTCTAAGATATAATGAGCAAGACAAATGTTATACTACACCAAATAACTGTTATCTGACGGTGATTGTGGATGTTTATAAGCTCAACGACATAGTGCTTGGTTGGATTGAGGTGTACGATTTGGGAAAAAGAGCATTGTTCATGAGTGATCATGGGTGTTGGGCAGTTTCGGCCAATGACTTCAGTGGATGCAAAGGGAACTGCATTTATTTTGGTTGCAAATGGTCTCCTGCGTTGTGCAAATTAGACAGCAGCCTTAGGGGACTTGATTATAAGCATATCGGGGTGTTTACCCTTGAGGACGGCACAGGTGGACCACTAGTGTTTTATCCTGGATATTCGGACATGTTTTGGCCACCCTCTTCATGGCTGACAACTAATATGCAGTTCCATATTGGTGAATGTAAGCTGACACTTTCAATTATTTAATAGCTTTGAAACTTCCTATTACAGTCGCAAGTCTTCATTTCCAGGCCTCCTTCTGCATGCATAGTTGGCAACTTATATCATACAATTTTCTATTGGGAGACTTGTGCATTTCTTTTTGCATATTAATATTCTTTGGCTTGTTATGTCATGTTTTTTCATGTCTGCCTTCAAACTGCATGGATAACTGGTCAAATCCAGTTGGCATAAATGAATGGGCATCATATTTATGAGTTCAGCTATTGCATCTGTGGTACCTAAGAAACTGCAACTTATGTTTTGTTTTTTAGGTTCTCAGTTAGAAACTTAGATATATAGGTTTTATACTTTATTTCATTTATATGACTTTGTACTTCAAATGCAATACATAGGTGCTTTAGATTCTATGTTTGGTTAGCTTTAGCAATGACTATAGATATTGTAGCTCTGACAAGGCTTATAAATGACATTGAGCATATAATTTGCAGAGATCAAGCTGAACGTTTGGCTATCCTAGTTTAGTTTAATAGTTACACAAGGGAGTATTTCCACTCTATTGACCACACCTAAGCTTTTTCCCGGAAAGAATAAGTTGAAAAAAAAAAAGATTGTGCAAACTCTTATGTGCCATCATCTTGACAGCTAAATGAAGTTAGGGAATGATAGCAAGAAAGGATTTTGTAGGTGATTTACAACATTCTCTTTTACTGGCATTTGTTTCCCAATTCCCATGCTGTACTAGTGCTCACTCAGTATATTGTTACCAAGAAAATGATTATCTTTATGAGAATGATGGTAGCTCAAGAACCAAAACATTAACATGCTCCGCTTCTGCATGGACCTGGGGGACGTCAATGAAATAAGTTGGGATGGGGTTCATTTCATCTGATTTATATGGCTGATAAGTGACAGGTAAAACACCAGAAGGAAATGTTCTTTTGCATTATGTAAAGTTCACTTTTGTTAATTCAACTGAAGTCTTGGATGAGCAAGCTTTCAATGATTAACTAGTTTGGGAGCTTAGTGCTTGATGTTGCTCCAACTTTACGTTTGGTTTAAGTATACCATCTCCTGCATCTTTTGAACTGGCCTTCCATTGTTTCATATTAGCGTGCATTTTTTTGCCTGACATGGCTAGCTTTCCTCATAGGTTTAACATGATTCTAGTGAAGTTGGTATCAATACCAATCTTTTTAAGCTATTGATGATCGGGGTACACACATCCCAGTTTACTGGCGAAGTCTCTAAGTTGTAGATTTGTTCCCAGCATGTTCCTTGAATATTGAAATGCTGGATTAGAGCATGCTTTATGGACTTTTAGCCATTTTCACATCATGTATTCATATTATTATATCTCAAGGATTAGTTAACTATCATGTCTTGAATCTTAAAGCTCCATAAGTTTATCTCTCCTTAGTTGGAACATGGAACATATGAAATGACGGGGGAGGTAAACATACAAGGTAGTTAATTTGTAACTGCTGAATTGGGTCCTTTCTATCAATTTCTTTGTTAAATTGGATGAAAATTGTTGATGTCACATTAATTAACATTAAAATAAATGTAAAATAACATTTTTTATACTTTTACCTTTACTCTCAACAATTTTAAGTCTTAAACTTATACTTTCTCTGTCTCAAAATCTTTGCTTCATTTGTTTTCAGCAATTAATCTAGGATTTTTATTTTCAACATTTTAATATATAAATAAAAAATATTTATATACAAATGATAAATCAAGACATTTAGTTTCTAAATATACATTTCTTTATTTTTTTCTAACAAACAATAATATGAAAAAAATCAAGTCAAAATATAACAAAAAATTAAATGGAGCAAAAATTTTGGGACGGAGGGAGTATCTTTTACCACAATGACCCAAGAATCGAAAGCCTCATCCATAGCTGCCAAACCAACACCAACCTCAACATCCATCCTTTATTGTCCACTGCTTCCCACCTTCTAGCACGTCTTCTGGCAAAAAATTGAAAAATAGATACAATAAAACTGAAAGAAAAAAAGCAACCAAGCTCCCCAAAGGCTAATTCTATGTCCAGCTCTTCCATCCCACTCTCTGATTTTGAAAACCACAACCATATTTGGAAATTGGTTCGATTTCACCATCGTTAACAGTGATCATCGGATGGCAATATTTGCGATCTTGGTAATGGCAATCTTCATGATTTTATGGTGCCAGCGATTAGATGGCAAGGATGAGGATGCGTGACTAATTTTGGGGTGACGGTGAGCAGACTAGAAGTTCTAGAGTTTGTGCATCTTCACGCATCCTCGTGATTAGATAGCGATTTGGTGGCGACGGCGATGGAGATTTTGTGGCAATAGCGACGGATCTAAGAGTTGTGCCAAAGAAGAGGAAGCGGTTTCGAAAAGAAAGGAGTTGTGCCAAAGAAGAAGAAAGGGTTTCAAAAAGAAAGGAGAATGAATCACCGGATCTAGGACTTGTGCCAAGAAGAAGAGACAAGGAATCCCCGGATCTAGCAAGTCTATTGCTGACGGTAACTGTATATGGAAGGTCTGGGCTTTGGTTGTTTATGTTTTTCCAGAAGATAGAGAATCGTAAGAGTGAATTTAGGGAAATTTAGTTATGTTGTTGATGTTTTGTGTCTAAAAGAAGAAATTTTAAAAGTTTAGGTTAGTTCTTGACGTTTAGAAAGCTTGAAAAGTTAAAAATTACTGATTAACAAAGTTTAAGGACCATAATTATTATTTTACATTTATTTTAATGTTAATTAGTACCACATCAACAATTTCCATCCGATTCAATATCAAAATTGATAGAAAGGATCCAATTTGAATGCGATAAATGAGGTAGAGTACTTTGATAGGACAATTTTAAGGTAGGATACTTGTTCAGGACAAAAAAAAAAAGCTAAGGGGGCCCGGTGAAATTTACCCTAAAATAAAGTATAAACACATCAAATCTTATATCTCCAAAAAAAAAAAATGAAAATATGCACAAATCAGATATCAAATATGTACAAATTTGATGTACAAATAAAGTGAAAGATCTGTATAAATAGTATCTGATATATGTTTAAATGATATTATAGATATATTAAAAATATATTAAGTAGTACGTACATGTTCAACCTCTTATAGAAAGCAGATGTGAATGCGTAAAATCTCACTTTTCATTAAAATTGGAGATATGTAATAATCAGACGCTAGATACATGTAAATTCAATGTGTATAGAAAGTAAGGGATCTATACAAATAATGTGTGACATAACTGTAAATGAGATAAAATCATGTTATTCTGTGAAAGTATTGCAATAAAATAAATAAAACATGTTAGTGACTAAACTGAAAATATGAAATCATTAATAACCAAAATAAAAACTCAAAAATAGCTAAAGGACCAAGTTTAGCATTTTTATAAATGTAAGAAAATTGTTCCACGAATTTTCCTTGTAGCATCACCAGCGGGTCCAAATCTCTTCAACCCAAATAATTAGAAGTAAATCAGACAAGCAGCAGCCTAAGGTGCTTGGCCAATGCCTAACAACCAATAACAAGGTGTGGCGACATCGAAGAGCAGTTGATTAGGTGATTTTCCATAGATTTGATGTAGCTGGTGACTGGCAACATGGATGACTACTAACTGGGCAATTGATGGTGGCGACGAGTAATGGATGGAGAGAGATTGACAATGGGGGCAAGTGGTTGATGAGCCAAGATCAATGGTGGTAGTGAAAGGCTTGCATATCATCTCCAACTATTGTTGCCATTGTGATCCCAGAAAGTAGGAGGATAGGACATGCTTGAGATTTTTTATTTTTAATGAGAGTGAAAAAAACAAACATAGAGGTAGGGCACACATGAATTATGGAACATATGAGACTCTCCTATATTATTCTCATTATTTCATTGTTTGGTATGGAAGGATTTTCAGATAGTATTTTTCTGTGTACATAGTTATTACAAGGGTATATTTACCATTAGTCCTAAACCTATAATTACCATTGTAAATAGGTCCTCAACCTCCCTTTTGTTATGTGCTAGTCTGAAACTTTTTAAGTCCCCAACCTAGCCCTATAAAATTTCGCTCACTCTAGCGTTGTTGTAAAGCATCATATTTTTAAATTTAAATTTAAATTATTCAATAAATGTCCTTTAGTAAATGGCATAATTTTTTTTATAGTTAATGGTCTACTCAAATTATTGGTTTTTCCACTCCATAAATCAGTAATCTATGGCATAACTCAGTCTTCTCGTAAGGTTAAGGGCCAATATACAATGCTTTATAAAGGTTTAGGACTAATATGCAATGAAACAAAGGTTGAGAACTAATTTGTAATGATAATTATAGGTTTAGGATCAGTCGTGCAACCCTTATTATAAACTACAACCCTTATTATAATTTAATTTAAAAACAGTGTTTCCTTAATTACTTTCTCATAAGTCATTATCCTCTATCTAATACATTTCTGAAAGAACTGATATCCCTTTATAGCAATCCATGTGGGATGGGGCCAAGCCCACTCTCAGATTGCTATGCTTTGGGAGCAGATTCATGTTAACCACACAAACTTACTTCCATGAATTTGCAAATTCAATATCAACAATTTGAGAATTTTATATTTTCTTCAAAAAAGCGCATGATGTGCTCAATCTTACAAGTTGGTGCAAGAAGAAACTTGTTGCAGGCAATTACCAACTTTCTGTCTTGCAAAAGAAACCTCTTTGGCAATCAGACATTTTTAAATTTATCTTATATTTCTAGTAAGAGGAAATATCGGAATTGTTCTGACTTTGACTTTAATTTTAGACTTGTAAAGATATAACTAAAAATAATAAATAGAGTAGCTATATGATGAACTCAATCTATGTGCTACACCCATATTTTTGCAATATTTACAAAATTGCCACTGCATCTTGAGCAGAATAAATAGAGAAACAAACATCATCCATACAAGACAGTCTCCGTGTCTTAAATAACATATCTTATGAAATGAATACCAACATGTCGAACAACATTTTCCTGTAGAAAGAACATCATATTATACTAAGCTGAATATAAATTTATACCTCAATGTTTTCAAACTACAAACGTGCTATTATTGTCAAATTATCTACAACATTTTATAGAACAATGCAGCTTACTAAATGAATAACTTGTTAGAGAATATCACATTTGTATGAATATAATAACACTTCTTACTGAATGAAACATTATTTACAAATAATAAGTATCGGTATGTGTTGTTCCGTTTAGTAAGAAGTGCTGTTCATTTTTATAGGATATGTTGTTCAAGCGCGATGATATTTTTTTAAATAATGTGAAAGTGTAGGGTATGTAAATAATGTAAATATTGTGCATAAATAATATTTTTTTATTCAGATAATGTGTTGTTCACTAGTATACTGTTTATTTTATAAGATATGTGGTTCGTAAAAGATTTTGTTTCATTCAATAAAAAATGTTATTTTATTCTTACAAATGCAATGTTGTGTAAAATATTATTAATTTTAAAAGAAAAACTGTTTGTAAATAATATTGTTTGATTCATTAATAAATGTTGTTCCTTTCAGATAAATGTACTGTTTTGCACGATATTGTTCCCTCTAGAAAAATTTGTTATCTAAAGGTATAGTGGCATTTTTGTAAATAATATTGTTTGATTCATTAAAAAATGTTATTCCACTAGACAAATGAGTTGTTCTATGAAGTGTTGTTCTATCAGATAAATGTATTATTCAAGGTGCGGTGACAATTTCATAAATGTGATGAAAGTATGAATGTAGCGTGTAGTCTAGGAGTATTTTATCCTTATGCTAACAAATAAATACAAGTGAAACATAAATATTTTTTATAATAATAATAATAATAATAATAATAATAATAATATTATTATTATTATTATTATTATTATATTATTATTATTATTATTATTATTATTATTATTATTATTATTATTCCCTTCATCCCAAAATAAATGATGTGTTTTTTGGGTACGGAGATTAAGATATGTATAATTTATATTATTATTTACCTTTTTACCCTTGAAGCTAAAATAAGAAAAAAAAAATCTACTTTGTGTTTTGTGTAGTAAGAGTTTAAATGAGGATTAAAAAAAGAAAAATATTCTTTTTGGGGTTTTATATAGTTTTTGGGTTTTGTGCTGAAAAAATTTAAATGAGAGTAGTGAAGTAAAATAGATATTAAAAACTTTCCAAGAAGGGAAACAACTCATCCTTTTTTAGACAACTCAAAAAGAAATACTTTTCATCCTTTTTTAAAGAGAGGGAGTATTATTATTACGCTCTTGAGGCACTCCCACTCTCAACCTCTTTAAAATTTTAACGAATTCATGTTATCACTTCCGCTTTCGCTCTAATTTCAGCTTTGTTCAACTTAAGATAACCCTTAACTAATTAAATTAATATTCAAATTCTTGTTTACTTTTTGGCAGCGATTTCTTATCATTGATGTAGAGAAAATTTAAAAATTGTGCTTTTGTTAATTTTTAGGAATGGGATAATAGTGTTTTCAGTAGTTCGGATAATCGAGTTTTTGGGAAACAGTTGAAGGATTATTTTGTAGTTTAGGGATCAGAATAGTTAAAAGGTTGTATTGAAGGTGAAACTGATGATAACTGGACTTTTGAATGGCTTTGCCTAACCATGATTTATTATAGGCTAATGATGTCGGGTTTACATGAATCAACTTACAATTCATAAAGGTTCTTAAGTTGGACATTCATAAAGCATATGATCAACTTCATTGGCTGTTCTTGGAAAAGGTACTATGATCATAAGATTTTCAAAGATATGGATTCATCTAATCATACAATAAGTGACTACAGTTTCATATTATGTGTTGGTGAATGGCTACACTAAGAATGGTTCTCTTCTTTTGCTAATATTCACGAAAGGGATCCAATCTTTCTATATCTTTTCATTTTATGTGCTCAAGCCCTTTCCAGCTACCTGATGCATTTGCAATCAGTGGGATCTCTTCCTAGTCTCCAAGCTAGCAGGAAAAGTTCCTGATTAACCATCTTTTCTTTGTTAATGATTGCCTAATCTTCTTCAAACCAACTAAGGATACAATGCAAACATTGTAGCAAACATTAAATCTTTGTTCTCTAGCTGCATTTGTTTTTATAAATCTGAGTAGATGTTTAGCTATAATGTCCCATAAACTTTACAAATGCAATTCATATAGATTCTTTCATTCCAAATAAATGATGGTATTCTCAACTATTTAAGAGTTACTCTTGAACATGAAACATCTAAAACATCTTCTTTTCAATTTTTGATTAATAAAATTAATTTCAATTGGAGATTCAAAAATGGAAATTTTTAAACAACACTAGTAGATTGACTCTGATCCATTGTACTTTGACATCTATGCATGTCTAAATTATGTTGTAGACATGAAATGTGCATTCAATTTTGGTAGTCTAGTTCTTATAACATCAAAGGTATGCACCTAAAGCAAAAAGGTGCCTTAATGTTGCCAAAAGGTATTAGAGAATTGGATTTGTAAGGTATGCACCTGTTCAATCAAGCTCCTTTGGTAAGGCTTTTTGGCAAGTTTTTACTAGTCCACATAATCTTATCTATCATGTGCTTACAACTTTTTTCACTCCATATGAAAAGTAAAGGCAACTGGGAATGCCTCCTCAATTTGGCGTGGCTTATTATATGGTCGAGGCTTGTTGACATATCATTGTTGAGAAATTGGCAATCATAAATCGATATGAGTCTAGGAAGATAATTGGATTCCAAATTTGTCCCTTGATCAATTAAGTGCTTTTAATCTGGCTTTTAGTACACAATCACAACTAAGGGTTTTTTAACTCTCACTTGAAGTTCATTCTGGTTGGAATGTTCCACTTCTGTACCATTTTTTCCCATTTCCCCCCCATTTTGTTGTCTAGAAGATTTTGCCCCTTCATTTTCCATCTAATAAGAGAAGTGATGATGTTATCCAATTGGGTGATCATTACTAAGGAAAATATTCTACTAAACAAGGATATTCGTTGCAAATGTTAAGAAATCTGTTCATCCACTTCACTCAGAAAACCATGCTATGAATGATTTGTATGTTGTTATTTATTATAGACTTATAAGACAGATATGGCTTTTCAATGTTCTACAAAAGTTCAAAGTGTTTTTAATGGAAGCGTTTAATAAATGTTATACCTTCTATTGGCAATTTTTCTAGGCATGAAGGCTTTATTAGCTTTACCTATGCAAGATGTTCTCATTCCACTGAATCAACACTATACTTATTTTGGGAATGTCTCATCAGATCACTTGAGATGTGTGAATGCTTTTGTGTCAGTCCATTATCTCAATGCAAATGGCAGTAGAATTGGTTTTCATTCCTAGTCTCCACCATTTAGTTTACATGGTTAGGGAGAAATGAGTGTGTTTTTCAACAATATCTCTTTTCTCGCCTAATCAATCATAGCCGGAAGAGATGTTCTATTTCAATAACTCGTTGTAGCCAAAGAATACCTATCATGATAAGCTAGGTCCAAGTCTAATCCTTCCCATCCCTTCTGCTAGTCCTGGGGTGCTAAAAAAATTCTTACTACTACTGTTAATCCTACAGTCATTGTTGTTGATGGTGCTTGGATAAAATCTAGAGGTCTTGGAGCCATTGCTTGGTTATGGATGGGATCTAATGACCTATCCTGATTCAGGAAAGGTGTCTTTAATAATAGTGATCTTTTGCCTTAGAAGTTGAAATGATTGCAACATCTAGAGCAGTTCAAGTCACTATTAGATGTTCAATCCCTTTTGTTAATATATTAATTGACTGCTCCCAGGTTTTGGATTCTCTAAAAGGTGATATATACTGTAATCAGTTTTTGTAAGTTTGGGTTATTAGACTATCTTAGACATGGAGAAGTTGGATCACTAGTCGATGGACATCGTGTCTCGGTAGTGTGTTTATCCAGCTCATACTTTAGCTTCATCACTTCTCACTAACCTTTAACCTACTATGTTTGTATCTGAGTACAAATTAAAAAAAAAAAAATTATAGTTGTTTTTTGTGTTACATGAATCTAGAGTTTACCTTTTAAAAAAACTAAACAACTTTAAGAAACATTTCCTTTTACAGAAGATGCTATTTATTCCAATTAATAGCAAGCAATTACAACATCTTAAAATAAAAGAGTAAAATCCACAGGGGTAGCTTAGCTTTTTTTTTCCTAATTGGGCATCCTATCTTTAAATTGTCCTAACGAGACACCTTCCATCTTATTTCATGTCCTATCTGGGTACTTTCCGTTGATTCCATTGTTAAGTCTCACGAAAATTGCTGATGTAGCATTAATTAATGCTACAATAAACTTAAAATAATAACTTTAGTCCTCAAACTTTTCTAATCACTAATTTTAACCCTTAAACTTCCGCCAAAATCATTTTACCACCATCAACCACTTCTTCTGTCGCCCACCATCCCAGCTGCCCTCGACCTCTACTTCATCCTCCCCGTCCTCTGTAGCATCCTCCGATTTGTCCTCCACAGCTTCTGATTCATCCTCTACAGTGTCCTCCATGTCCTTCGATTCATCCTCCTCATCCTCCCTTTGTTGTCGCCCTCAACATCTCCATTCGCCGTCTCCCCGATCTCTCCCTCCATCGCGCTCTCCCTCTCCCTCTGCCATCATCGACCTTTTGCTCTATTGCCCACCATCCAGCCGCCCTCGACCTCTCCTTTGTCCTCCCCGTCCTCCACAGCATCCTTCGATTTGTCCTCCGCAGCTTCCGATTCATCCTCTGCAATGTCCTCCCCATTCTCCGATTCGTCCTCCTCGTCCTCCTTTAGCCATCGCCCTCAACATCTCCTTTCGCCACCTTCCTGATCTCTTCATCCATTGTGCTCCACCTCTCCCTCTGCCACCATCAACCATGTTGGATTTGTTCCTCTCATGACTTATGTTCATTTAATTTTGATGATAACAAAACACATTTGCTTTTAGGTATCAAGGCCTTATTTAAAGATTTACATCTTGGTTAGTCATTCATAAAGTATTGATCTTTGCTAGAAAAAATGTTTTCTCAAGTACATATCAAGCATTTTTAGTGATTCAAGCATTACTTGTGAATGAAGAAATCTACTTGGCAAAAACCTTTTTAAAGTTTGGATGTCTGTAAGCAAGAAAATCCTGGAACTGCGTTTTCATTCGAGTGAAATGTTTTCAACCTAGTGAAACAGGAGTTAGTTTTCAAACCCGAGAGAATTTTATCACTGGACAAGAAAATCATTCGAGTGAAATATTTTCAATTGAGTGAAACTGGAGTCAGTTTTCGAACCCATGAGAATTTTATCAGTGGACAAGAAAATCATTCGAGTGAAATATTTCAACTGAGTGAAACTGGAGTCAGTTTTCGAACCCGAGAGAATTTTATCACTGGACAAGAAAATCATTCGAGTGAAATATTTTCAACTGAGTGAAACTGGAGTCAGTTTTCGAACCCGAGAGAATTTTATCACTGGACAAGAAAATCATTTGAGTGAAATATTTTCAACTGAGTGAAACTGGAGTCAGTTTTCGAACCCGAGAGAATTTTATTTCTGGACAAGAAAATCATTCGAGTGAAATTTTTTCAACCGGGTGAAACTGGACTCAGTTTTTGAACCCGAGAGCATTTTAATTCTGGGCAAGAAAATCATTCGAATGAAAAAGTTTCAACCGGGTGAAACTTGGATTCCAGACTTGCACGCGAGGTTCCGGTTCGAAAAAACTTTGAAAAATAAATATAAATTCATGCCACGTCAGATTTACACGTGTATAAAGTGCTGACAACTCATTAATTACAATTATAGCTGTTGGAAGTCAAACATTAACTTACGTTATCAGACAGAACTTTCAACCGAATGAAAATATTTCACCCGAGTGAAATTGGCGACAGACGCGAATTTCTGTCAATTTGACAGCAACGTTCACCAGATTTCAAGGGACCTTTTTCTGATCATTCCAACGGTCTTCAACGTCTCTTGGGCATCCATTGGAGCATAAAAACATCAAGAATCATCAAGGAAAACTCTCTTGGCAACTGAGAAAGAAAATCTACCATCTAGAGCTCAAATTTGTTACTTTGCCAAGAACTTGTTCTTTCGTTTGCTTATTTAGCCTTAAGAGGTTCTATTGTTTTTACACCTTGTAACCACGAGATTAAAGAGCTTGCCTTGAGTGGTTGAGTGATTTCCTTGTAAGGAAAATAGAGTTAGATAGGTTTCTAGTTAGCCTTTGGCAAAACTAGTGAGAGGTGAAGGTAGAAGGATCTACCAAAGTGTTGTATGCCTTTGAAGCTATTGTGTATCATTGTGTTTCATAGTAGAGAAGAAAACTCTCAAGTTGTGAGCTTGAGGAGAGGAGTAGGCTCTCAAGAGGAGAGTTCAAACCTCTATAAAAATTCTCTTGTCCAAGTTTCTTCTTCTCTCTACTTACTTGAGTTTTGGTGGGTGTTTTATGCAACTTATGTTGATTGAACTTGCTTGTTTTCAAAACTACTTCAAAGATAGCTTTCAAAGAAAATTCTAGGTGGATTGTAGTAGTCATTTTCTGAGTAAAATAGAGCTAGTCATTGTTCCTCAAATTGAATTTGAGTGTGGGACTTCAAGAATTCATTTGTGTTTTATTTTTGGAACCCAACCAATTCACCCCCCTCTTGGTTGCACTTGGGCCAACGATTGGTATCAGAGCTAGTGGCTGTGTTTTGATAAAATCCTACGATTTTCAATCCTAAAGATCCATGGCAACCACTAGTATGCATCTTGAGGGGCAAAATCCTTCTAGGCCACCTTTGTTTGACTCCACAAACTTTAATTGGTGGAAAACTAGAATGAAAATTCATATCCAAGCTATTGATCATGCTCTTTGGAGGATCATTAAGGATGGTCCTAGGATACCTATAAAAATGGTTGATGGAAACCAAGTGCCAAAAGATCGAACGGAATATGAACCGGAGGATGATCTTATGTACACTATGAATGCAAGGGCAATGAATATCATATATTGTGCACTAACTTCCGATGTATTTAATTTGGTTTCTTCTTGTAGAAATGCAAGGGATATATGGAACAAGCTATTGGTGACTTATGAAGGAACCACACAAGTGAAGGATACCAAGATGCACATGCTTGTGAGGGCATATGAGTTGTTCACCATGGAGCCAAGTGAAAGCATTCAAGAAATGTTTAGAAGATTCAATGAGATCCTCACACCACTCAAATTGCTTGGGAAGGAGTATACAAATAAGGAGTTGGTGAGGAAGATCTTGTGGAGCTTACCTCCATCATGGAAGAGTATAGTTGAAGCCATCAATGAAGGAGGAAGCATTAAGACAGTGCATGTGGATGAGCTCTTTGGGAAGTTGTTGACCTATGAGATGAAGGAACAAGTTGAGGAAAGATACATCAAGAAGAACAAGTCAATGGCTTTGAGGAATCAAGAGGACCACACATCATCAAGTGAAAATGGAGAAATTGATGCGGCCCTCTTGGCAAGAAAATTTAGTAAGATGTTCAAGAAGTCAAGAAGCAAAAATTTAAAAAAGGAGAAGTATGAAAAGAGTAAAGGAGAGCATTCTAAAAAGAAGGATGAAGTTATTTGCTACAATTGCTAGGAGCCCGGACATCTTCAATTCGATTGTCCATTGAAGAAGAAGAAGAAACCAAACAAGTATAAGAAATTATCCAAGAAAAAGAGCGGAAAAGCTATGGCGGCTTGGAGTGCAAGTGACTCATCTTCAAGTAAAGGTTCATCTTCATCCAATAGCTCAAGTGATCAAGCAAATCTTTGCTTATTGATAGATGATGGTGTAGCCTCCTCATCAAGCCAAAGTCATTCTAACTTATGTCTCATGGCAAAGGAGGATGATGAGGTAAACAACTACTCAAGTGATTCATCTAGCTCATACATATCTATAGGTAGTGAGTATTTAGAATTGCAAAATACTTTTAATGCTCTTTACAAGGACTCTCAAAAGCTTGCTAGACATGTAGGTGAATTAAAAGCCTTGAATGCTTCCTTGACCAAAGAAAGAGATGAGCTAAAAAAAGAGAACTTTGATCTCACACAATCTTTATCTAGATTTGGCAAGGGAAAAGAAAAATTAGACTTGTTACTTGGAGCACAAAAAGGTGTTTATGATAGGGTCAGAATAGGCTACAATCCTTTAGTTAAAGAAAAGAAATTTGGGAATAGATTCATTGGTGCATCATCTACTATGTATAGCCCATTCACAACTTGTCATGCTTGTGGTAGAAAGGGTCATTGTGCATATGATTGCATAACTAAGAAACCAAATGCACAAATTGACTATAAGATGATTTGGGTTCCTAAGGGAACCAAGGTTGTGGCTAACATTGAAGGACCCAAGAAAATTTGGGTACCAAAATCCAACAAGTGATTGTTTATTTGTAGGGGGCAAGAAAAGAGACTTGGTATTTGGATAGTGGATGCTCAAGACATATGACCGGTGAAAAGTCTCATTTCATAAGCCTCAAGCAAAAAGAAGGAGGAACCATCTCATTTGGAGATAATAGTAAAGGTACCATCATTGGTATAGGTAGAATTGGTAAGGAAAACTCCTCCTCAATTGACAATGTGTTGCTTGTTGATGGATTGAAGCATAACTTGCTTAGTATTAGTCAATTGTGTGATAAAGGTTATAGAGTTATATTTGAAGCTCTTGTATGCCAAGTGATTGATATTGTTTCCAATCAAACTAAGTTCATTGGTAGAAGCCAAGGAAATGTTTATGTGATTGATTTGAATGACTTGTCTTTCTTTAATGTGAAATGTCTAATGGCCACAAACAAAGATGGTAGTTGGTTATGGCATAGAAGACTTGGTCATGCTAGTATGCACACAATTTCAAAGCTAGTAAAAAGTGATTTGGTTAGAGGCTTGCCTAAAATGAAGTTTGAAAAAGACAAAGTGTGTGATGCTTGCATGAAGGGAAAGCAAACAAAGGTTTCCTTTAAATCAAAGAATTGTATTTCAACTTCTAGGCCTTTTCAACTTCTTCATATGGACTTGTTTGGACCTATTAGAACTAGGAGTTTGGGTGGAAAGCAATATTGTTTTGTAATTGTTGATGACTATTCTAGATTCACTTGGGTATTTTTTCTTGCTCATAAAAGTGACACTTGTGGTGTATTCATTCCATTTGCTCATAGGGTTCAAAAAGAGAAAGGGTTATGCATTAGCTCAATTCGTAGTGATTGTGGTAAAGAATTCATTAATCATGACATGATTTCATTTTGTGAATCTAGTGGCATTTCTCATAATTTTTCGGCTAGAACTCCTCAACAAAATGGTGTTGTGGAAATAAAAAATAGAACTCTTGAGGAGATGGCTAGAACTATGTTATGTGAAATTAGTTTACCAAGATATTTTTGGGCCGAAGCAACAAATACCGCATGTTACATTCTCAATAGAGCATTGATTAGACCCATTCTCAATAAAAATCCATATGAGCTTTGGAAAGGTAATAAGCCAAACATTTCATATTTTCATGCATTTGGATGCAAATGTTTTGTCTTGAACAATGAAAAAGATAATCTTGGAAAGTTTGATGCAAAAAGTGATGAAGCTCTATTTGTTGGGTACACTAGTAAAAGCAAAGCATTTAGAGTCTTTAATAAAAGAACTCTTGTGATTAAAGAATCCATTCATGTTGTATTCGATGAAACTAACAATGATACTAGAAAAGAGTGTTGTAATGATGATGATGTTGTAGATGAAGATCATCAAAAAGAAATCAATCACAATGAGAAGGAAGTCTCTCACGTTCCACCAAAAGATGACAACCTTGAAAGAGATGAGCCTAATGATGCACTAGAGCATACACAAAGTCAAAAGCATTTGCTTGACAATCAAGATCAATCCAAGGAAAAATCCCTACAACAAGAAGAGCACTTACATCAAGGATTGCCTAGTGAATAGAAGTTCAAGCATAAATCTAGTCATCCAAGAGACCTCATAATAGGTGATGCTTCAAGAGGTATTGTAACTAGATCTTCCTTAAAAAACTTATGTAATTACTATGCCTTCTTGTCTTAAATAGAGCCTAAAACCATTGATGAAGCCTTGGAGATGAAAATTGGATTTTGGCTATGCAAGAGGAACTAAACCAATTTCGTAGAAATGAGGTTTGGGAGCTAGTTCCTAAGCCAAAAAATCATTCCATTATAGGGACGAAATGGGTTTTTAGAAACAAGCATGATGAAAATGGTGTTGTCACTAGAAATAAGGCAAGGCTAGTTGCAAAGGGTTATAGTCAAGAAGAGGGTATTGATTTTGAAGAAACCTTTGCACTCGTTGTAAGGTTAGAAGCTATTAGATTGCTTTGTGCCTTTGCTTGTTATATGGAGATTAAGCTATTTCAAATGGATGTGAAAAGTGCCTTTTTAAATGGATTTATCAAAGAAGAAGTTTATGTTTCACAACCCCCCGGTTTTGAAGATCCAAATTTTTCAAACCATGTTTTCAAATTGAAGAAGGCTTTGTATGGGTTAAAGCAAGCTCCTAGAGCTTGGTATGATAGGTTGAGTAAATTTTCGATTGATCAAGGTTTTGCTAGAGGTACGGTTGATACTACTCTCTTTATTAAGCATTCTAAGGAAAATATGTTAATTGTGCAAATTTATGTAGATGACATCATATTTGGTGCTACTAATAAGTCTTTATGTGAAAAATTTTCTAAGTTAATGCAAGGTGAATTTGAGATGAGCATGATGGGTGAGCTTACCTTCTTCCTTGGACTTCAAATCAAACAATCAAAGGAAGGTATTTCCATCAACCAAGCTAAGTACACAAGANNGATTTTTAGATATTTGGTTGATACACCCAACCTAGGATTATGGTACTCTAGAGACACTAGTTTTAATCTTTTAGGATATTCCGATGCCGATTATGCCGGAAGTAAAGTGGATAGAAAATCAACTAGTGGATCTTGTCAATTTATTGGGTGTTGCCTTATATCATGGTTTTCAAAGCTACGGTCTGTTCTCAGTTGCCTCATCGAGCCTCTCCTAGCTTGCTCGAGTCTTACTATCGGGTTTTGCATTTCATTATTGCCCATATTCTGGTACCTAGGGAGGGGGCCAATAATGTCACTTATCAAGATGCCTGCCTTATGTATAAGATTTCTAAGTAGAACAATGTGGATGTTGCTGCCCGGATTGTGTCCCAAAATGAAAAAGGCAGCCACTACCAAGGCCACTCCTTTGCCCTATCTCACCTTCATCATTCAGCTTCTTGAAGCCCATGGGGTCGCTTGCACCTCAGCAGAGATTCCACTGGACAGTCGTGCTTCTTTGGTTGATCCTACCAATTTGAAATTGGGCGGTCTCAAGTTTGATGAGGGACTTGGCTGGAGTAGAGATGAGACTACTTACCAGAAGTGTCTTCGGAGAACACTACGCGAGGTTAACCGAAAGCGTGGGATTGCCAAGCCTTCTGTGGACAGTGATGCGAGTGCTAATGAGGTTGACGCACATGCGCCTACTGAGTTGGAGCTGCTTGCTCATGAGCTAACCAAAGCCAATGCACGCCTTGATTCCGTGGAACAATCTCAAGCTGAAATTCTTGTCAAACTTGGCAAGTTGGATGATATCCACTCCCTACTTCTCCAACTAGTTTCTCCTCCAGGCCAAGGGTCTGAGCCTCCCACTGCTGCCATTCCAGCTTCTCCCGGGGCTACCACACCTGTTGATCCACCTCATAAAGCTCCTGAAGTTCCTACAGCTGCTGCTCCTGTTGATCCACCTCCTGATGCTCCTGAAGCTTCTACAACTGCTGCTTCTGTTGATCCATTTTCTGCAGCTCCTGCAGCTACTGTCCCTATCGTTCCCCCACCCAGCCCCTGCCTTGTTATCATTCCCCTTCCCCCAAGACCCTTATTTCCCTTCCCCTATTAGTTTTCTTTAGGCTCAAGGCTTCACAGCTTGTTCTAGTTATGGCACAAACAATGTTTTTTTTTTCTTTCTTCTCTTCTAGTTAGACTTGGGTTGCTCCTCTATCACTCTGGTTTTTTTTTGTTCTTGTGGCTTTGTTCCACATGACTGTTATGCCTTGCTATGGGCATATTTATGCTTATGAGATTATTCTGACTTTTTTATGCTTTTTGTTTACTTGACGCCTGTACTTAACTATTCTTAATCCTTTTTTATTATGACAAAAAGGGGGAGAAAATTAGTGGGTCACTAGCTTAATGTTGTTATTGATCATTTGTTTTTATTGATTCAAAATTATATATGCAAGAAGTGAGGGGGAGTAGTATTGTTATGATGAAGTAAAGGGAAGCATGCATAGTTTAAACAATTGTGGAAGTGTTTGGCATTATATCTGCTTGAGTATTGATTTTTCAGTGAATATCATGTGGCTGGTCTACATCCTTGAACAGGGAGTTTTGTTCAGTTTTTAGGGGAGACTATGTCAATTTTCTTTTAACTCTTATTCTTAAATCATTTCCAATGTTTTCTCAAAAGTTTTGTCATCATAAAAAAAGGGGAGATTGTTGGATTTGTTCCTCTCATGACTTATGTTCATTTAATTTTGATGATAACAAAACACATTTGCTTTTATGTATCAAGGCTTTATTTAAAGATTTACATCTTGGTTAGTCATTCATAAAGTCTTGATCTTTGTTAGAAAAAATGTTTTCTCAAGTACATATCAAGCATTTTTAGTGATTCAAGCATTACTTGTGAATGAAGAAATCTACTTGGCAAAAACCTTTTTAAAGTTTGGATGTCTGTAAGCAAGAAAATCCTGGAACTGCATTTTCATTCGAGTGAAATGTTTTCAACCGAGTGAAACTGGAGTCAGTTTTCGAACCCGAGAGAATTTTATCACTGGACAAGAAAATCATTCGAGTGAAATATTTCAACTGAGTGAAACTGGAGTCATTTTTCGAACCCGAGAGAATTTTATCACTGGACAAGAAAATCATTCGAGTGAAATATTTTCAACTGAGTGAAACTAGAGTCAGTTTTCGAACCCGAGAGAATTTTATCACTGGACAAGAAAATCATTCGAGTGAAATATTTTCAACTGAGTGAAACTGGAGTCAGTTTT
>KK899117.1:273259-313633 GCA_000696445.1 Aquilaria agallochum | reverse complement strand
TTTTTTTTCTTTCTTGTTTCTTGGAAAATTTTTTGGTTGATTTATCAAGTCAATGTAGGCAAAAGGGCGGTGCTAGCCGTGAAATTGATGTGGGATGCATGCAGGACATGAGCATCAGCAATGGCTTCATTCCCCATCTAAGGATTGTTAGCAATTTACCTACCCACAGCAAACTGGAGCTGCCTGCTGGCCCTTGTCCACCCTCGTGTTAATTTCCCTACAACACACCAAAATCTTTCCCTTTACCTTTTCATGGTCAAGTGCTTCACCTTGGTACAACAATCTGCATCATATTTGATGGCAACAACATTCATAACTTTCTTAATTCGATTTTCCTGAGGCTCAACAATTAGATACGATAACATAGGATCCTAAATTTGTAACAGTAACACCAGTTTGAGTTTCTAGAATTATGGTAGTACCTTCATGTCTTGTTTCAAATACGAAATGAGATTATCGTAATAATAACTAGGAAATTGTTCAATACTTACGGGTCCATAGCTGATGCATTAGCTGATTGATCAACTTAATTTATGTGTTAATTTTTACATATATTTTAGGTTAATGTTATTATAATTAAGTTATTTATTACCTTCACTTGTTTAATTTTTATTTTATTTAGGTTAGGAAGCTTGTTAAAGGAGTTGACCAGATTTTTATGAAGTAAAAGGACTGAATTGCAAGATATTATAAAGTAAGAAGTGCAATTAAAATTGAAGGAAATTCTCTCATAGTTGACTAAAATACTCTTTTTTATAATGTTATGTTATCTTTTAAATCAAGAGTATTTGAGTTATTTGCGATCTTAAAGGTTAAGAGGAGGCGAAACGGAGGAAGAGGACGAATTGGAAATTGGAGGCAGTGGACGAATTTGCAAATTGGAGCACAACAGAAAAAAAAACAAAAGTTGCACCAGGGAAGTAAAAGAGGAGAGATAAAAGACTTGGTACTTTTGTTTCTTTTTCTCATATTCTTTATTTTAGAATTGAACTTGGATATTATTTGGTCATGACTTGTTGTTATTTTTTGGGATTATTGATTATTTTTAAATCTAGTATGAGAAGCTAAATTTTTATGTTAAGGTTAGGAATGTAGTCTAGTTAATTTATTTTAATTAATTTATTTGAGTTGTGCTTTAGTTTATTTCCTTTACAACAATGAGTATTATCTATACTTGATCACTACAAATAATTTATCCTAGGGATTTGAATGAGGTACTGAAAAGTGAAATTTAATCCATGCATTAAGAAAATAGAATTACAATAATCAGGATAGAGATATACCTATTTATTGTGATTTGTTAAATTGGCAACTTGAACTTAATGAATTTGATTAATTATACGAGAGATCGAGAGATAATCATAGGTTAATTGAATACGTTACAATTGCTCGAGAGAGAGTTGTAATACTAGGAGTAATTATTGGCAACTAAAAACTTACCCAAATAATTGATTGTAAGCCCTAAACTGGGTGAAGCCCAAGACTTAGCTGTATCATAATTGTTTTCTTTCCGGTTCGTTATTTTCGTCATTGGTTTAGTTTAATCTTAGTTAATTTTAGTTCCTTAAAATTTGAACTTTTTTCTTTTATTTTTTATAAATAATTAAATATTTATTCCTTATAGGATCGATATCTTTATTCGTTTTAGGGATTAAAACTTGCTATAACTGACCCTGTACATTTTCAGAAATAGAGTTTGTCTTTGACAGAGCCTTACTCATAAAAGGGCCAATCAAAATCAATGAATCCTAGCAGAACAAACCCCCATAATCCCACGCTTTGTAGTGTGAAATGATCCAATCGCCATCCTATCATTGAAGAACACAGTCACGTCTCCTCTAGTAAGACATCAATGTGGTCGGAGATATTCATATGTAAAAATTAACACATAAATTAGGTTGATCAATCAGCTAATGCATCAGCTATGGACCCGTAAGTATTGAACAATTTCCTAGTTATTATTACGATAATCTCATTTCATATTTGAAACAAGACATGAAGGTACTATCATAATTCTAGAAACTCAAACTGGTGTTACTGTTACAAATTTAGGATCCTATGTTATCGTGTCTAATTGTTGAGCCTCTAGTAGTTTCATTTCTTTTTTTAAGATATTCATGTTTAATAATTTTCATATTTTGAGAAAAGATTTACATATTTAGTAACTTCTATTTTTTTAGGACTTCTATATATTACAAGTATCTTATTTGGGGAAAAACATCCATATTTAGTGAATCCAATATTTGAATTTTTCCAACAGAAGTAATTTTTATATTTAGTAAATTTAATAATCTTAATAGGCAATTATTAAAATTATAACATTTATCCCTATACTTTTAAGTATAGTGCAATAAGGTACCTGAATCTTAAAAAATTTTATTTTAGTCACTTATAATAATTATAACATGGATCCTAAAATTTTTGAAATCTTTGCACTTTCATCCAAAATTTTTTAAATTTTACAATTTAGTCATTGATAATGAACTTGATTTGCATTTTGTTGTAATTTCAAAGAAAATTCATTGAAACATAAGCATAATAAAATTGCTATTGTATATGTCTGAGTGATATCTGAGTGAAGATTTGAATAATCTGTACAATAATAGTTAAAGGATATGGGCTTAGAAAAATAATCAAATATTACTAAGAATGTTAAATTACTTAAATATATACTAAACTATAATAAAAAATATTTTTATGAATATTTTAATTAAATATACTAAAAAATGAAAATTTAATTTAAATTAAATCACACAAAAAGTCAAATTATTTGATTTAAAAATTGAATAGATTCAATCGTTTTGACTTCACACCAGTAACCCATGTGAACACAAAGGTTGACCAGAATTTGACCTGAAAGTTGGCCTGAAGTTACCCGAGACTAAAATTGACCTAACATGAAGTAAACCCAAACCCAAATAAACCCGGCCCAACCCAACCTGAACCCGAAATCAACTTAACCTGAAATAAACCTGAACCCAAATGACCTGACCTGAACCCGACTTGGACCCGAATTCATTTTAACTCGACTAGATCCGAACTTGAATGACCTAACCCAAATCTGACCCGACGCACCCAATTGGCATCCTTATTTAGCTATTTCTTAGGTTTCAGAATGTTCATTTAGGCCATTCAGACTATTATTTTTTATTATTCCTTAAATTGGTTATTCTTTGACATAGACTTTTGCATAATTATTTTAGGTGAGTAAACCATTATTTTAGGAGTTGGAAAGTTCCGTTTTGAGGTAAGTGGCCGTCCATCATTCTAAACTTAAATTATTATTTTTTATCCACTTTATTGATTTTAAAGTATTGAATTACATTGAATTCTATTTATTTGACGGTTCAGTTTTAAAGTATGAATAATTTGATCTTTGGACTTTTTCTCTTGATTTCATTTTTATTATTTGAAAGTTTATTATGAAATTTTTGTCACATTAGAAATAATTACATATGTATTATATATGTTTCAAAGTATGTAATTTATGTTTTAAATATTGTGGGATCAAGCATGTTTTACTTATATTATTAATGCAATATGATTTTCTGATTTTTATGGACCTTTGGATTCTAAAAATTCATGAATATGAATATGCATGTTTTTACTTTGTTTTAGTGGACATTGGCTTTGTGCCCAAGTACTGAGAAAATGTAGTTCTATACTCTCCACGTAGGGTATTCTGTTCAATTATATTTCGCAGTGCATTGCTTAGGTCAATTCTTTTTTGGCATTTCACTGATGGCAACTATTAGTTAGTTTGTGACGTACTACAACGGTTAAGTATAGTTATTCTAAAATGAAATATTACAGTGGCTAAAGTGTAGTAACAATGATTACTCCACTCACTATGTTAAGAAATATCATGTTTCATTATCTGTTTTGAACCGCTATATTTTGACTAATTATTTCAAGTATGAGTTTTGATAATAAAGTTAATTATATTTGTTCCTGATTCTTAAGTGACATTTTGATTTTTATAAGTATCACCTTCCTACCAATGAATGTTTTGACTTGTTTATACGTCTATTATATTTTCTGATTAATACTAAACTTATGATATTTCTAGTACGATTGTTTTTTGTTCAATCCTGATGTTATATATTTTATAAACTGTTTTTATATTTTATGGAATTGTGGACATCCTGCCGTTTACTAGGCATTTGTGCTTAGCCCTACTTTTCCCACTCATGCAGATAGCAAGTAACACAAGGTTAGCTAGTTATGGAGTGACTGCAAAAGCTCAAGGTTTGGGATAGCTTTAAAGTGAGATATAATGGACACTATTAGGTTGGAGATATTTTGTATGAGGTTTTAAGTTGTAATTGCTCTACCATTCAATTCCAAATGACAAGTAATAAATTTGGATTTTAAGTTATGGTCATTTGTATTTATTTGGAATATTTGTAGCCTTGCGTGTTCATGGAAATATTGTTTTCTTCGAGCGTGTGGCGTGTTATTGTCTTGAAACTCATAGGGTGGGTTTTGGGTCATGACATAGGCCAAGTCCCGAGATGGCATCCCCTAAGTTACATATGATTAACATAACCCAATGTTTGTTAAATGAGTCCAGACTAGCTTGGGATCTACATGAGGACCACCTTAGGAACATCCAGGAGTTCATTGATCAACCCACTAGGTAATGCATGCTGAAGAGCTCAACAGGCACACTCTCCCAGAAAGGGCAACCCAAGGTCAAGGATGGCTAGTCATCATCCAAGAAATGAAGTAGGGCACCAAATCCCCATTTATGTTGCTATAGGAGACCAAGGCAAACATACTATACACCCTGAAAAGCAAAATATGGTGCCTAAGTGGTCTCCGCCCATGAGCTCTAAAAACAAGAAGGATATTAAAAAGTTTTGCCATTATCACAATAAGGGACATGACATGGAAGATTCTTGGCAATTGAAATGCTTAATAAAAGAAATTGTTTAGGCAGGCATTACCACAATAATTCTTAAGAAAGTTAGAAAAGTTGATGACCAAAGATCACGAACTACAAATACGAAAACCTTGAGGCTCGTACACACTATCATTAAGGATTCTAGTTTATGATTTTTCAAGGGAATATATGTTTGAAAATCCCCAAGATGTAATTTGTTCTTTTGAACTGTGTGCACTCACAACCGAGATACTTAAGGAAACAATAGGAACACAAAAATTAGCAAAGACAAGGAGAGCATAAATGCTCTAAGGGAGGAAGAGTGAACTTAAGTCTGGGATGACAAAACTAATGAAGATAGAGTTTAATTTATATGGAGTGGAGAGGACCTTTTGTAGTGGGATAAACTATTTATAGGAAATGAAGGGGGAAATATGTCTTTTGTAAACAATGTGAGATAAAAAATCATTCTCAAGACTTTTCCCAATGTGGGATAAGTAAACCTTTTGAAATACACATTATATCCTACAAGATCATCTTGACAGTTATAATGAAGCTAAGGACTAATAGCACCATTGGATTTTGTAGCTATTGTTCAACATTCCCTTTTACTTCCCATGCTTTACTAGTGTTCACTCAATGTGTTGCTAAATAGAGAAATGATTATCTTTATGAGAATGACAATGTGGCAAATCAAAAACAAAAACATTGGCATACTCTACTTGTGCATGGACCCTGGGAATGTGAGTGAAATAAGTTGTGACCAATGTGTCCATCTCATCTGATTTATAAGGTTGATAAGTGGATGATAAAACCTTTAAACAAAATGTTCTTTCGCTTCATGAAAAGCTAGTAATATAATAAGCCGAAGTTAGTAATGTAATATGCTAATGATGAAGGAAATGAACTCTACATTGTATATTCAAACTCTACACAGGTTTTTCCAAACGGTTATTTTGAGAATAACTATGAAAAAGTCATGTATTAAGTCAATTTATCTTTTATTTAATAAAAACAATATTATCAGTTTATTCTTACATAGTGAACATAATATTTTTAATTATGAATTTTTTTTTTCAAATGAATAAATAGTTAGTGAATGGTTTAAATTCTCATAAGTCTTTCAAGGATAAATGGAATTGACCTTTCTTTTCTACCAATTTTTGCATTTTCATTTAATAATAATAATAATAATAATAATAATAATAANAATATATATATATATATATATATATATATATATAATACTCAATGAATCAAAATGAATCTTCACAAAGCTAGCTTAGAATAAAAGACAAAACAAATTTGAGAGTATCATCTCTTCCTAGCAAGATTGGAGATCACCCCAAAGCTCACCTTTCATAAGACCCCAATAACCAATCACCCCAATTTTCTGATCTCTTTATAGCCATCCCCCGATCAAGGTAGCACAAATACCACCAAAATAAATGATGATGAATGACAACGAGCATCAACTCCATTCCTGGCATCTCCCATCTAGGCTTGCTTCAGACGAAGCATCCCTAAGATGGCTCAGGAAAGCTGATAAGCTTATATTTATTATTGTTATTTCTATCATATTTAGTATGTTTTAATATGTTTAAATCTTAAAGATATATTTTAAGTATGTTTTATAGCTTAAAGTATATGTGGACTCAATTAATTGAAAGTGGATTTAATTGCAATTTTACAAGTTTTAATTTGGTTGTGTTCTTTCAGGATTATGATTGATTGGCGATGTTACAGTAGAAAAATCATATCTTCAGCTACAGAGATCAAAATGAAGTGATTATTGATTCATTAGAAAGCTAATATTTGGAGCTACAAATCACAGTCAGACCATGAAAACCAGTTTGCACGTTAAGAAGATCAAATTTAGCTTCAAAATTGTGATTTATGAGTCATCGCTGGTTCAGAAGTAGTTGCGGTATTTTGGGCATATCTTTGGCTGTAGATGTTCCGTTTTATATGATTTAGGTGTCGTTTCGAAGCTAAAAAGGAGCTCTACAACTTTTATGATTTGATTTTTGAGTGATACTACCTATGTCAAGGTCTAATATTAGCTTGAAGTTACTGTTGTTGTTCTGGAGCATTGCTTGGCTGACAACTTTGAAATCTTTTAGTTATTTTGAATCTTTTTAATTGTTTGGGGTACTTTTGTAACAATATAGAAATTTTAGGGAGTTTTTATGAGTTTAGCACACTATGTTTGTTTTTGTTTTGGTTTAAAAACGTAGCTGTCGCAAGAACTTCCCCCTTATCTCTTTCAACAATTTTAGTGTTTTTTATTATTATTGTTCTTTGTTTTATCTTCCAAGCATGAGTGAGCAATTTTTCTAGTTCAGTTTTAGGGACGATTTTCATTGCCAACACCAGTTGTGAGGATTAATTTTACTTACTTAACTGCTCTTTAAATTCAAGTATTTACTTTTTTGTTGTTCAAATTTATTGCAATTAATTTTCCTGTTCTCGCTTATTGGATTGGTTATACGATTGCAAATTTGCCTGATTTTCTTTCAACCGCTTAGGTGAAAACATCAATTAGAAGCAAGTGAATTGACTGGGATTACTTTTATTTTTGGTTAGTTCATATGAAGAAGTAAGGCAGATTAAATTATTCAAGCTTTTGGATTATTACATGGAATAAACTTTTGTTCATTATTCTTAATGCTAATTTTGGGTTTATTAGAAATTGCTTTTCAATATCTGATTACTTAAAATTAAAAAATTAATCTGAAGCTTTTTCTGATTAATTTTACTGTTGAATTCTTTGGATTCTTTTTAGCTTTAAAGAGAATCATGTTTATTTGCTTAGATTGAAGAAATGTTTTCTTTCGATGATCAACTTCGTGATTCGAATGGATAATCAACCCTAAATTAAGTGTTTTTAGTATTAGTTAATTTTATTTTGATTCTATAGTTAATTTAATTCAGCATTCAATTCAAGAAAACCCTCCAACCTTTTTTTTCAGTTTTATGATAGGAAGCTTTCGGTTAAGAAATTTCTCTTGGGCTTCGACCTGATTTTCACTGCTAGACTACAAATTTATTCATTCTAAATTGTTAGGGATACTAGAATTATTTTTTGCAATTTCAACGATCGACCAAAAGCAGACAGCATGTGGTAGCTCATCGCCTCCAACATGGTCAAAATGCAAAGTTCCCAGGCTTGGTGATCCTATACGGAAACACGATGAAGAAGAAATGGGCCATCAACTTGGCCTTCATGGCCCTATATGGATTTGCAATGACCTTACTCTATTAGGTCCTTTAGGCTTATAAGTTGTCCTTCGAGGTAACTAAATGCCCTGTGCTGGGTAGGCTTGATAGTTCGATTGAAGGTGTGTTCTTCCTGGACCTAACGCAACTGGCCCGACACTTGTTAGAGGCAGACGTCTTGTTTTTCCAGTTTGCTTTTGTAGTGATCATAGTGATTTTGTTGGTAGGTCATTACTTGGGAGAATGAACTTTTGTGCTTGGATGTTGTTTGTGTCGTTGTGGTTAACATTGAGTTATTCTGTTGGGCTTAATCAATTTTGGGCTCCAATGGATTTCTTAGGCCCATTGTTATTGATTATACTGGTGGTTTTGCCATTCATCTCTCTTATGGCATTGCCAGTTTTACCATCGCATATTGGGTATTTTTTTCTTTCTCATCCTCTCCTAAATTAAATGGTAAGAACTGCAGTTATGTGATGGTCCATGACAACCTCACCAAAGCACCACATCCATCTGATTGCTAAGCATAAAGCCTCTATTATTATCGCTAATTGTCATTATATCATTTCCAATAATGATAATTACATAAGTACTAGAGCTTGACTGGTATATGCCAAGACATAATTATGTACAAGTTTCACTTATATTTAGCTTAACTGACTACTAACTCACATATCATTTAGTATAGAATATTTCAGTAAAATTTTAGTACATGTAGCATTACTCTTACAAACCAGTGACACACATGTGAGGTCGAGGTGTACACATGACATGCGACATTTTCTACCTAATAACATTGTTCAAGTGTAGGTAAATTTCAGGTTTCTATGGCTCGGTTGGACTGGTTTCAATGGCAAGGCTTCATTTATGGTGGGTCTCACAACCTCTCTAGTTGTCATTAGCAACCACATTTGCATTGCCACTAGTTTGTTGATCTGGCTCTCCTTGGACCTAATTTTCTATAAGAAAAGCTCTATCATTGGTGTTATCCATAACATGATCATTGACCTTGTCTATATTATCCCTGCTATAGCTTAGACTTTCATGTGGAAAACATTATACCGTAACAAGGCTATTCCACCTATTACTCATTAGTTGTAGGTTGAATGGTTTAATCTAGTATTAGAGATAAAGTTTACAAACCCGATTTGCCTATTTTTGGGGTAGGGGTTGTGGAGACTTAGGCAGCATTATTCATGGGGATGATGTCGGGCTTTATCCTTTGGTGCACAATGATGGTTCTTCACTAAAGATTGGCTTTATTTCAAAGTGTGAATGACATGTTAAGGGTCTTCCACACATATGTTGTGGCTGGCCTCTTAGGGTGACTATTAGCCAGTGTCTTCGCCAAGCCCAATCTTCTACACCTCATGTATAGTGACCAAGAGGAGTACAGTACAAGATTATTCTATAGCAAAGGGAAAGTCCACTATGGACTCAGAAAAATTAGATATCAAATTGTTGGTGCAGCGTTCATCACTATATGGATGCACTTATTACCAGTTTCATTTGATTTTTTGTAGGCCGCATTGTTAACTTGAGGATGGCTGAAGGGGATTTTGAGGTTAGAGATAATGTGGTGCATGGAAATGAGGCTTATGCTTTGTGGGGAGATGCAGAGAGGATGCCAAAATGTCATTGCCTTCATATACCGCTAGGAATTCCTTCCATCTGCCGATGATTAGAACAAAATGTTAAAGGACAGGGGTTGTCTAAGCACATGCCCATATTTTCTTTCTATTTTGAAATGAACTGTGGAGATATGAAGTTTTGTTCACATGCAATGAATTGAACATTCCTATTCAAGTAACTTATGGCGAATGAATCTACTAAGCAACATAAGGTTTTCAAAGCCTTACTTATTGAAAGGTTTCTTCAAAATCAAGACTGGTATTTGAAAAAAGAAAGTCTAAATTCTTAGTCTTTGATGTAAAACTCTAGTTTTCAATAGACTGAAGTTACACTTCATTAAAAGAAATGTCTTTAAGGGCTTCATTTTATAAAATTCCCAGTCTGTTTTGCTTCAGTAATGTCACTGATGTCACATGTACATGTAAGCCATGTCGGTAGCTTCGTAAGGAAGCAATGATGAATTGGTTTATGTAGTCCAAATGCATGACCTAGAACACAAGAAATAAGATTATGATGTTTTACGGCACTAGTGAATGCATGAGCAATTTGCAAACAGCATAATGTTCAGGTTGGACAGGGCAAATGCACTACATTTCAAAAACTAATCTAACATCAAGAGCCGACAAAATCAGGATGTCGGTTTCATGGACATGAATTTTGAACAGTAAAAGGCTTGTTTCATATTACTAGAAAGTCTACAAATTCTAAACATGAGATTTGAGCAACAGAGATACACAACAATATTCCTAGCTTCTTATGCTTTATGTAAGATGATGCTGCAAGTGTTTGCAATTGAAATTGCTTAAGCAATTTGTGACCAACTGAAATGGCTGGTAATCATAATCTGATTCAGATGTTTCTCCTTCAAACAATCTGATTACAATTTTTAGAACTCCATCTCATTATAATGAAATACTCCTTTAATGAAATTAAAGCATTGTCATAACTTGAAAAGATTTGCCAGAAGAGATTGAAAGAAAATTTGCAAACCAATACATATATACTATGTTATAATGAGAACAATGTATATTTTGTTTGAGAAATTACATTACATTTTTTTTTTTTGCTATACATTAGATGATTTGCACCACAGATCACAAACATGCTTCATTACAATGAAGTTAGCACCTATACCATTCTTTTGTAGCTACTGATAATCTAGGTACATAAATGCCTTGGTTTACTTGCAATGTCTTTAAGTTGAATCCTATACACAGTGAATTTTTGGCAACCATTTTGAGTTATAAATTTGTTCCCAGTAAGTTCTATAAATACCGAAGCCCTATTAAGGATTTCTAGCCATTTTAGCATTATGTATTCATACTATAACCTCAAAGATTTGGACTTCGACTTAGGTTACTAATGCCCTTGAAAAAAACAAAAGAAAACAAAACTGTAAGAAAGTTTTTAAATGGAAAATAAAAAAAAATAAATATGAGAATTCTAATACATATTTAAAGGATAAGTTAACTATCACATCTTGAATCCAGAAGCTCCATCAGTCTGTCCCTCCATATAACTCCTACAATGAAAGAGGGAATAAAAACAACTAGTAGTTGTTATCACAAGAAAGGCAAGTGCTAGGTATATCATTAGTAGGCAAGTGCTAGGTATATCATTAGTACCTGCATCACTATATCTCTCCTCTTTGACAGCTAAATTCATATTGCAAACCAAAGTTGACTACTTTGTTAGTAGGTCTAGGCTGTCTACAACACTAAAAAGGCATAAAGTTGTTGTTAGAGCAATATAACCCTAAAGATGTGCATAGATTATAATAGTAATTCCCATTACCGATCAAACAATCATATGGAGAAAGAGAAGTTACAGATCAAGCAAGACGTCATATGTTGATTTTCCATGATGGCTTCCAAAAGCTGCTTTATGAATATCTTCAGGAGCCATATGAATTTGGTGATAACCTGACCTTAAATCCAATTTGGTAAAGTATTAGCTCCCCATAATTCATTCAATAATACTTTAATCATAAGTATTGGAAATTTATCTTTGATAGTGAGCTTATTTAGCCCCTTATAATTGATGCATAACCACCAAGTTCCATCCTTGTTTTTAACAAGCACTATAGGAGAAAAGAAAAGACTCTTACTTGCTCGTATAATGCCTAAAGATAGCATCTCTTGAATGATTCCCTCGATCACATTCTTCTATTTAGTTGGGTAACTATAGGGGTCTCACGCTAACTAGTTCACTAAACTCCTTCAAGATGATTCGATGATCAAAGTACCTTCAAGGTAGCAGTGTTGTTGGCTCTTGGAATAGGTCACTAAACTGAGTTAGAGGAGTTTCCATTCCCACTGACTTGGAAATCCCTTATAGCTCTATTTCCCAGTAGCTCTTGTCTTCTTCTTCAATGACTAATTCTTTAGTCCATTTAGTCCACCCCACTAGTTGGAGGGCATAAGCTTGCTCCCCAACCTTGATACTTATGTGTTGTAGTAGTTTTTCCATAGTTTTCTCATCACAACATTCTACCTAAGTGTTAACCAATTCACCTTATGGCCATGATATTTGAAAGACATTTGAAGCTTCTTAAAGTTCCTTATAAGATTGCCCAATTTTCTTAACCACTAGACTCCCAAAATTGCTTCACATCATCCCAAAAGAATTAAGTAGACATCAATGGTAAAGTCACAATATGTATCTTCCATGTGAATCCTTTGCAAACAGCTACTTTTGAGCATAGTATCAATTGCCACTCTCATACCAATAGGCTCTACATGCTCAATCTTACACTTTATCTCTTTGGCAACATTAATATCCAAGAAGACACGTGTACATCCTAAATCCATAAGCATCTAGACAACATGTTTTCCTACATCCACTATAATCTTCATGGTGTTATACCCTAAATTCCCTAAGATTGCATTAAAGGATATGTGTGGTATATCTTGCTCCTCAGTGATATTTGGTTCTTTCTCAATCTCACCTTCCTCCAGAGTTCCTTCATCCTGTTCCTTAATAACAATTTCTAGTTTTAGAAGCTGTCCTTTCTTGCAACGATGTCCAAGGCCAGAAACCTCATCACACCAAAAACACAAGTTATTTGCCCTCTTCTCTGCCATCTTTATAGCTGTCAATCACTTTACAGTCCTAGTTGAATTTCTCAATCCCAAGGAAGTTGTCTCCTGTTGTGTCCCCCTTCACAGTGGTAATTGGAATAATGCCATTCATTCGATCATTATGATTCTGCTTGATTGAGTTAAATTGGTAGCTTTTTGCAATTTGGCCAAACCTCTCACCTCCACCAGTGTTCTAGGTTGTAACATTCGAATTGTGAAGTGCACCTCATCAATCAAGCCTCCCAAAAATAGGCTAATAATTAGTTCCTCATGAAGGGAATGATGTATCTTATTTAGATAGGTATCAAATTGCCTTTGATATGAGGTTAACAACCCTTTTTGCTTCAAATTCTGAAGATTCATCATAGCATCCCCATACGTAGATCCAAATCTAGATCTGATAGCCTGCACATACTCATCCCATAACATAGGATTTTAATTCCATACATTTTAAAACAATTTTGGTGCCAGTGTAATGCATCTTGCTGAAGATGAATGGATGCAATTGGAACTTTCAAAACCTCAGCAACATTATCAATGGAAAAAAAATACTTGCAATGAAAATCCTAGGAATCCATATCCTCACCACTGAATCGAAGAAAATCAATACATGACAACCTAGAAAAATTCAAATTACCAGGCACTCATTGTTCTGAGCCTTAGCTCTAAATCACTGATGGAGTTGAATTAGCTCCAAATCCTTCTAATCTTGTTGTCTGCATTGGAAGATTCTGGATTGTGAGAGCTAAACTAGTGACCATCTCTTTCAATGACATCATTTCAAATTTACTCTTCCCAGCTTGCTCTTGGGAGAAGGCCATAAACTTTTCCACAAACTTTTTCCACTCTTGATGCATGGTTTCATCTGCCATGATCTCCCTTGGGGATCATCAACTCCAATACCAAAATGATACAATTAGAAAATCATTAGCTCTAATTCCATAATTCTAAAAAATAAGAACAACATTCAAAACAGTTAGGGGCTCACTCTGTAATTCAAATTTGTAGGAAACAAAGAAAGGGAAAAATGAATTAGAGAGAGAAAGTTTCTCATTAATCTCCAAAAACACTCGGCCCAATATATAGCCAACAATTACAATGAATCAATTCAAATGTAAACAAAAATCAAATGAAACTAACTTCCATGCCAAACTAAAGAAAACACTCATCTAAAAGCTTCTATAAATGAAGCCATTGGCAAAGGTATGCCACATCACCAATTTATTTAACTACCATAACGGACATTCCCTCTCAAGCATGCATGCATCATGACTAGGTGATCTTCCATAGATTTGATGTAGCCAATGGTTGGTGACATCAAGGATCGACTGACTGGGTGATCAACGGTGGTGATGGGCAATGGATGGAAAGAGATTGACGGTGGTGGCAAGATCGCCTAACATTCACATTGACCCCCAACTATTGTTGTCACTGTAATCCCCAGGGATGATGAGAATAGGACATGCTTGAGATTTTTTATTTTCAATAAGGTTAGCAGAGTACACATAGGTAAGGCATACATGAAGTATGGAACATGTAATACACTTCGGTGTTATTTTCGTTCTTTCATTTTTTGGGATTGAAGGATTTACAAATATATTTTTCTATGTATATAGTTATTACAAGGGTATACTTACCATTGGTCTTAAGCATGCTTATATCAATTTTCTTCAAGGACCAAACGTGCTCAATGTTTCCAAAGTCGTCTTGTCTGGTAGTCATGTTTTGATTGAAGCTCCTGATTGCGTATTTTTGTAATTTTTGGTAGGGGTGGGTTGTGTTTTTGGAAACCGGGATAAGTGAATTGGGCCATTCTAAATCATGATTAAGATGGTGTGTTTTATAATATTGTAATTCGGAAAGGGAAATTTTATGCCATCAATAAAACCCGAGGACTTTTAGTGTTGAACTCTTCATTTGAAGTTGTTAGAACAATAGAATCACCTCCAGTTGATGGTACTACTAATGTTGCCTTGCATTTTGTCAAATCATTTGGGGTGATGCCTCATTATTACAACAAACTCTATGGTCAAATCATTTGGAACTACATTTATTTTAATTGCAAATGGTCTCTTGCATTGCGTAAATTACACAGCAGGCTTAAAGGACTTGATTGTAAACACATGGGAGTGTTTAACCTTGAGGACAGCACTTAGGTGGGCCATTAATATCTTATCCTGGATATTCAAAAATGTTTTGTCCATCTCCTCCATGGCGGACAACTACTATGCAGTTCCATATTGGTGAATGTATTTTTCCATTTTCAATTTTCTAACAACTTTGAAACTTCCTATTACAGTCACAAATCTTCATTTTCATGCCTCCTTTTGGATGCATAGTTATCAACTTATATATTATATGATTATCTGTTAGGAGAACTATGCATTTCTTTTTGCATACTAATATTTTTTGCCTTATCATATCATGTTTTTTCATCTCTATCTTCAAATTCTAAGGACAATTGGTGAAATCCAACCGGCATGAATGAAAAGGACATCATATTACTGAATTCAAGTGTTACATCCATGGTAGCTAAGAAACTGCAACTTGTGTTTTGTTCTTTTTTTTTTTTTTGTTCTTTCAGTAAGAAACTTAGATATATAGGTTTATGCTTTACTTCATATATATGAATTTGTACTTCAAATACAATATGCATATGCTTTGTACTTCAAATACAATACATAGATGCCTTAGACACTATGTTTGCTTAGCTTTAGCAATAGCTATAGATATTTTAGCTCTGACAACACTTTTGGATGACATTAAGCATATTATTTGTAGAGATCAGCTGAATGTTTGCCTATTCTAATTTCGTTTAATAGTTGAACAAGAATCATACACCAGGGAGCATTTTCCAATATATTGACCACACCTAAGCTTTTGGCCGGAAAGAATTAGTTGAAAAAAAAGATCAGGAAACTTTCATGTGCCATCATCTTGGCAGCTATAATGAAGTTACGGATTGGTAACAGGAGAGGATTTTGTAGGTGTTTTTTAACACCCAATTTTGTCCGGGCACTAACTTTTTATTAAGTTTTAGATTAGAAAAATTAGTTTAGGGGGCATTTTCATTTTTTTGGGACTATTTGGTCGTTTGTTAGAAATTTGGGTCATTTTGTCATTTTTAAGGTTTTTTTGCACAATTAGTTAATCTAATCACATTTAGGATATATTGATATTTTTTTTAAGTAGTCATCTAAGGTAGAAATAGGAGTTTAGGTACTAATTTAGAGTCTTACAAGTCTTGTAGGGTCGATTTGGGGAAAAAGAAAAAAAGTTTGGGAGAAGATGGGAGATTTTTAGAAAGTTTGAGAAAAATTCAAAGTTTAGGGCCAATCTGACAATTCCTGAAAGTTTCGGGAAAAATTGAAATTTTCACAGAACTTAGGGCCAAATGGGCAGATTTAGAGTTCTACTGGACTTAAACTGTAATTTCATGTAATTCTCTCCTAATTGGACTAAACTTCTTCAAAATGGATTTGGATCAAGTTTAAACTCAGGAAATATTGTTAATCACGTTTTCTAAGCCTACACTAGTATAAATAGGGCTCAAATTTTGAGAGAGAGAAAAAGAAATGAAAACCCTAAGCTACAGCTAGAAGAAGGTCAAATTGCAGCTTCAGTTCCCTGATTTTTCGTTACCTGGCCTCTGAGCCNAAGCTCCCGCTGCCAGCGTCGCTTGCCAGTAGCTCCAGCGCCGCCATCGCCGCCGCCTCAGCCTCCTCTGTGCTTTGCCAGCCACCACCCAGACGAAGGAGAATCGGAAGAGAACCCGTCGCGATTCGACCCGGTAAGCCCTTTTTTTTTTTTCAATTGTATATAACCACAGTTTAGCCCCTGACATTTTTATTTTGTTCATCTAGGTCACTAACGTTTGTTTCTTTTGTTTGCAGATTAGTTATTGGAGTTATAAGCTTATTTTATTACAATTTAGCCACTGATCATAATTTTGTTTCTCTTATACTGAGTTGTTTTCAAACCAACTTCACCAACAAATTTTTAGGATTTCTCATATTTAATTAAATCTAACCAATTTTGAGTTAATTAAAATTTTATCTTTATTTGTTTAATTATTTTAATTTTTAGGATAGTATGATTTTTTTATTTATTTAGTTATTCAATTGCTCAAAAATATTTTTTTTAATTATTTTTCTTTATTTGTTTAACCATGTGAGAATGTTTAATTATTTAGTTAATTTTAATTATTCATTTTTTTTGTCTTCTTTATTTATTATTTTTTTTTACATTACTTAGTTTTTTTTCTTTACTTATTTTCATTATTTTCTTTGTCTTGCCTTATTTGTTTGTTTTTTTTTTATTTCCTTTATTTATTTTTTTTCCTTTATTTATCCTTTTTTTATTTTCTTTATCTTATCTCATTTATTTGTTTTCTTTATTTATTTATTTTTTATTTTCTTTATCTTATCTTGCTTATTTGTTTTCTTTACTTTACTTATTTGTTTTCTTTATTTATTCTTTCTTTATTTTCTTTGTCTTCTTTGATTTATTTGTTTTCTTTGTTTTCCTTTATTTATTTATTTATTTACTTATTTTTCTTGATTCATTTATTGGCTATATTTATTGTGTTTTTTCATTCCTCTAGTTGTTTTGTTTTCTTTAATTTAGATCCCATAATGCATCTTGGAAAATAATAGAAAATAATAATTAGATGTTTAAATTGTTTAGATTTTTTTTTTATTTTCCTTATTATTCAGATATTAGCAAGAAAATCAAATGAAAACAACTTCTCTTTCTTTCCTTTTAGTACTTGACATTTATTTTTCAAGATATCCGTTCTCGGTGGTTTGATAAAATCCCGAGGCGGATTATCTGTTCCATATTCGGTTGGTCTGATAAGATCCCCGGTTTGGAATTAAAATTCATCAAAAAACACTTTAAATTAAAGATTAGATCAGGAAATAAACGGTTAGGAAAAGATAAAACTGAACCATGTGGTACCAATTTTCGGGCGATTTAATAAGGTTATTTTAGCGTAACCGACTCACGATCCTAAAATCTCTCGTAGATCATTTTTTAGGTATCCAATCGACCTAGATAAACTGATTGATGGCGACTCTAAAAACCATGTTGCTACAGTGTTATACAAAAAAAATTTTTACTATCATTTACTCCATTTGTTCCAAATTCTTTGTACGACTCACTTTTCAGCAACTAATTTATAGTTTTTTGTTTCCAACATTTAAGTATATAAATGAAAAATCTTTATATATGAATGATAAATCAAGACACATATTTTTTAAATATATTTTTTTAATTTTTTTTCTAATGAATAATAATATGAATAAATTCAAGTCAAACTAGGCAAAAAGTCAGATAGAGCAAAAAAAGTGAGACGGAAGGAGTATTTCCCATGCTTTACTAGTGCTACTCTATGAGTTGTTACCAATAGAATGATTATCTTTATAAGAGTGGTGGAAAACAAAAACCAAAACATTGACATGGTCCGCTTGTGCATGGTCAATAAATAAGTTGGGACTAATGGGGCTCATCTCATCTAATTTATATGGCTGATAAGTGAAGGATATACCCCCAGAAGAAAATGTTCTTTCACTTTATGTGAAGTTCTGTTTTGTTGATTCAACTGAGGTTTTGGATGAACAAGCTTTCAATGATTAAGTCTAACTAGTTTAGGAGCTTAGTTCTTGATGTTCCTCCAACTTTACGTTGGGACTAAGAGTAATGCAATATGTTGCCATCTCCTGCATCTTTTGAACTAGCCTTCCATTATTTCACATTGGCACGCATTTCACTTTTCCTGACATGGCTAGTTGTTCTTCTAGGTTCAACTTGATGCAAGTGAAGCTGGCTTCTACACCAATCTTTTGGAGTTGTTGATGATCCGGGTACTCATGTGTCCCAGTTTACTGACAAAGTCTCCAATTTGTAAATTTGATCCCAACATGTTCCTCGAATATTGAAATGCTAGATCAAAGCAAGCTCAAGGACTTTCATCCATTTTCACATTATGTGTTTATATTATTATCTCGTGGATTCAGACTCTGAATTGGGATACTGGCCGAAAAAAAAATCCCAGAAAGTGTAAGCATGTCTTTGAAATTTGAATGGAAACAGAGACAAATATGTGAATTTAGATGCACACGTCATGGATTACTTAACTATCACCTCCTAAATTCAGGTGTATGGCTGTAACATGGAACGCATGAAATGATAGAGGGAGACAACAATGCCTTGTAGTTAATTGAAGAATTATTCATACCAACTATTTTGGATATATTTGACGGATTTTTTTTTGTTTGCAAAAAATATTTAATGAACAATTTTAGCAATTATCTTTACGACCTACAAAAAATAATCATTTTGAAATTTATCATAATTCATAAAAGGGTTATGAATGGATCATAATGTTTTTATTGTTTAGTTAATAGTTTTCAAATGTTCTCCAATTAAAATTTTTTGCAATGGAAAATTTTTAATTTTGTGCCAAAAATAGGGATTTCCAAGTAACAAAATTGTGATTCCATCAAATATTCAAAGTTAACATTTTTCATCATAAAATAGAGAAAAACGCAACATTTTAAAAATGCCAACTTTCAATAATTCCCTTGGCTAATCTACCCTTTGTGCCCATTATTTTTGAAAATCTGCACCTTACCTCATGTTACATTTATACTATCCAACAGCAATTTTTGAAACCTCAATTTAAACTATATGATAGTTATATACTAGTAATCTAAATCTCTCCATTTTTTTCAGTTAATAGAAATTTTGGATTAACAATTTTTTTTATGTAATTCATTTTCATCTCTGTAAATACAAATCAATATTTTTTTTAATATTAGTTAATTGTGAAAAATGCTACGAGAAAATATCTAATTAGAACCATTAAAATCAAACTACCTAGTCTAAGCTAGTTCAAATATTTGGAGGGGTACCAGCTTTTGAACCAAGTTTTACAGTTGGCTCAAGGTTTGGTTTTAAATCTTAACTAGGTTTGAGGATCAAATCAAGCCATTAGCGGTGAGCATTCGATTGGTTCGGTTTGCAACCGATCCAAAGATAATGATCCGATCAATGTTCGTTTTTATAAAATGCATCCGAGTTGTCCAAATTACATATTAGAATAGATGCAAACCACCCAAATTATATTTCAGTTTATATATTGGTTCTCTTTTTAAGACTTAGACACATAGTAAACAAAAAAAAATAAGAAAAATATTAAAATTTTATCATGCCCAAAATCAAAGAAAGATAGACAACATATTGTCAAAAATTAGTAGAAAATAATTATATATATATAGGGTCAATATGAATATTGGTGATAAGCTTATATTTTTTATATTTATTTCTCTCATATTTTGTATGTTTTAAGATGTTTTGAACCTTAAAGATATATTTTGAGTATGTTTTGTAACTTACAGCATATCTGGACTCAATTGATTGAAAGTGAATTTAATTTGCAATTTTACAAGTTTTAATTTGGTTGTGTTCTTTCAAGATTTTGATAGATTGGTGATGTTCTGGTAGAAAACTTATATCTTGAGATACAGAGATTGGAATGAAGTGATTCTTGATTCATTGGAAAGCTAACATCTAATGCTACAAATCACATTCAGACCATGGAACCCAGTTTGCAAGTTAAGAGGGTCAAATTCAGCTTCAAAGTCACGATTTGCGAATCACCGCTAGTTTAGAAGCAGTTGCGGTATTTTGGACATATCTTTGGCTGTCGATGTCCGTTTAATGAGATTTAGCTGTCGTTTCGAAGCTAAGAAATAGCTCTAAAACTTTCATGCTTTGAGGTTTGAGAAATAGTGACTGTATCAAGGTCGAATCTTAGCTTGAAGTTGCTGCTACTGTTCTAGAGCATTGTTTGGCGTACTTTTGTAAAAATATAGAAAGTTTAGGAAGTTTTTATCAAATTTAGTACACTAAGTTATGTTTTTTTGGGTATTTAAAGGGTGGCTGCATGCGACCTCCCCCCCTCCCCCCCTCTCTTTCTTTCCCTATTCGCCAGCTCTCTTTCTTTTCTTGCTTTTTTTCTTTTCTTTTTTATTCTTAGTTAAAGGAGACTGAAACCCCAAATTCTTCAATACTGTGAGATCAAAGTTATTTTTATTTATCAATTAATATTTTGAGTATTGGATGTTCTTCTATGATTAATTTCATGATTGTTTCGTTTATATGCCAGGAGGCCTACTAGTTGTTATTCGAATTCAATCTACTGCTGGGTTAGAAATCAAATCCGTAATTGTTTGGTTTCTCTAATCTGTGAAGCAACTGAGGTTTAGTGATTTACTGCGTCAGAAATCATTAAGTCTTAGGGAGAACATTCAAATAAATTAAATGCAACCGCTTATGTTTGTGTTATTTAGTTTCATTGATCTATCTAATTTTTAATGTAATTTATAAATTAAAACAAAGTGCTTGTCTTAGGTTGTTTAGCAGTTAGGGTTAATTAGATCGCTTGTTTTCTGATTAACTATGATTAAGGAGAGGTAGGAAGATAGCTCCAACGATGAATATTCAAAATCTTGATTGATCTATCTATGCATCGATGATCAGTTGTAGAAATTCGGTGGTGGATGTTGACTGATCCCAAGGTTTGAATTCTTGATTGTTTTGTTGGTTTCTTACTTAGTAGGTTTCTTAATTTTTGTTCTCTGATAATTTTTTTTATTTTATTTCATTTTTTGTTACAAACAATCCTCCCAATCTTTTATTTTAGTTTTTTGTTAGGAAGCTTTTAGATAAAGAATTTCCCTTAGGATTCGACCTGGTTTCCACTGTTATACTACAAATTTATTTATTTTGAGTTGTTAGTGATACAAGAATTATTTTTAGTGGTTTCGTTGACCGACCAAAAATTTGGCGCCATTGCCAGGGAGATTTCTTCTTCTATTAAAGTTTCTTATTTCTTTTTTTTTTCTCTCTGGTTTTATTTTTCAAGTTTTTTTTATTCTCACAATTGATTTTCTTGGTCAGCAGTACTTTTTCAGGCTAGAGGTGAACCGAACCATATAGGGCAATAAGCTGAAGTCATATTCTGGGCTGCGAATCATTATGAAATCACCTTTCAGGGTGGTACATTTTATTTTCCTCAGTTGTGCTTTTATTGTGAATATTTAGGACAATGTTTGATTTAAGTGTAAGGGAGTGGGTAACTTGAGCCATAATTTTTTGTTTTCAAAATTTTTGAACTAAAATTTTTTTTATTCACACTTTTTTAGCATTGATTTGAATTGTTAGACGATTTTACCTTTTTAGTTCTCGAATGCTTAGCTTGAGTGTTGAGTTAGTAATTATTAGTCTTTACGCAACTCTCAAATTTTATTTTTAAATTGTTTTTACAATTTTTGATCAAGCTAGTTAATGGTTATCTTGAAAAGCTAATTTTTTTCATCAAATTTGTGTACTTAGTACATTGATTTAAACCTTATGAGACTATGAGCTTATTAAGTTAAATATGTGGCTTGTTCGGTTGATGGATGATTTTGAATCACTTGAGAAAAAAATAAAAATTGTTGTTTGAATAGTTGCATTTTGATAGGAAAAGAAAAATTTGCTACTGCGCTGTTCTGGGTATTGAAGTAAGTTGGGGTCTTCTCCTAAGGCAAGAGTTAATCATTGCTCGAAAAGGTGCTAGGAACATGAGTATGGTCAAAGACCACTTTGGAGTTGTGTCGAGTTAGTAGCTTGGGTATGGTAGAGCCCCTATTATACACTCGCTAAATGGCGGAACACAAGAAAAAGACAAAAAAAAAAATCAAGTAAAAATAAAATAAAAAGTAAATTCTCAACTGATTTTTTATTTTCCATGGGTTTGTGGTAAGACCGGTTGTGCTTTTTGAGTTCTTATCTACCTGGTTTGTTCTCTTTACTTCATGCAAAAGTTTAATGTTTTTCTTAGATTTTCAATGGTGATTGTTGCTAGCTTGAGAAGAAATTGTTTTCTATGACTTATTTAGCTTTGAGTTACTATTGCCGATTAAATCGCGTACTTAATTCCTCTTGTTAAGTTTTTCAAGACCTTTGGATGTGAAATTATCTTACTTGGTTTAGCTCAAAAGTACGGTTCTGTTTTGAGTTTTGCCCGAGGACGACCAAAAGCTAAGTGTGTGGGAATTTGATAAGCTTATATTTATTATATTTATTTTTCTCATATTTTGTATGTTTTAAGATGTTTTGAACCTTAAAGATATATTTTGAGTATGTTTTGTTACTTACAACATATTTGGACTCAATTGATTGAAAGTGAATTTAATTTGTAATTTTACAAGTTTTAATTTGGTTGTGTTCTTTCAGGACCTTGACAGATTGGTGATGTTCTGGTAGAAAACTTATATTTTGAGCTATAGAGATCAGAATGAAGTGATTCTTGATTCATTGGAAAGCTAACATCGGGAGCTACAAATCACATTCAGACCATGGAACCCAGTTTGCAAGTTAATAGTGTCAAATTCAGCTTCAAAGTCGCCATTTGTGAGTCACTGCTGGTTCAAAAGCAGTTGCGGTATTTTGGACATATCTTTGGTTGTAGATGTCCGTTTAATCCAATTTAGCTGTTGTTTCAAAGCTAAGAAATAGTTCTAAAACTTTCATGCTTTGAGGTTTGAAAAATAGTGACTGTATCAAGGTTAAATCTCAGCTTGAAGTTTCCATTACTGTTCTAGAGCATTGTTTGGGGGACTTTTATAAAAATATAAAAAGTTTAGGGAGTTTTTATGAATTTAGCACACTAGGTTATGCTTTTTTCAGGTATTTAAAGGGTGGCTGCGTGCGACTCCCCNGAAACCCTGAATTCTTCAGCACTATGAGATCAAAATTGTTTTTATTTATCAATTAATATTTTGAGTATTGGATGTTCTTCTATGATTAATTTCATGATTGTTTCATTTATATGTTAGGAGGCCTACTAGTTGTTATTCGAATTCAATCTACTGCTGGGTTAAAAATCAAATCCATAATTGTTTGGTTTCTTTAATCTGTGAAGCAACTGAGGTTTAGTGATTTACTATGTCAGAAATCATTAAGTCTTAGGGAGAACATTCAAATAAATTAAATGCAACAGCTTGTGTTTATGTTATTTAGTTTCATTGATCTCTCTAATTTTTAATGCAATTGTTAAATTAAATCAAAGTACTTGTCTTAGGTTGTTTAGCAGACCAATTGCAATGATAACTATAGATTTAGGACCAATAGTGCAATTTACCCTTATTACAATTTAATTTAAAAAAAGCTACTCCCTTAGTTACTTTCTATAAGTCATTATGTTTCATATGATACATTGCTGAAAGTACTGGTATCACCTTAATCACAGGAATCCATGTGGGAGGGGCAAATTTTACTTTAAGATCACAAATTGATGCTTTAGGAATGGATTTGTGTTGAATTCTTGAACTCACTTCCAAGAATCTACAAATTCAATTTCAATAATTCATGAATTTCACTTTTTCTACAAAAGCAGCATTCTGATGAGCTTAATCTTCTAAGCTAGTGCAATAAGAAACTTATCACATGGCAGTTACCAACTTGCCATCTCGCTAAAGAAACCTGTCTGACAATTAGACATTTTTTTTTAATTTACCTTATATCTCTAGTTAAGGGGAAATATCGTAATTGTTCTTTATGTTTGACTTTTAGGCATGTAAAGATAGAAGTGAAAAAAAATAAACATATAGAAATGAAACATAAATATTTTTGATAAATCATCATCATTAGCAAAAGCATCATCATTGTTATATTATACTTTTGAGCGGCTCTCACTCTCAACATATTTACAACTCTAGCAAATTCATTCTGCCACTTCCATTCTTGCTTCCGTTTTATGCAACTTAAGGCATCCTTTAACTAATTATATTAATATTTGAATTTTTTCTTAATTTCCAGCAAATTTCTTATCACAGATGCATAGAAATTTCAAAAATTAGTTGTTTATTAATTTTTAGGAATGGGTTAATAATGGTTTTAGTAGTTAGCATAATTGAGTTGCTGGGAAATAGTTGAAGAACTAATTTTGTGATTTAAGGACAAGAAATAGTTAAAAGGTTGTTGTATTAAGGGTGGAAATGAGGATAACTAGACTTTTAAATGGGGCTTATTATAGGTTGGTGATGTCGGGTTTACAGAAACCAACTTACAATTTATACAAGTGAGTCTTAAGCTAGACATGTGAAAAGCTTATGATAAACTTCATTAGTCATTCTTGGAAAAGGTTCCACAAGCCATAAGATTCCCAGAGATATGGATTCATCTGATCATGCAATCATTGTATGCATAAAATTTCATATTTCACGGTGGTGAATGGTTGCACTAAGAATTAGTGGTTCCTTCATTCAGCTAGTATTCGCTAAGAGGATCCTCTTTCTTTGTATTTCTTTATTTTGTGTGTTATGGTGCTCTTGAACTATCTAATGTAGTTGCAATTAGTACAATCTTTACCTGATCTCCGAGCTAGCAAGAAAAATTGCTCAATTAGTAATCATTTTCTTTTTTATGATTGCCTAATCTTCTTCACACCAACCAGGGACACAATACAGGCATTACAGTGAACATTACATCTTTATTCTTTAGTTGTTGAATAAGAAGTTAATTTTCATAAATCTAAGTGGATGTTTAGCTATAAGACCTTGCAAACTCTACAAATGCAATTCATATAGATTCTTTCATTCTATATCAATGATGGTTTTTTTAGCTATTTAGGTGTTACTTTTGCACAAGATATGTCCAAAACATCTTATTTCCAATTTTTGGTCGATAAAATTAAACCTCAAATGAAAGAGGCCAGAGCTGAAATGGGGAAGAAATTGAATGAAAAAGAAAATTTGAAAGAATCAACTGTGAAGCGGCGTTCTTGTGATAGATGGATCTTAGAAGGAGATGAAAATTCATATCATTTTCACCACATGGTTAATGAGAGAAAGCGAAGGAATAATCTACATGGAGTCTTGGTGAATAGGCTTTGGGTGGAAGACTGAAAATTGATAAAAAAAAATGAAGTCTTCAACTATTTTCAAAATTTATTCAAAGAAGATGCTAGTGTCAGGCTAGTGTTCACAAGCACTAAATTTGGCCGGATAAATTCAACTCAGAAGGAAGAGTTAGAGAAGCCTTTTATGAAAAAGAGTTACTTGCTGGTATTAATAAATGTGTTGGTTCTAAGGCACTCGGCCCAAATGGTTTCTTCTTTGAGTTCTATAAGAAGTATTATTACATCATCAATAAGGAAGTGGTTGAGTTTGCAAATGAGTTTTAGAGGTCTAGAAAACTGGAGAAAGGCTCCAATTCATCGTTTATCACTATGATTCCGAAAGAAGTCAAACCCAGTTGGTTTTGCTGATTATAGATCAATCAGCTTGACAGGAAATATGTGCAAAATCATAGAAAAGATGCTAGTTGAGAAAATGAAATCAGTCATGGGCCAGATTGTTAGAGACATTCAATCAGCTTTCATTAGAGGAAGACATAACTTGGACGGTGTTGTAATAACAAATAAAGTCTTGCATTTTTTAAGAAGGCTAAAATGAAAAGCTATGCTCTTTAAAGTAGACTTTAAAAAAGCTTTTGATTGTGTTAATTAGAACTTCCTTAACTCAATAATGGCTTAGATTAGCTTTGGTCAAAAGTGGATGGGCTGGATTGGAGAATGCTTGAAATCAGCCAGAATATCCATTATTGTTAACGGTAGTCTTATAAAGGAATACAGCATGGAAAAGGGTAATAGATAGGGAGACCCACTATCACCATTTTTATATTTGATTGTATTAGAGGCATTGAATGTGATGATTTTAGAGGCAAGGGATATAGGGATATTTAAACAATTAATTATTGTTAGAGATAATGTTGGATTATCTCATCTTCAATTTGCAGATGACACCCTCTTCTTGGAGGATTGGAGCTTGGAAAATATGCCTATCCTTAAAGGTATATTAACATGTTTCCAACTAGCATAAGGTCTAAATATTAACCTATAAAAAAGCAAACTTTATAGAGTCAGTGTGGCTAGCATGAAAGCCTTTTATGCTTCTAGAATTCTAAGCTGCAAGGCAAACAAATTTCCTTTTGCTTACTTGGGCTTTCCCGTATGAGCATGCATGAACAGAGTTATATGTTGGCAGCCTATTGTTCAAAACTTCAAAGACAGACTTAGTAGGAAATCAAGCACATTATCAGTTGGTGGCCTATTAACTTTGGTGAAATCTGTGTTAAGTAACCTGCCCTTTTACTTCTTCTTGGTATTCCAAGCTTCGATGAGTACTATTCATCATCTTGAGAGCGTTCAAAATTCCTTTTTATGGAGGGGTAATGAGGAGGGGAGTAGAATAAGGTTGGTCAAGTGGAGAAATGTGTTGGCAGAGAAGGAGGTTAGGGCTTGTGTGTGGGTAGCCTAAAAGCTAGGAATCTGGCATTGCTTGGTAAATGGTGATGGCGCTTTAAAATCGAGTTAGGTTCATTGTAGAGAAGAATGGTAGTCTCTGTCTATAGTGAAGGAGGTGGTTTTGGGGAAGTCATTTGGAGTAGTAGTGGTAGAATTTTGGGGGGGAAATTTTGAAGATGGATATGGAGTTTGATAAACTAGGCATGGATTTTGTTAATAAATTTAGATGGAAAGTGGGAGATGGTTGGTATGTTAAATTTTGGAAGGATATTTGGGTTGGTGAAGAAAGCTTAAAAAATAATTTTCTTAGCTTATTTGCTCTAGAAAGTTTGGCAAATTGTCTAGTATGTGAAAGGAAAGTTGTTTCAAGAGAGTCTTGTTGGTGGGATTGGGCTTCGCAATGAAGTCTAATAAGTTGGGAAGAATAGCAATTATAAGAACTTTTATTTCTTATCCAGTGTTCATAGGTGTCATTAAGCACTGCTTCTGACTAGTTAATCTTTTGGCATCAAAATCAAGTAGATGTGTACTCTGTTCTACCATAAGTAGATGGATTGACAATGCTCAATTCTTATTTCTAGTTGTAGAGGAAAGCATTCCATGATGCAACCTGGTATCGATAAAAGTTAATGTTCACGCTTGGAAAGTGGTGCAGGACAAGCTTACAACAAATCTCAACTTAGCCATTCAGGGTGTTACACATGTAAATCCATTTTGTCCAGTATGTTGCAGGGAAATTGAAGATGCAAGACATATTTTTCTCTCATGCAGTCAAGTCCTGTAAGTCTGGTCTCACATTTGGACATGGTGGACAAACCCTATTGCTCCATTTCTCTACATGCAATTTTTCAAGAAAAACATCCTAGGTTGAGGTCAAAAGAAGCAAGCAAAATTTGGACAGTAGTATTATTGATCTCTACTTGGACAATTTGGAATAGAAGAAATACAAAAGTTTTCCAAGATATTAATTTCCTTTGTGTGGAGGTTTTTAATGCCATTTAGTACAAATCATATATATGGCTATCTAAAAGATGTAAAAAATTCAGCATATCATGGTTCGAGTGGTGCCAAGAGCCGGTGTCCACTATGTTATCTTCACCTTCGCAACACCATTGCTTAGGGGCATCTTCAATTATGGTGATTGGGAGACTATTTCTAACTAAATTTTGAAGGTTTGTTCATTGCTGCATTGGTGGATTTGAGCTTTAAAAATGCTCTCTAGAGTTTTAATTTTTAAGTATTGTTTTTCCTATTGATGTAAGGTTTTTCTCTTCAGGTAAAGGTGTATCATGATCATTTTCTACCAATTTTGGGCCACTAGCTGGAGCTTGGTTTGTATTATTTTTCCATGAATGAATTTCTTGTTCGCCATTCAAAAAAAATTTAAATCTTATTGAAGAGTCAGAAATGGAAGTTATTTAACAATGCTGGCAAGTTGTATTTTCTCCAGTTCATTGTGACATCTATGCTTTTCTACATTATGTCATTGTTTAAGACTCTATTTATCCGATCTTTTTTTAATAAGCAAAGAAAAATGATTTTATTAATGGCTAGCCAAAAGCTAGAAGCTAAATTCTGCATCAAAGAAAATGTCCAAATCTAATCCAAATCCAACAATGAAAAGGTATTAGCAAGAAACACAAACTTAGGATTTGAACACAAGAGATTAAAAGATAATCTCACCTGACCTGATTGGCTTGAAAGCCAAAAGAGCTAGAAATTGAAAGGAAGTACTTTTTTTTTTTTAAAGAATCAATAGATTTGTTGTTAAAGATGGGATTATTCCTTGCAAACCAAGTAGAGTATAATGTAGCTTTGAAAATTACTCCCAAGCTTTTGAAGGTCCCTTGATCATGAGATGAAAAGTTTTCATATGAAAAAAAATCTTAGTGCTATCCATGAATTTAAATTGACCTACTCTCCATGCATACATAGCTTGCCAAAGTTGCACTATCAGATTCAATCTCAAAGAGTTATATTCAATTTTGTTGGTGTGGTTTCTATAACAAGAAGGGTATACACTTATAGCAAAAGGGTGTCTTAATATTGCCTAAAGGTATTGGGGGATTGGGTTCGAAAGATACGCACTTGTTCAACAAGCTTTTCTTGGTAAAAAATTTTTAGTGAATTTTTGCTGGCAATCCAAATAATCTTGTTTATTGTGTGGTTATGGCCAAACATAGCTTTTCTCACTCCATAAGGAAAGTAAAGGCTCTTGGTAATGCCTTCCTACTTTGGCTTGGCTATTATATGGCCGAGCCTTTTTGATACATCATTGTTAGGGAATTAACAACAATAAATTTATGAGTTTGAGAATATAATTGGATTAATCAAGATTTTTTCCTTCATCAATTAAGCGCTTCTAATCCAACTTCTAGTATGCATTCGCAATTAAGGATTTTTTATCTTTCACTTAATGCTTATTCTAGTTGGAATGTTCTACTTATGTTTCCCCATTTTGTTATCCAAAAGATTTTATTTCTTCCTTCTCCATCTCATGAGAATGGTGATGATGTTATCTAATAAGGGTGATCATTACTCATGGAAAATATTCTGCTAAGCAAAGATATTTGTTGGAAATTATTAAGAAGTCTGTTCATCTACTTTACTCAGAGAACCAGGCTGTAAATAATTTATATGAGGTTGCTTTTTATAGACTTATAAGAGGGATATGACGTTTCAATATTACACACTAGTTCAAAGCATTTCTATGGAAGTGTTTAATGAATCCTCTCCCTACTACTAGCCATCTTTCTAGACACGAGGGCTTTATAAGCTACATTTGTGCGTTGTTTTCATTCCACTGAATCAACACTAAACTTGTTTTGGAAATGTCTAAGATAACCTAAGGTGTGGGGATCTTTTTGTGTGAATTCATTATCCCAAGGTTTTAGTTCCATTAAGGAGTACCTATTTAATTTTTTTGCTTCTTAAGGTACATGAAGCAGAATTGGTTATCATTCCTAGTCTCCATCCTTTAGGTTTTATATATATATATATGGGGATAAAATAATAATCAGCTCTAAAATTTTTCATGCTTTGCCAATATAGTCCTAAAACTATGAAATCATGAGCTCTGTTAGTCTTAATTTGGATGTCTCACTACGTGGCAGATGGAAAAACTGAGGTGGCACATAACAATTATTAAATGTTGACTTATAAACATCATTTTTATTTTAAGGGTGAGTTTGCAATTACACATATAGTTCAAGGACCCAACCCACAATAATGAAACCCTAAGCTCCTAGTAAAGAAAAGGAAACCTACACCTTTGGTCCTTGATTCATCGCTCATTGCCCCCTAAAAACTTAACCTCTAACCTATATCACAGCTACCCTTAAAACACTACCAAGCTTCCCAGCCTAAGCTGCACCGCCGCCAACCACTCCAACCCGGCACTGTTGTTTTGCCTAGCCAAAGGCCACTTTTCCAAAGCATTGCTAGCCATTGGTGACACTATGGCAGAACGGGGCCCCAGTGCCCTAAATTGCTAACACAGATAGGCTCTTTGGGAACTATGATCCACTCAGGTTAAAATTGGCTAGTTATTACTCGTAAAGTATCTTAAATCATTACGTGCAACTAGTTACTTAGCCTACCTTGCATAGGAAATATGCATGCATTGTCCTGGCTATGCGATAACAATAAATTAAAACTATAAAGAAAATTGTGGCACCAGTTCATAAAACATAACTGAAAACAAGCCAAGACATAAAAAGTTTAGTTACTTTAAGTTCAAGTAATAACTATGTGCATACATATCAATCTTATATGCACCCAAATGTAACCCTTGTGTCATACACACCAATAGACACTAGTAAATACAACCCCTTCTGTATGAAAATACAATACATATAGAAGACACCACAAAAATCTACTAAGATTTATCCTTAGCTCTTCACCTGAGCAAGCTAGCTTCAAGTGATGAGCCACACTTTTCTTGTACTCACTTAGCCTCAAACTGTAAGGCAAACACTGTGATCAGTACTAGCTTATGCCATAAATAACTTAGAAACTTGAAGTTTTCTACTTAGAGAATACCTTCAATCCAATAAAACTTAGTCTTAACAGTTGCCCCTTACCAATTGTTAAGCCTGACTAGCCTGCTTAAACCTGCACAACAGTAAAGGGGTGAGTACTCTAAGGTACTCAGTAAAATATTTGGTACCTTCAGGAGGAAAGATATGCAAGCATGCAAAGCACAACAAACATATATATATAAAGCATACAAAATAAAACAAGCAACCAACTACATAACCAGAGTCAAGAGTAAAAACAACAAATAATCCAAATAATGGATGGGTGGATGGATGAATGAAATATGCACATGCAAATGCACATATGACTTCTTTACACCCATAGGTGCTAGACTTGCCGTGAGCTCATACGGCTGGGGTACTTGGATACTGGCTCTCTTATTCTATGCGAGCACTTAACCAACCCCATGAAGTCCTCTTACAGGCACCTTAGAGTAAGTCATCACTTACTCAACCCTTGCCCGCCACTGACAAATTACGTAGAGTAAGTCATCGCTTACTCCTTCCTTACCCGTTTCTTCCCTTAACTCATTATGCAGTGTAGCTGCCTTATGTGGTTCAACTTACCAAGCTATTTAAGCTTAGCTTAGGGCTCCTTAGTGGCTTATTTACCAAACCGTAAAGTTTGGTTGGGATCCTCTTAGGTTTCCTTTTTAATGCCCAAAGGTCTATGACCTTCCACTTGGCCAACAAACAGTCTGAAACTCACCTTAATCCCCTTAGTGCTCCCTTAACAACTTAAGCACTTTAACCCCTTTACCCACTATTACTTAACCTACCTTAACCACACTATTTAGCTACCACCTAAATAATGCATAATTCCCAACTTAGGAATGAGTTCTAGACCCAATCAAGGCTACAGAACATAGTAAATTAGCCTAGGGATGATAATCGAAAGTTTGAGACATTCTTAGGATGCCCCAAACTTGAGGGACTAATGCATTGGTGACGCCATCAATAATGCGTCACCAAAGGTATCAACACTCTGGAATCTTGAGGCTTACCAGCGACGTGCCTCCAATTGGCATCGCCGATCGCCAATGCATTGCAACATTGCGTGACAACGTGTGAATTTGCATGAAACTTGCTTAAACTTTCCCATCCCGAGGCCAATTCACATAGGTATTGTTTCTACTTCATTCCCACACTTAATACTACATTTATATACATTATTTGAGCTAAATTAACTTAAATCTCTTACGTCAAATCATCCTTAAAGTAAGAAACAAGCAATAAGCACAGTTGAGCTCCATTGAGTTCCATTGAGTTCCAAGCTTGAAATCAACCAAATTGGACACCAAGGGCTCAAAGTTAAGACCATTTCTAGCCATATAACAAGCTTATAGTTTTGAAGCAAAAACTTGAAAGAACAACTCCAAATGCACCAAATCCAGCAAAAACAAGATAAGGGCTTGTTGGGGTGGCTTTGGGAACTTCAATTTTCATGAAATTTTGGCTATAATGGGAGCTTTGAAGGCGGAGAGCTATGGAGGAGAAAGAGACATAAAAATGGCAAATGGGGGAGATGATGAATAGTGTCATCTCCTTCACTTATATAGCTAGCCTTTCTTCCATTTAACACTTTGGCCTTCAAACTTAACTTTGAATCACTTAGGCCACAAAAACTCTTCCTACACCAACACTTCTTGGTCCCATTAAAAGGTTTTTCTTACCCAAACACGTTACCCTTAAGTCACTTAAGCCATTATAAGACATAATAGATCAATTTCTCACTTAGAGCATTTTTCACTTTAACTTTCGCTTTTGGTTCAAATAGCTATAACCACTTATGGTCTTAAATCAATTAGCTCAAAACACTTGCATGAACCTAATTTTACTAAAATTATGGTCATGCCATAGACTTGGGTTAAAATTACCATTTTGCCCTCTTTGTCCTTTAGGTGCCAATTACACTTTAGAACTCAATTTAACCTTCCTTATCTTGCTTTCCTTGCTTAATAAAACTTATTTAAGGGAAATAACTTGGGATTTACTTACCTCAACATTCATTGTAGAGGAAACACTAGGAGTGCCTTTACATTTTAACCACATTAAGAAATTTGGTCCTCCAAATTTCAATTCTTAACCGAGCACAACACTTGGATGATAATCCTCTTCGAACTTGCTCAGTTTTCTTACTCATGGTCTTTTCCTTACTATGGTTGCCTATAGTTCCTTAACCACGTCCTTATTCAAATTCTTAGCTTCTTGACTTGTAGGTCAAAAAACTTCTTAACGTACTCCTTAAGAGACTTCTCCTTGGAAACATTCTTATGGGGTGGATACCTTACTTTGATTCACAAGGCATATCCCCATACTCCCCATTTTCACTTTAGCCAATGTAACTTGGAGCTAACTTACCCCCTTTAGGCCATTCTCCTGATTGGGGTACTTTTAGGTGTACTTAGTCTCATACTTTTAGTTATTGCCCTTGGTGGGACATACCACAATCTTACACTTCACTTAGGCTTTCTAGCCCTACTTAGGTATTTCTTAGTTACCACTACTTAGCACTCTTGGCATCACTACTTTTAGCCCATTAAGTACGGTACCCTTTTGTGGCGACTTACCCTTAACTTTCTTAGGTAGCTATTTACACTTACTACCTTAGGGTTCCTTAGCCACTTTAGGCACTCATAAACTTGACACCCTTGCCATGGTATAGGCACCTGAGTTCACAAAGAACTTACATTCTTTGGGTGTCTTTGGGTGTACCATAGACTACCCAACTCTTCTACACTTGACTCCTCTAGGTAACCACTAACATGCTCGGGTCCTTGACTACTCTTGGTCACTTAGCCATTTCTTGGCACTTAATTCTTAAGACACCCTTAGCATGCTCCTTCACTCTTTATTACCTAGGAGTCATTATTTAATCAATTTGGCGTTCTCTGGCAATATGGGGTATTTAAAGCACCTAAGCAACATGGGGTATTTAAAGTACCTTAGCACCATTGATTAACTTTCTTAGGTGATTTAAATACCCCATATTGCCCAACATGTTACTACCGTGACCCTTAGGCCTTAGCTCAATTACTTTTCCACTTTAGGTGTATACTTGGCATTGAGTTCTCTTAGGCTCCACGGCCCTTCTTAAATTTTCTTAAGAAGCCCTCAGGACTCTTGGAATTCAACCTTTCATGGTCCTCTCTTAGCTCGTACACTTGGGTACATTGTGTCCCACAACCCATGCCACACCCTTGGCCTTTTTAGGAATCTTAGTTTGCTTGATTCTAACTTAGCATTCAACATTTGCCTTCATGCTTGTCTTGGTTTCTCATATAATCCAAAGGGGTCTTTCTTAACACCTTAAACCCAATGAGTTAACACAACCCAATTACTACCCATGAGTGCTCCCAACATACAATTGTATTTCAATGAGACTTATAATTCTCATGCCTTATTTGAGGCCACTTTGGTACCTATACCTTTCTTCCCAATACTTAGGCACATTCTTAGGTTATCGCCTCGTTAGCCCATCCTTACGCTCTAACCACCATGACTTCTTAGTGTGATTTACACACCCATGACCCATAGTGTATGCATCCTTAGGCTTAACTAAGACCTACAACCTCCTTATGCCTGGGGAAGTCTTACTTGGCACCTCTTTGGCCCACATTTCACTTAGGCACTTGAAGTTTCTTCAAACACTAAGATTTACTAGAGCCTTTAGTATGGCTTATTCTCATCGACTCTTAGTGATTTAAGGCCATCATTTAGCAACTCAACTTTAAGGACTTTTTAGGTAGTTCCAACTACCTTAGTTTCAACAATCTTACCTCGGGGTTTTGGTTCTTTTCTTGGCTACCTACTTGTTTAAGAGTCTTTCTTAATCATCAATTGACCTCCCTTAGACTTTTAACCACTTAGGTAATCTTTTACCCCTTAGAAAAATAAAGAATCTTATAAACTTCTTTGGCTTAGCAAGCTTCCTAAACTTTCAACAACCTCAACCTTCAATTGCCTTGAATCCACTAATGAGGATATTACTTCTACTCCAACTTAGCTCAATCTTGAGCTTCTTTATGTTTAAGACTGTAACTTGGCATTCACACTTAACAATACCAATGCCAATTCTTCCTAATTTATTCGAGGCCCTTCGATAGTAGAGTACACTTCGAACCTTAAGGTCCTTTTCTTATGAACCTTTAGGTTAACTAAGGTTCGCACTCTTAGCCACTTGGCTTTAAGCTTTGTTAGCTCTTTCAAACTCAAAATGAGCCCCCACTATCTAAACTGAATGAACTCCCAAGTACTGTAGAACACTGCTCAATTCACCTTTACTCTTCATGAACAGCCTTAGGTCAACACGGACCGTAACAAAAATACTATGTATAAACCTACTACTTGGAGTTTATTTTGTCTCCATGGGTGTTCTTACTAGCTATAGGTCCTGGCTTCAAAACCATTTAGGACAACTCCTTTTTAACTCATTTCGGTTGTCCTTAAAGCTGCCCTCCTAATGGTGCTTTTATGGTTCCTATCTTACTCTCCCATTCTGAGTTATAATTCCATAGGGGTTTGGATGTTACCCTTTTGGTCTTTGAGGCTCAGGTTAACTTTTGAACCATGACCAACTTACCAAAATCAACAGACTCCCCTTCTTAAGAAACTGCACCCTTAAAGACAACTACACAGTTTTGAGACCTGTGGGTTATGGTTCTCAACCTTTACTTAACCAACTTCTCACAATTACTGTGAGTCCTTAAGGTACGACTTACTTTTCTTTATTCACAGCTTCAAGTTCCTAAAGTTAACTTTTGGCTTTATAAGCCTTTTTACCTTAGTTGCGGGTGCTTGGAGAATGTAATCTCGCCTTACTTGGTAACCCTTAGTAACTAGTGTGCAACATTTCTCAGAATTGGACCAACCATAACTGTCTTAGAGCTGTCCTTCCTTAAATCATCCCTATAGTGCACAAAGTACTCCTTACACCGTAGGTACAAGTTCAACCAACTTAAGGCTCAACTCATGGCACAACTTACCGACTTTTCCATGCAAGTCACTCTTACCCTTAGAATACTTCTAAGAGCCACTTATGATCGGCACAATTAAGTTAGCCCTTTTGCCCTTTAACCGATCCTCTTCCTAAGTATTGAACACCAACCGATAAACCACAGCCACATATCACTACATACTTGCTACAGCTAAGCTTCTAGACAAAACCTTAACCACTCTAAGGGTCTAAACAAAACTTGTCTTTCACGAGCTCTTATGGGTTCACATACCCACACTTCCACCACAATCCTAGTTTTCTAGGCAAGCTAGTCACAATAACAGGCATAGCAGTTTAAACAAGAAAACTACTTACTACTATGCTGAAAACTTAAAGGTACTTTTCTTTGTTGTCAGCTCCTTGACCAATCAATTGGTCCAAGTAAATCCGCTTGGTTGTCTTTTAGCACTGGCAGTGCTTTTCCGGTGGTTGAGGCATTCTTGACCTTAGCCTTGTTTAGGCCTTAACCTCAAGCATATTCATGCCCTTAGTCCTTTACCTTCCTTGATTCCATGCACTTAGCTCTTAGCCTCTCTTTTCAGTTCATCATGTTCTTCCTTGGGTTCCATGGACTCCAAACGAAATAATTCTTGCCTGAGCTTTACTTCGGCCTTAACTTATCTAGGAGTGTAGATGTTACTCTCTTGGCCTGAGTGCACACATGGTCTTAGTGCACCGTAGCCCTTACCCCATGGTCTATTGCACTCTTGGTACCCATGTCACCCTTGCCCTTAGGTAATGATGTTTCACTTGGCCTTGGTGCACCCTTAATAACATAGTACTCCTTGGCCTTTACCGTTAGGCTTTTCAACTACTTATCGAATTCAATTCTTATCCATAAAATTGTAGACATTTCCTTGACCTTAGTCCTGCCTTTAGGGTGGGGATTCCTCCCTTGGTTTCAGTGTAGTGGTAGGCCTTAGTACACTTCAACCCTTAACCTTAGGCGTGAACCACGATCTCCCTTCCTTCAAGGATTAGGTATGCTCCTTGGGCTACTCACGCCATTGTGCTACTGGGACTGCTCAACAAAATCACCACCATCCTCGTGACTAAATCCATAGGGCCACTTGGACCTTTGCTCGATCCTTTGCCTTAACACTAAAATCTTATAGGGTTCCTGCCGATATACCTGCAACTAAAGTCAGACAACAACCCCAGGGATACTTATAAGTATTACAAACCATACTTAACACAAGGACACACTTGGGTTCTAGTCACCTATTGCCTCTATTAGCCCTGAATTGCTAACACTGATAAGCTAGTTATTACTCGTGAAGTATCTTAAATCATTACGTGTAACTAGTTACTTAGCTTACCCTGTATAGGAAATATGCATGTATTGTCCTGGCTATGTGATAACCATAAATTAAAACTATAAAGAAAACTATGGCACTAGTTCACAAAACATAAGTGAAAACAAGCCAAGTCATAAAAACTTTAGTTACTTTAACTTCAAGTAACAACTATGTGCATACATATCAATCTTATATGTACCCAAATGTAACCTTAGTGCTATACACAGCAATGGACACTAGTAAAGAAAACCCTTTCTGTATGGACATACTATACAAATAGAAGACACAACAAAAATCTACTAAGATCCATCCTTAGCTCTCCACCCGAGTAAGCTAGGTTCAAGTGATGATGAGTCACACTTTCCTTATACTCATTTAGCCTCAAACTGTAAAGCAAACACTTTGGTTAGTACTAGCTTATGCCATAAGTAACTTAGAAACTTGGAGTTTCCTACTTAGAAAATACCTTCAATCCAATAAAACCTAACCTTAACAGTTGCCCTTTATCAACTGTTAAGCCCAACTAGCCTGCTTAAACTTGCACAACACTTAGAAGGTGAGTACTCTAAAGTACTCAATAAGGGATTCGGTACCTACAGGGGGAAAGATACGCAAGCATGCAAAGCAAAACCAACTACACAACTAGAGTCAAGAATAAAAACAACAAATGCAAATGCAAATAATGGATGGATGGATGAATAAATGAAATATGCACATGCAAATGCACTTACGACTTCTCTACACCCGCATGTGCTAGACTTGCTGTGAGCTCATACGGATGAAGTACTTAGATACTAGCCCTAGTATCTTATGCTAGTACTTAACTAACCCCATGAAGTCCTCTTATGGGTGCCTTAGAGCAAGTCATCACTTACTTAACCCTTTTCCGCCACTGACGAGTTGCTTAGAGTAAGTCACCTCTTACTCCTTCTTTACCCGTCTCTTCCCTTAACTCATTGTGCAGGGTAGCTGCCTTATGTGGTTTAACTTACCAAGCTCTTCATGCTTAGCTCAGGGCTCCTTAATGGCTTACTTGCCAAACCATAAAGTTTGGTTGGAATCCTCTTAGGTTTCCTTTTCATTGCTTGAACGTCTATGACCTTCCAATTGGCCAACAAACAATCTAACACTCCCCTTAATTCCCTTAGTGCTCCTTTAGAAACTTAAGCACTTTAACCCCTTTAGCCACCATTATTTACCCTACCTTAACCACACCACTTAGCTACCACCTAAATAATGCATAATTCCCAAATTAGGAATGAGTTCTAGATCCAATCAAGGCTACAAAACATCTTAAATTAGCTTAAGGATGATAACCGAGAGTTTAAGACATTCTTAGGATGCCTCGAGCTTAAGGGACTAATGCCTTGGCGATGCCATCGGTGACGCATCGCCAAAGGCATCAATGGTCAAGAATCCTGAGGTTTATTGGTGATGCGTTGCCAATGCACTACAGCATTGCGCGACAGCGTGTGAACTTGCACAAAACTTTCTCAAACTTTCCCATCCCAAGGCCAACTCACATGGGTCTTGTTTGTACTTCATTCCCACACTTAATACTATATTTCTATACATTATTTAAGCTGAATTAACTTAAATACCTTACCTCAAATCATCCATAAAGTAAGAAACAAGTAACAAGCACTTGAGCTCCGTAGAGTTTCATTGAGTTCCAAGCTTGAAATCAACCAAATTGGACACCAAGAGCACAAAGTTAAGACCATTTCTAACCATTCAACAAGCTTAGAACTAACCCACAAAGATCAAAGACGTTTACCTTAGGATTTGAACCAAAAACTTGCAAGAACAACTTCAAATGCACCAAATACACAAAAAAAATGAGCAATGGCTTATTGGGATGGCTTTGGGACCTTTAATTTTCATGAAATTTTGGATAGAATGCGAGCTTTGAAGGCAAAGAGATATGGAGGAGAGAGAGCCATGAAAATGGAAAATGGGGGACATGATGAATAGGGTAATCTCCTCCACTTATAATCTTCCATTTGACACTTTGGCCCTTAAATTTAACTTTGAATCACTTAGCCCACTTAAACTCTTCCTACACCAACATTCTTTGGTCCCATTGAAAGGTTTTTTGTACCCAAACACTTTTCCCGTAAATCACTTAAGGCATTATAAGACATAATAGACCAATTTCTCACTTAGTGCATTTTTCACCCTTAACTTTTGCTTTTGGTTCAAATGGCTATAACAACTTCTTAAATCAATTAGCTCAAAACACTTGCATAAACCTAATTTTACTAAAATTATAGTCATGCCACTGACTTGGACCAAAATTACCATTTTGCCCTCATTGCCTTTTAGGTGACAATTACACTTTGGAACTCAATTTATCCTATTTTATCTTGCTTTCCTTGCTTAATAAAACTTATTTGAAGGAAATAACTTGGGATTTACTTACCTCAACATTCAATGTAGAGGAAACACTAGGAGAGCCTTTAGAGACACCAAATTGAAGGAGAGGAGCTTTGATTCACTATATTTGCCACGTTCAAGCCACTGGTGTCACCAAGCTCCATTCATCTGAAATAGTTAGCATGCCCACCAATCCCCACCATCCACGGAGTGCCAATCAATCCCCACTAGCGCATTTTGATTCACTCTCAATCCTTAATTCCTTCTGACCTTTTATACCCTTAATCCCTAATTCCCAAAGCTTACACCTTTTCACCAAAAGACAAAGAACTTAGCTTAACAATGATGAAGACATGGGGGAGGAGATGAAGGTGAGGCTGAAGGGACAAGGTTGGGTAGCGGGAGTAAATTTGATCATAGGGAAGAAGCCCGCGGGAAAAAAGATAAAATTTTTAAAAAAATACATTTTAAATACAAAAATAACATATTGAGTTA
>KK899117.1:225125-272617 GCA_000696445.1 Aquilaria agallochum | reverse complement strand
GGTAGGTATGTACATATGTATCTCTGTGTTATGTACTGATTTTGTTGAAAAAGAATTACAACTAAATATTTCAGCATTTTTAATTTTTTTAGTTAATTATTAAAAAAAGATGTGTAAATTGTAAATTAGTAAATTTTAAATTTTATAAATTGTAAATGTGTAAAAGTTTTTTAAAAAAATGCATTTTGTAAATCTATAAATTGTGGGTTAGGTTCCTAAACTATATATCTTATTGCAAAATTACCCTTAGAATGGAAAGTAAATTTCCCAATTTCACAAGTAAGGAAATGATTTATCAATAAATTATGAATGCAACATTTCAAAAAAAAATCAATAAATCGTTTTTCCAATTTAATCAAACACAATATTGTTTGGAATTCTTTTTCTACCATTGATACTTAATTGTTTTTATGTTTTAAAAAATATGGTGTGTTACGTTCTGCTATTTTCCTATAATTTTAATTTCCAGTAACTTTGAGAATTCTTTAACTAAAACTGCCCTTAAGGCTTCTCGATTTTCCTTAAATTGTCTTTTAAATTTGCATCAGTAATTTTTATTTGTTTCAAAGACCAAAAAGGAAATCAACGTGAAGTCAGCCAATGGTGAGGCAAGGCAGAGCCGTTGAAGCATAAATTGGGAATGACTTTTCCAAAACAATAAGGCTTGGAAAATTCATAAAAGTAGAGGGCAGTCGTTGCTTTTCCACAAAAATATCCGTCACCTGTGCTCTTTGTACAGATGAAAGATTCTTATTTTGTTTCTTAACTTTAGTAACTCATTTAACATTTCCCCACCTAAAGGAATAAACCAAGGTTAAAAAAATAAAAATAAATTTGATTTAATGTTCAATATTTAACTAAATAATTACAAGTAACTTTTAACATTCCTTTAAAGTAAATTATTAAAATTTTTCTAATTTTCATACTAAAATAATCCAATAATACCTATACATTTGTTTAAGATTTCAATTTTTAATAAGAAAAGACTTTAAAACCTTTCACAAAATTTTAAAATAAGTTTTGAAATGACATTATTTTGATGAAGTTAATTAATTTTATTTTCCTGATTAAAAAGAAGCATTTAAATTAAAATAATTAAAGTGCATGCTTGTTTTTAGGGTGGATGGCCTAAAAATACTTTAAATACTTTTTTTCAGTAGGATAATTCTAAAGAAAAGGATTTTAAATTTTTTATTAAACACATGTACTCTAGCGGTGTTAATGCTTATTATCTATTTGTGATAATATTTTTTATTAAACACATGTACTCTAGCGGTGTTAATGCTTATTATCTATTTGTGATAATATTTTTCTTTAATTTATGGATCCTAATTATTTAACCAATCTTTGAAGTGCTAGAGAATCTCAGAATAAATTAGAGTTACCTATAAACAAATAGATTGTGAAATGGAGGATAATTTTTTTATAATTTATAACTCTTAATTATTTAATCAATCTTTATGTGCAGGCACATTGTGTACGTTTGAAAGAACACCTTTTTGCGTGATTCTTGGTTCGCTTTTTATTTTTTGAACAACAAAGAAATTTTATTAAGAAAAGAAAGATTTATATTGTACAGATAATTCCATCCAAAAGTTAGTCTTCATTTTGTCACATAGTCTCCTTCAAATATAGTCAATAGATTGATTTCACGAACATTCACAGCTTTATTGTAATATTGACAGTTCACTCCAGTAAGTCTACAGTATAGTAATATGTTGAAAAGTAACAATCAACTTCACAAGTACGAAAATGGTTCTAGAAAAATTACTAATGCAACATCTCTTTTTTAAAAAAAATCCAATAAATTGTTTGTCTGATCTAACCAAACACAATTTTCTTTAGATTTTTTTCTACCATTGATAGTTAATCATTTTTATGTTTAAAAATTATCGATTGTTACGTTATTTTCCTATAATTTTAGTTTTCAATAATTTTTAGAATTCTTGAAGTAAATGTGCCCTTGATTTCTCTACACAATAGTCACTTGCCTCATTTTGCAACTAAAGGTTGCCCATACGGCTTCTCGATTTTCCTTAAATTGTCTCTTAAATTTGCATTAGTAATTTTTACAGGTTTTAAAGCGCAAAAAGCGAATCAACATGAAGTCCGTCAATGGTGGGGCAAGAGACCTCTCGACACATAACTTGGGACTGGAATTTTCAATGTAAACAATTAATAATGCGTGGAAAATTCATAAATTAAAATGTGAAGGCTTTTCCTAAAAAATATCCGAGTAGGAATCCATCCCTTGCCAAGCAGGGTCATGTTTGTCGCTTTTGCTCTTTGAGCAGTTGAAAGTTTCTTATTTTCTTTCTTAATTTTAGCAATTCCTTTAACATTTCCCCACCTAAATACGCAAAGGTTAAAGAAAAATAAAATAAAAATTGAGTTAATGTTCAATATTTAACTAAATAATTACAATTAACCATTAGTTTTTCTTTACAGTAAGTTATTAAAATTTTTCTAATTTTCATACTAAAATAATCCAATAATACCAACATATATTTTTTAAAAATTTCAATTTTTAAATAAGAAAAAAATTTTAAAATTTTTATCAAATTTTAAAATAAATTTTGAAATGACATTATTATTTTGAAGAAAATAACTAAAGTATATGTCTGATTTTTTTTTGTAAATAACACAAATCTATCTGTATGCTTTTGGGTTTTATATGTATGCGTTTATATTTTTTGTATGAAGAACATAAATATATATGTGAGTTTTTAACCTTGACGACGGCACAGGTGGGCCATTAGTATCTTATCCTGGATATTTAGACATGTTTTGGTCACCTCCTTCATGGCCGACAACTACCATGCAGTTTCATATTGGTGAATGTAAGTCGACATTTTCAATTCTTTAACAGCTTCGACGAAACTTCCTAGTACACTCACAAGTCTTCATTTTCAGGCCTTCTTTTGAATGTGTAGCTGTCAACTTATATTATACGATTTTCTGTTGGGAGAATTGTGCATTTCTTTTTGCATACTAATAGTCTTTGGCTTGTTATTTCATGTTTTTTCATCTCTGTCTTCAAATTGTATGGATAACTGGTCAAATCCAGTTGGCATAAATGAATGGACATCATATTTGTGAGTTCAGCTGTTACACCTGTGATACCTAAGAAACTGCAACTTGTGTTTTGTGTTTTTTGGTTCTTTCAGTTAGAAACTTAGACATATATATAGGTTTTATACTTACTTCATACATATGACTTTGTACTTCAAATGCAATATTTAGGTGCCACAGATACTATGTTTGGTTAGCTTTAGCAATGGCTATAGATATTGTAACTCTGACACGGCTTATGAACGGCATTGAGCATATGAATTTGTAGAGATGAAGCTGAACGTTTGGCTATCCTAGTTTCGTTTGATAGTTACACCTGGGAGTATTGGCACTCTATTGACCACATCTACGTTTTTGGCGGAAAATAATAAGTTGAAAAAACAGAAAAAGATCATGCAAACTCTCATGTGCCATCATCTTGACAGCTTAATGAAGTCAGGGACTAATAACAGGAAAGGATTTTGTAGGTGCTGTAAAACATTCTCCTTTCACTGGCATTTGTTTCCCATGCTTTACTAGTGCTCACTCAGTGTATTGTTACCAAGAAAATGATTGTCTGTATGAGAATGATGGCAACTCAAAAACCAAAGCATTGACATGGTCCGCTTGAGATTCTTTTATGGAGGGCAATTTTTTTCATCACTTGGTTTTAGCCCTCATATCATCAATATATTGCAAAGATAATCTTCCATCTATTTTATAACAATTTATAAATTAGTAATCAGTGAATGTCATGGACAAAGTGATTACAAGACCCGCTACGTCAAGCCCTATAGTTGATTAAATAACAGTATTTTTTTTAATGTTTCTTTCCACCATACAACCTGTATTGCTTTTATTTTTTTTTTCACAAATAAAAACAGTCTTTACAACCAACTTATAAAATGTATTAGTGTATAAAATAGTTGTCTTCTTTTTGTATGTGTTAATTTAAAAAAACATAAAATTTATGTTGTTCAAAAATCCTTATTTTATAATAATTTTTGAATTTCCCGTAGTAATTTGTAATCAAGTCTTGAAACATTAAAAAAAAATACTAGCCCTATATATCTGTGGCAACGTGATTTTTGGGAGTTACCACCAATCGGTTTCAATTAGGTCGATTGGACACCTAAAAATGGTCTATGAGAGTTCAAGGATTCGGGAGTACGGTTACATTAAAATAACTCTATTTTAACGCCCAAAATTGGTACCTTAGTTGATTTTAATTTTTGTTTTGCTTACTTTTAAATAATTTCAGTTAATTTTCAAACCAGAAATTTTAACTGAATCATCCAGATATAGATTTTAAAATCAATATGGACTTATAAATCTTAATACTTTATTTTTTTTATTATTTTTTATAATAAATTTGATATTTCTGAACCATGGATTCTATTGAATCACCCGGATATGGAATTTAATGAAATTTAATTCTTATTTACTATTTATTTTATTTTATTATTATTCCATATCATAAATTCTGCCGAATTATCCGAATATGGATTTTTTTTATTTTTGGTATTTGATTATTATTCATTTTTATTATAAATTTGATATTTTCCAAACCATGGATCCTATCAAATCACCCGAATATGGAATTTAATGAACTTTAATTCTTAATTTATTACTAAATATTTGATTAATTATCAATTCATAGATTTTTGCCAAATTATTCGAACATGAACTTTTAATGGTCTTAATATTATTTTTCTTTTTATTATTTTTTTCTTAATTTTTTTCTTTTAAAAGTAATTATCTAATCCATAGATCTAAAAAAAATAATTATTCAAAAAAACCATTTGATTTTTATTCGATCATCTGGTTATGATTTTTTTAATTTATTTTAATAAATGGAATAGGAGGCTAAACTTTTTTATTTAAATAAAATAATAATAAAATTAAATAAATCGACACTCTAAATGTCCAATAAGGCTAAATAACAGAAAAATAAAAGATGGGGGGCTTGGTTATAATAGAAATTATGAACTAAAAAAAATGATAAATCAGTAAGTAAGATGAGGCTCTTGGCCAGCCATAAAAAAATGGTAAATAAATAAAATAAGGTTAATCATCCACATAAAGAAAATAAATTACAGAAAGTAAATAAATGAAAAAAAGGTAAATAAATAAAGTGGGGCACTTAACCATCCACGAAAAAATAAAGTGCAGAAAGATAAATAAATAAATAAAGTGGGGCGTTTTGGCCATCTACATAAAATAAAATAAAGAAAAGTAAATAAAAAAATAAAGTTGGACGTTTGGCCATCCACGTAAAAATAAAGTGCAGAAAAGTAAATAAAGAAAAATATAAATAAATAAAGTGCAGAAAGATAAATAAATAAAGAAAGTGGGGCGTTTTGGCCATCCACATAAAATAAAACAAAGAAAAGTAAATAAACAAATAAAGTGGGGCGTTTGGCCATCCACGTAAAAAATAAAATAATAAAGTGCATAAATTAAATAAATAAAAGAAAATTGAATAAATAAAGAAAGTGGAGCAATTAACCATCCACTTAAAATAAAATAATAAAGTGCAGAAAGTAAATAAATGAAGACAATTAAATAAATAAATAAAGTGGGGCAATTAACCATCCACTTAAAATAAAATAATAAAGTGCAAAAAGTAAATAAATGAAGACAATTAAATAAATAAATAAAGTGGGGCAATTAACCATCCACTTAAAATAAAATAAAAAAGTGCAGAAAGTAAATGAATGAAGAAAATTAACTAAATAAAAAAAGTGGGGCAATTAACCATCCACTTAAAATAAAATAATAAAGTGCAGAAAGTAATGAAGAAAATTAAATAAATAAAGAAAGTGGAGCAATTAACCATCCACTTAAAATAAAATAATAAAGTGCAGAAAGTAAATAAATGAAGAAAATTAAATAAATAAAGAAAGTGGGGCAATTAACCATCCACTTAAAATAAAATAATAAAGTGCAGAAAGTAAATACATGAAGAAAATTAAATAAATAAATAAAGTGGGGCAATTAACCATCCACTTAAAATAAAATAATAAAGTGCAGAAAATAAATAAATGAAGAAAATTAAATAAATAAATAAAGTGGAGCGTTTAGCCATCCACATAAAAAAATGAAGTGCATAAAGTAAATAAAAGAAAATAAAATGATAATAAAGAAATAAATAAAAAAATTAATAAGGTGGGGTGTTTGGTCATCCATATAAAAATAGGAGGTATAACCTTCCCTAAAAAAAATAACAAGAAAGAAGAAAAAGAAAAGAAAAAAAAATTGTTGTTAGTAATTAGTTCTGCAAAGAAAAAGAAGTTAGTGACTTATGTGGATGAGTATAAAAGTACAAGGGTTTAAAAGGGGTTATACCCAAAAGGAGAAAACATTCGAATCCGGCGGTCGCAAGTTGGCCGAAACAGGTTTTTTTGCTTTTCTTCGTTTTCCGGCAACAATAGCGCAATCGGATGGCTGGGCTTGGCGGCGGCGGCTAGGGCAGTTCCAGAGAGGAGGTGGATGGTGGCCGGCATGAAGACAACAGCGAAAGGATTGACGAAAAAGTGGTTTTGGCTTGGAAACGTTGGCAGCAGGGAGCAGGGATAGAAGTTTAGGATTTTTATGGGTGAGGAAGGACAACCAGGGACTAAAGCTATAGTTTTTCCTTTTTTAAAAAAGGAGCTCAAATCTTACCAATTTTCATCTCTTTCTTTGCAGGTTTGAACCCCTATTTATAGGGAAGGGGAATTGGATTCATTTCATTTTAAAAAAATTGAAAATTAATTAAAAAAAGATTAAAAACATAATTTCGTCAAAATTACATTTTTAGTCCTTTATGTCTCTTTGACTTCTGGTCTGGTCCTGAAATTACTAATTGACCCAAATTTGTCTTTTCTGTCAATTTGGCCCAAACCTTGTGAATAATTACCAAATTTTCCTAGAACTTCCATATTTCATCATATTTTTCCCAAACTTCTCAATTTTGTTAGATTTACCCCAAACTTCTCAATTTTGTCAATTTTTTTGAAATTCCTCCTTTTTATATTTTACACATATATATATATACATATATATCATTTATTATTTTTAACTAACCCTTACAAAACAAAATGCCCCCTAAACTAATTAATTTAAATTTTTTTCTTATTTTATTTTTTTTAATTAATTAATTTTAATTAATTTTAAAAAAAAAATTATTTTAATAGCCGGACGAAATTGGGTGTCAACAGCTGCCCCCCTTTGCATGCCTCATGGGACATGATGCATACAAAGCCGTTACCAAATTTCGTCCGACCTTAGCTAGGCATTAAGAACCTTCTCACCGCCTAAATCCTGAGGAGAAAAACCTTTTTCTCCTTCTTTTCGAGGTTAAGGAACTTTCCTTATTACCTCTATGACAGAAACCTTCCTATCATCTAAGAAAAATCAATGGAGTTTGAGGTTAATGAGCCTTTCGTAGTACCTCTACGACAGGAACCTTTCTATCATCTAAGAAAAATCAATGGAGTTTGAGGTTAAGGAGCCTTCCTTAGTGCCATAGTACCTCTACAACAGGAACCTTCCTATCGTCTAAGAGAAATCAATGGAGTTTAAGGTTAAGGAGCTTTCCTTAGTACCTCTATGACAGGAACCTTCATATCGTCTAAGAAAAATCAATGGAGTTTGAGGTTAAAAAGCCTTCCTTAGTACCTCTACGACAGGAACCTTCTTATCGTCTAAGAAAAATCAATGGAGTTTGAGGTTATGGAGCCTTCCTTAGTACATCTGTGACAGGAACCTTCTTATCGTTTAAGAAAAATCAATGGAGTTTGAGGGAGTTTGAGGTTAAGGAGCCTTCCTTAGTACCTCTACGACAGGAACCTTCCTATCGTCTAAGAAAAATCAATGGAGTTTGAGGTTAAGGAGCCTTCCTTAGTACATCCACGACAGGAACCTTCCTATCATCTAAGAAAAATCAATGGAGTTTGAGGTTAAGGAGCCTTCCTTAATACCTCTGCAGCAGGAACCTTCCTATCGTCTAAGAAAAATCAATGGAGTTTGAGGTTAAGGAGCCTTCCTTAGTACCTCTACGACAAGAACCTTCCTATCATCTAAGAAAAATCAATGGAGTTTGAGGTTAAGGAGCCTTCCTTAGTACCTCTACAGCAGGAACCTTCCTATCGTCTAAGAAAAATCAATGGAGTTTGAGGTTAAGGAGCCTTCCTTAGTACCTCTACGACAGGAACCTTCTTATCGTCTAAGAAAAATCAATGGAGTTTAAGGTTAAGGAGAGGCTCCTTAGTACCTCTACAACAGGAACCTTCCTATCGTCTAAGAAAAATCAATGGAGTTTGAGGTTAAGGAGCTTTCCTTAGTACCTCTACGGCAGGAACCTTCCTATCGTCTAAGAAAAATCAATGGAGTTTAAGGTTAAGGAGCCTTCCTTAGTACCTCTACGACAGAAACCTTCCTATCGTCTAAGAAAAATCAATGGAGTTAAACTCTTTCCTCTTTTTTTATTAAGTCTAGAAACTTTCTTAGACTTTTCGTAATATGAACTCTCATATTGCTTCCAATCTTAAGATGAAAAACCTTTTTCTTCCTTGTGAGGTTAAGGAACTTTCCTTAGTACCTCAAGCAAAAATTTCTACGATGGCAATTGAAGTTGGAATAATTTCTTCGAGGTGTGAATTTTCATAATAGGTGAGTGCAAAAAACTTGAAATTCCATTAAATGAGTGAATCTTGAAAGTGCGAAATTTGATGGCAATGAAACTGACAAATTATGCAAGGGAAAGGATGTTTGGAATCAATATCCAAGTTTTATCTAATATTTTCTTTAGAAAATATAGATTCTCTTGTGAGATATGTCATCCAAATAGGGTTGAAGCTTAACTATCCCAAAATGTTATGACCAACATACCTAATAGGATGCGTCTTAAGAGTAAAATTACTCCTTACTCCGTCATTCCAAACTAAAGGCTTTCTCCCATGGTTTTAATATCAACATGAACAAAACTATCCTAAAAGATGAAGAAGAAAGAAGAAATTTCCTGAATAAAATAAACTAGAAAATGACAAAAATGCTGATAATAAAACTAAAAGACAAGATAAATAAATTCACAAGTCCGATCGCTTTTTCTTCTATAGTGCTTCAACAGGCCGGGTAAAGAACATTTATTGGATTGAACTGATCGGGAAAGACTGTCGTGTCCAGTCTATCTTAATCACTGCTGGATCTGGTTCAGGAACAAAAGCTTGCATTTTATCTAGCAATTCTTCAGTAGTTAATGCGGATATTAGGATTTGTCATGCCACCACTGAGATAAATTTCTTTTGTACAGTGTAATCCATAAAAGATATCAGACGTGCAAAGGAATTGTTAACATTCAACAGCCCAATGGGTTTCTGGTGCAAATTAAGCTGGGCCATGGAAGCAATTTGGAAAATTTCTCCTAATGTGCCAAAACCTCCTGGTAGAGCAATAAAAGCATCAGAGTTAAAAAGCATTTATAACAAATGCTCTTGCAAATTTTTAACCACTAATTCTTCTCCAATCGTGCCCTTAGAAACTAACTTCAAAGGTGCAAGGATAATACCCAAAACTTGACTTCCTCCTAGAGATGTTGCTGATGCTACACCTCCCATTAATCCGACACTACCTCCCCCATAAACTAAATGTATTTTTCGCTCAGCTAATACTCTACCCAAATGGTTGGCTGCCTTTAAATACTCTTCATCTCTTCCAGGAAAAGCCCCACAAAATACACAAATACTTCAAAATTTACGAGTTGAGGTTACCTCCATTCCTATCTTTAACCTTGTGAGAAATGAAAAGAAGGGCATGCATTTATAGAGATGAAAAACTAATACAATAATTACATTTACAAGAGTAGGTACATTATTGTCAGAAGAAAAGAAAATTTTTTAAAAAAAATGACAGCTAGCATGTATAGTAGTTGTGACTGTAGCTCACGTAAATTACATTTACAGGAGTAGGTACATTATTGTCAAAAGAAAATGAAATTTTCAAAAGTGACAGCTAGCATGTACAATAGTTGTGACTATGGCTCACATCTTCCACCAGTTTTACGTCTAGTAACAGCTTCAACGCCTTCTATGAGTCGGGGATTTGCTTCCATCTAGTTTTCTTATAAACTGGCAAACAGGGTCATTTAAAGTCAGATTCCAGGGACTATAACACTCTCGTTCTTCGTGAAAAATACTTCATAAACCAAGGAGTTCGCCTTGCACTGATCCACAAGAATGCGTCTCAAGAGTCAATTGGATATCATCCAAAGAATCCTTACTCAGGCCATTCTTGATGAATTGTATTTTATCTTCTCGATTATCGGAGATCATTCCTAAAGAACGACATTTTGTATTACAAGTCCATCGACCACATTTGTGACAGACTTGTAACCTTTTCGCTCTTCGCTTCTTGGCATAAGGGCTTTTGCCTAAGCCAGGCATATGAGACACCAATGCATCTGGGACTTAACCTTCCAGTTGGACCTTAGCTTTAATTAATCACCGCACATCTTCAGGGATTCCTTTGTACATCAAAACTATTAACCGTTCACACCGAACTTGGTAAATCCTTTTAAGAACATTCATTAAGAAGGAAGGAAAGTATTTTCGCATGGCAGAAAGAGTAGGATCCATTTTTTAGAAGGAAATAAAAGAAATGAAGGAGAAAAAAATCAGTTATTATGGGTAACTAAAACAACCGACTTGAGAGCCATGGAGTGCCGTATCCGCCACTTAACCGGAAAGAATGGATCCTACTTTTTGACAATATTTTGGTATCTGCCTTATAGATGTTTCTTATCTTTGATACTCCATCGAGCTGACGTCAATCCCGTCCTTATGGGTGTAGCCTCGATTATCAAATCAATCGCCAGCTTTTGACAAATTATCAACGACAATATTTTTGATGTCTATCTTATCTTTGACCATAGCTATCTCTTTTTTGTGATATTCCATTGAGTTGACGTCGATCCCGTCATTATGGGTGCAATCTCGATTATCGAATCCATTGCCAGCTTTTGGGCAAATTGTCAACGACAATGTCTGCCTTATCCTTGACCATAATGTTGAATTCTTGATGCAATTTGGTCCAGCGTATTAGCTGTGCATCCAGTGATAGACTAGAATGGGCTGATGTAATCACGCCACGGATATGTTTTCCGTTTGATCCCTGTTATGCAAAAGCCATGCATGCATAATGTGAAATGCATGAATGCAGGGCATGTGTAACTGATGGCTCTTTTTTTTTATTTGCATAGATCTAGTTCTTCATGTCTTGGCTTTACTGGATCTTTTTTTTTTTTTATGATTGCCTTCTTCGACTACCATTGAATCTCTTTATGCTTCTCAGTTCTTGTCCATTACTTCAAAAACTCAATTTTTCCGAAAGCCTCTTCAAATCAATTTTCTTGATTTGTTCTTGAATTTTGGTCTCAACTTCACTAACGTTTGCCCGCCACATACTTTATGTCTTTTTGGATAGTCTTCCCTGTCGAAACATTCGTGAGTATGCTTCCTTCTTGTTGATATAATCATGTTCCTATCCTCAATTATAAGACCTTTGAAGCGATCATCCAGGCAAACATCAAGGCCATCTCCCGAAGACTTGTTACTCCTTTTTCCCTATTAGCAAATGTTTTGTGCCGTTCACAAAGCAGGACCTCGATCTTACTTGTTTTAATTCATAAAGCTTATCAAAGTAATCTACAGTCTTTGCTTTTTCTGAGTTTTAATTATTACTACCCTTCCAACAAAGTCACAATTTATTACACACTAGAGGCGAGCAAGAATGTGAGATTTGAAGAAGAAAAGCTAGAGAAAATTGGCTTTTCATTTATGAGTAAGGGGATTCAAAAGTCTTGGGTATAGATGAAGAACAATAAAGGTCTCAGAAAAGAACACTCTCTTTGACAACTTTGATCGAACAAGCTCTGGCAAGCTTGTTTCCACTACTTTTCTTTTGTCCGAAAATTTCATCATCATGCAAAGTACTTCTTCACTGAATCTGAATTTACTGGTTTTGGTAGCTCTCGTCCATCCATTTCTGTCAGAATTAGGGCACCTCCTGAAAAGGCTTTCTTTACCACATATGGTCCATCATAATTTGGTGTCCATTTCCCTCTAAAATCGTGCTGAATGGGTAGAATTTTCTTGAGCACTATATCACCTTTATGAAATTGTCGTGAGCAAACCTTTTTATTGTAAGCACGGATCATTCTCCTTTGATAAAGTTACCCATGACAGAGGGCAGTCATTCTCTTCTCATCGATTAGGTTCAATTGCTCATATCTAGTCCTGACCCATTCTGCTTCTTCTAATTGGGTATCCATTAATACCCTCAATGAAGGAATTTCAACTTCAATGGGTACTACAACCTCCATACCATATACTAGAGAAAAAGGTGTTGCTCCATTGGAAGTACGAATAGAAGTTCTGTAAGCATATAGTGCGAAAGGTAACATCTCATGCCAATCCTTGTAAATGACAATCATTTTTTCAATAATCCTTTTGATATTTTTATTAGCCGCCTCTACTGCACCATTCATCATTGGTCGATAAGGTGCTGAATTGTGGTACTTGATCTTAAACTGTCGGCATAAATTCTGCATCATCTCATTATTCAAGTTTGTGGCATTTTCTGAAATGATACGCTCTGGCAACCCATACCGACAAATGATTTCTTTCTTGACGAACCAGCATACCACCTTTTGAGTTACACTTGCATAAGACACAGCTTCTACCCATTTAGTGAAGTAGTCAATCACTACTAAAATGAATTTGTGACCATTAGAAGCCTTGGGGGTAATTGCTCCAATGAAATCTATTCCCCACATAGCAAAAGGCCAAGGTATTGCTGTCACATTAAGAGGAGCAGGTGGAACTTGGATCTTGTTGGCATATATTTGGCATTTATGACATTTTCTTACGTGAGTGATGCAATCATTTTCTAATGTGAGCCAATAGTAGCCCACTCTCATTATTTGTCTTGCCATGGTATGACCACTAGTGTATGCTCCACACATTCCAGCATGAACTTTTTCCATGATCTTTCGTGCTTTATGAGCATCTACATAGCGAAGTAGCATCAAATCTGGGGTTTTCTTATAAAGTATGTCTTTGCTCAAAAGGAAACCCATTGACAACCTTCGCAAAAACTTTTTGTCATTTTCTGATGCTTCTGGTGGATATACTCGTTCTTGGAGGTATTTCTTGATATCATGATACCAAGGTTTCTCATCTAATTCTTCCTCCATACTCATACAATAAGTTGGGGAATCTAGTACTTTCATTTCAAAAACAAAAGTATGCTCAAGGTCGCTTATCTTGTACATGGCAGCTAAAGTAGCTAAGGCATCTGGAATTTGATTATCTTCCCTTAGAAGATGATGGAAGCTTATACTTTTAAACTTTCCTGCCAAGTCTAATATGAGTCTTTGGTAAGGGATTAATTTTGAATCCCTTGTCTCCCAATCTCCATTTATTTGATATATGACCAATGCAGAATCCCCAAAAACTCGGAGATCTTGTACTTTCAATCTCAGTGCCATTTGGAGTCCCATAGCACATGCTTCATATTCTACTATATTGTTGGCACAAGGAAATGTAATTTTCACTCTGCGAGGGAACTGTTCTCCACTTGGAGAGATGAGTATAGCTCCAATCCTTTGTCCCAAAGCATTAGATGCTCTATCGAACGCCATTTTCCATGTTTCACCATCTTCAGAGACTTCCTGTTCTATCGTTATTATATTTCCATCAGGAAAGTCCATCTTCATTGGCTCATAATCATCCAACGCTCTATCAGCCAAATATTCAGCAATCGCACTCCCTTTTACAACCTTCTGAATGACATACTGTATGTCATATTCATACAGCAACATTTGCCACTTTGTGATCCTTCCTAATAAAGCGGGTTTCTCAAAGATGTACTTGATGGGATCAGTTTTGGAGATCAGCAATGTGGTATTGTTGAGCATGTAGTGTCGTAGTCGGCTTGCTACCCATGTAAGAGCACAACAAGACTTTTCTACTACTGAGCATTTCACCTCATATGTGGTAAGCTTCTTGCTCAAGTAGTAAATTGCATGCTCTTTCTTGCCTATCTTATCGCATTGACCCAATACGGATCCTAACGAAAAATCTTGTATTGATAAGTATAGAATCAACGGTTCTCCAGATCGAAGTGGTACCAAAATTGGTGGATTTGATAGGTATTGCTTAATTTTGTCAAATGCCTTTTGGCATTTGTTGTTCCACTCAATCGGATTGTTCTTCTTTAGTGATTTGAAAAGTGGTTCACACTTGGACGTCAACTGTGATATGACTCTTGCTATAAAATTGATTCTGCCCAGAAAACTTCTTACTTCTTTCTGAGTTTTCGGAGGTTGCATTTCTTGTATTGCCTTGACTTTACTTGGGTCAACTCGAATCCCATTTTTGCTTACCATGAAACCCAACAACTTGCCTGAAGAGGCTCCAAAAGCACATTTGGCAGGATTCAATTTTAGTTGATACTTGCGAAGTCTATCGAATAGTTTTCTTAGTACATTTAGATGCCCTCCAACAGTGAAGGATTTGGAAATCATGTCATCTGGATCGAGTTTGATTTGATTGTACCCGGAAAAACCATCCATGAAAGAAAAGTAGGAGTTTTCTGCGGTATTATCCACCAACGTATCAATGTGAGGAAGTGGGAAGTTATCTTTAGGGCTGGCCTCGTTCAAGGGCCGGTAGTCCTGACAAACTCTTAGCTTCCCACTCTCTTTATTTTCAACTAGAACTATGTTGACAACCCATTCTGTATATTCAACGACTCCAAGGAATCCTGCATCCCATAGCTTTCGAATCTCATCTTTTACTCTCAAGATCAGATCCGGCTTTAATCTTCGTAGCTTTTGTCTGACAGGCTTCTCCCCAGGCTTCAATGGTATTTTGTGTAGCACTATGTCCGAACTTAAGCCTGGCATATCTTGATATGACCAAGCAAATACATCCACATATTCTCTTAGTAAGTGTATTAGTTCTTCTTTCTCTTCAAGAGGAAATAGAGTGTCAATCTTAACTTCTTTTACATCCTGATTGTCTCCCAAATTGAATGTCTCAGTTGGTTCCTGACTTGTTGCTCTTTCTTTTTCATCCTGCTCGATCATTTTTAATAACTCAAGAGATATTTGAATATCTTCGTCATCCGAGTCAGCAGTGTTTACAAGATTATCAAAGTTCATTCTTTCATTGTCATAAAAAAGAGTTTCAGGTCTGCATTAGCCAGAGAGAAAAGAGAGAAGAGAAAATGACGAGAATGAGATGAATGCAAATTGGTGCTTTATTTATAATGTGCATAAATCACAACTTTATGGGAATGAAAAGCAATAACTAAAAGGTTCACTTAAGCAAAGACTACACCATATTGATTAAACCTTTCTTTAGGAGGTTTTTACTATTAGATTACTTTGAAAAGCTCTCGATTACAACAGGCAGTTCTATTGCCTCCCAATTGTTCAACACATCCCGTGGACTACAGGGTTGAACGAGCTCCTCATTTTCCGGTGAATCACTGATTATTGCCTAAATCGAAAGATATTCAAAAGACTTTGTCGATGCTGATGGTCAGTGCGCCTTCATTGTCATTTCTAGAAATCAAGCCACCACTCACGAATGTTTCAGTGATGTCAGGGATATCCAGATTTCTTCCCTCTGTTTGTTCCGCCATGAGTCTTGCTTGCAGCTGACTTAAATATGGATGTTGAGGGCCAATTTTTACCTTTTTAAAGTGAGATTCATTTTATTAGACTTTACATGTACGTGATTGATGTAATGCATGCATGCAATGAGTGAGTTTGATTATCCATTATCGTGGAACTTCAAGACTTATAGTTGTTATCAGAAAGACAAAAAGTTAGTATAGTTTGATATATGGTTTTGATGCATGAAGAAAAATTGCACAAAACAGAAGTACAACAAAAGAAAAACAAGGTTAGTAACAAGTTAAATAGAAATTAATAACTCATAAACTATTATGAGAAAAGAAGTTAAAGTCATAAATGTAAGACACGAAGAAAACAAAAGTGTAGGGCAACAAAATGGCATGACATGCTTATGGCTTTGGTAAATGGTAGGAATTCTATGGACAGTTCTATGGTTAAGTTGGGAGTTCTATATATATAGGGTGGCTTGTCAAAAAGGCCAAAGGTAGTTCTCGAATCCCATCACTAAATCATAGTGACAGCCCAATTCCTTACCCACAAGGGTTTATGTAAGTAAAGGATTAATTTGGGTCATAGCTTTTCATGGGCCCATGCAGAGACTATTCGTCTCAGAAGGCAATACACTACTTTGCTACTTGAAACCGGTGAAGGCTTGGAGACCATGGTCTCACAAGGACAACAACACAAATTCCACTTTGAAAGAACGTGGTTGCATTGAGGAAACTCGGGTGTAGAGTTTCATGTCATGAATGCATATTACATGCTTACAACGAGAAAGTATAACCCATAAGAAGAATAAGCAAAGCAAAACTAAATAAATCAAACTTTAGGCTCGACTCACGCATCTCCCCAGTGGAGTCGCCAAGCTGTGGCAATGTGCTTTTTGGGAGTCGCCACCAATCGGTTTCAATTAGGTCGATTGGACACCTAAAAACGGTCTACGATAGTTCAAGGGTTCGGGAGTACGATTACATTAAAATAACTCTATTTTAATGCCCAAAATTGATACCTTAGTTGATTTTATTTTTTTTTTTTTGCTTGCTTTTAAATAATTTCAGTTAATTTTCAAACCAGAAATTTTAACTGAATTATCCAGATATGGATTTTAAAATCGAATATGGACTTATAAATCTTAATACTTGATTTTTTTAATTATTTTTTATAATAAATTTGATATTTTCGAACCATGGATTCTATCGAATCACCCAGATATGAAATTTAATGAAATTTAATTCTTATTTATTATTGAATATTTTATTTAATTATTAATCCATATCATAAATTTTTCTGAATTATCCGAATATGAATTTTTTTATTTTTGGTATTTGATTATTATTCATTTTTATTATAAATTTGATATTTTCCAAACTATGGATCCTATTGAATCACCCGGATATGGAATTTAATGAACTTTAGTTTTTAATTTATTACTAAAAATTTGATTAATTATCAATTCATAGATTTTTATCAAATTATCCGAACATGGATTTTTAATGGTCTTAATATTATTTTCCTTTTTATTATTTTTTTCTTAATTTTTTTCTTTTAAAAGTAATTATCTAATCCATATATCTAAAAAAAATACTTATTCAAAAAAATCATTTGATTTTTATTGGATCATCTGGTTATGAATTTTTTTAATTTATTTTAATAAATGGAATAGGAGGCTAAACTTTTTATTTAAAGAAAATAATAATAAAAGTAAATAAATCGACACTCTAAATGTCCAATAAGGCTAAATAACGGAAAAATAAAATATGGGGGGCTTGGTTATAATAGAAATTATAAACTAAAAAAAATGATAAATAAGGAAGTAAGATGAGGCTCTTGACCAGCCATAAAAAATGATAAATAAATAAAATAAGGTTAATCATCCACATAAAGAAAAATAAATTGCATAAAGTAAATAAATAAAAAAAGGTAAATAAATAAAGTGGGGCGCTTAACAATCCACGTAAAAATAAAGTGCAGAAAAGTAAATAAAAAAAATAAATAAAGTGCAGAAAGATAAATAAATAAAGAAAGTGAGGCGTTTTGGCCATCCACATAAAATAAAATAAAGAAAAGTAAATAAACAAATAAAGTGGGGCATTTGGTTATCCACGTAAAAATAAAGTGCAGAAAAGTAAATAAGGAAAAGGAATAAATAAATAAAGTGCAGAAAGATAAATAAATAAAAAAAGTGAGGCGTTTTGGCCATCCACATAAAATAAAATAAAGAAAAGTAAATAAACAAATAAAGTGAGGCGTTTGGCCATCCACGTAAAAAATAAAATGATAAAGTGCAGAAATTAAATAAATAAAAGAAAATTGAATAAATAAAGAAAGTGGGGCAATTAACCATCCACTAAAAAAAATAGTAAAGAAATTAAATAAATGAAGAAAATTAAATAAATAAAGAAAGTGAGGCAATTAACCATCCACTTAAAATAAAATAATAATGTGCAGAAAGTAAATAAATGAAGAAAATTAAATAAATAAATAAAGTAGGGCAATTAACCATCCACTTAAAATAAAATAAAAAAGTTCAGAAATTAAATGAATGATTAAAATTAAATAAATAAAGAAAGTGGGGCAATTAATCATCCACTTAAAATAAAATAATAAAGTGCGGAAAGTAAATACATGAAGAAAATTAAATAAAGAAAGAAAGTGGGGCAATTAACCATCCACTTAAAATAAAATAATAAAGTGCAGAAAGTAAATAAATGAATAAAATTAAATAAATAAAGAAAGTGGGGCGTTTAGCCATCCACGTAAAAAAATAAAGTGCATAAAGTAAATAAAAGAAAATAAAATGATAATAAAGAAATAAATAAAAAAAATTAATAGGGTGGGGTGTTTGGCTATCCACATAAAAATAGGAGGTATAACCTTTCATAAAAAAAATAACAAGAAAGAAGAAAAAGAAAAGAAAGGAAAAAGAAAAGAAAAAAAAAATTGTTGTTAGTAATTAGTTCTGCAAAGAAAAATAAGTTAGTGACTTATTTGGATTAATATGAGAAGTACAAGGGTTTAAAAGGGGTTATATCCAAAAGGAAAAAACATTCAAATCCGGCTGTCGCAAGTTGGCCGAAACAGGTTTTTTTGCTTTTCTTCGTTTTCAGGCAACAATAGCACAATCGGACGGCTGGGCCTGGGGTCGGCGGCTAGGGCGGCTCCAGGAAGGAGGTGGATGGTGGCCGGCGTGAGGACAACGGCGAAAGGATTGACGAAAAAGTGGTTTTGGCTTAGAAACGTTGGCAGCAGGGAGCAGGGATAGAAGTTTAAGATTTTTCTGGGTGAGGAAGGAGAACCAGGGACTAAAGCTACAGTTTTCTCTTTTTTAAAAAAGGAGCTCAAATCTTACCAATTTTCATCTCTTTCTTTGCAGGTTTGGACCCCTATTTATAGGGGAGGGGAATTGGATTAATTTTATTTAAAAAAATTCAAAAATTAATTAAAACAGATTAGAAACTTAATTTAGTCAAAATTACAGTTTTAGTCCTTTATGTCTCTTTGACTTCTGGTCTGATCTCGAAATTACTGATTGAGCCAAATTTGTCTTTTCTGTCAATTTGGCTCAAACCTTGCGAATAATGACCACATTTTCCTATAACTTCCAGATTTCGTCATATTTTTCCAAAACTTCTCAATTTTGGCAGATTTACCCCAAACTTCTTAATTTTGTCAATTTTTTTGAAATTCCTCCTTTTTATATTTTACACATATATATATATATACATATATATCATTTATTATTTTTAACTAACCCTTAAAAAACAAAATTCCCCCTAAACTAATTAATTTAAATTCCTTTTTTTATTTTATTTTTTTTAATTAATTAATTTTTTAAAATTTTTTTAAAATTTTTTATTTTAATAGCCGGACAAAATTGGGTGTCAACAATATCGCACGGGCATGTTTAACTAGTAACTCATAAAAAGGTTGTGTATGGATTATAATGTTTTTTTTATTCAATTAATAGTTTTCAAATGTTCTCCAATTAAAATTTTTTGAAATGGGAAATTTTTAGTTTTGTTCCGAAAATAGGGATTTCCGTGTAAAAAATCTAAGTTACGTTGAAGACAGAGAACAAGGTTGATGACAATAAAAACCGCAATTTCTGCGAGAGATCTAGGTTGATTCCATGAAAATTAACATTTTTCATCATAAAATGGACAAAAAAGCATCGCTTTAAAAGGAAAACTTATAATAATCTCCTTGGCTAACCTACACTTTACTCTAATTATTTTTTAAAATCTACACCTTACCCATTGCTTCTTTTATGCTATCCAACAATAATTTCTAAAACTTCAATTTAAACTATACGATAATTTTCTACTAGTAATTTAAATCTCTCCCGTATATTTTTTTACAGTTAATAGAAATTTTGGATTAACAATTTTTCTTCTATATAATGCATTTCTCTTTCTGTAAAAGCAAATTAGTTTTTTTATTAAAATATCAGTTAACTATAAAAAATATCAAAAATTTTAAATTACTGGAATCCAGTTACAAAACTATTTAAATTTGGGTTTTAAAAGTTTTTCCGGACAGTGAAAGGAAGTAGGAGGTAAAGTGTATATTTTTAAAATAAACGGGGCAAAGTATAAGTTAGACCAAATTACATGTTGTTTTTGTAATTTTCTCTTTAAACAAGATTAGTGACAAAAATGAAATGAAATATAAAAATTAAAGAACTTAATGGAACGACTTGAAGGCTAGTGATGAAAGTGGAATGTAGAATGAAGTGTAGGGACCAGTGACAAATATAACCCTGAAAACTAAAGTAATTGAAAATTTTCAACTCCTATCCGAATATAACAAACCATATCACTGTTCATAATAATTAAATTACATTTTTTTCCTCTAAAAATCTTTACCTTACGACATATTTTTGCATAAAAATTATCCTAAATTAGAACTTGAAGTTTTATCAATGTTGGACTTTAAAGAAACTTTTCTCCAATGAAACTAAAATAAAGGGTAAAATCCAAATTTGGTCCCTTAACTATTCGGTTTGTCCTAAAATGGTCCCTTAACTCTAAAAGTGACTATTGGAGTCCCTTAACTCATCCAGTGTGTCTAATTTTGGTCCCTACCGTCAATTCAGATGTTAGGTTAGATGGAAATTGCTTATGTGGCATATGTGGAACATGCATTGCGACATGCCTTCCGCTTTAACTAAAAATGGATGATCATATTATACAGAAATCAAAATTCATAATCAAATTGATGCAAATTATAATCTTGGGGACTTAAAACACAAATAACCCAAACTTCATCATTTTCCCCAATTCTAACAAGATCTGATATGTCTTCTCATCCGCCTCTGGTGCACGGTTTTCTTCGTCTCTCAAAATCAATACATGTATCGACCACGAACATAGACACTGGAGGGACACCAAAGGGCTCACCTGACATAGAACGATATTCTATTGTCATATGCTGGAAGGCTATCTCGGTAGGGACGCTGTTGTTGAAGGCGGAGGCGTACTGAAGAGGGAAGTGGTTGCGCTGGAAGCAGAAGGGGCAGATCCATATGTTCGCGGTAGAATCCATGATCGAGAAAGGGTTGAGGATAGAACGACATGTCAGGCGGCAGAGTGGTGAGTGTTGGAGGACCAACGCGTGGGGAAGGGGCTTGATTGGAGTGTAGACGCCGGAGATTGGAACAACGCAACCCGTGGGTTCCTATTCGGTTCTCGGAATGACATTCCATGGCATCTGAACACCGTCGAGTGATTCCTGCTCCACGAATTCCGGCATTTACGAAGATCTCGATCTAGCTGATAATTGGCGTGAATGAGGGGCGATCGAAACGGAAGAGGGCGACAGTGGCACAGGTCGAGATGGGAGACCGAAACGGCAGAAAACGACAGGAGCGGTGGGGGGGCGGCGAGATGGTGGCGGCGACACTCGTTGAGAAGAGAATATTAGAGAAGATTGGGTTAATTAACCCTTTAAGTCCCTAAAGTTATATATTTTGTCAATTCTAGTTTTATTACTTATTGTCATGTAAGAGAATGCCACGTGCTATTGTGGGATCAAGTAGGGGGTATTAAGTGCCACATACACATTTTCCGTTAGAAATAATGCTCGAAATAACGGATGTGACTCAAATTGGATGCTTTGCTTAAGTTAAAGGACTCCAATAGTCACTTTTAGAGTTAAGGGAGAGTTAGGGGACCATTTTAGGATAAACTGAATAGTTAAGGGACCAAATTTGGATTTTACCCCTAAAATAAATAATCAACCTTCAAATTATCAGTGTTAATTAAATTGAAATGGATCAATATGTTGTTAGTTTCTTTCCTTTTCTTGAGGGTTGGGGATTTTCAGAATCTAGGTAGTATTTTCCTATATATTACAAGGGTAAATTGAACTATTAGTCACAAACCTATAATTACCAGGGCAAATTGGTCCCCAACCTTCCTTTTATTGCTTATTGGTCTCAAACTTTTAAAGTATATTGCATATTGGTTTCTATCCCTGCAAAATTTGCTAACTCTTGCGTAATTGTAAAATACCAAATTTTTAAACTTTAATTTAAATTATTTGATAAATATCTTTTAGTAAATTCAAATTATGCCATAATTTTTTTGCAGTTAATGGTACATTCAGATCATCAGTTTTTCCTCTCTATATATCAGATTTTTGTGCTAACTTAGTCTTACCGTGGGACTAGGCACCAATATACAACGCTTCATAAAGGTTTAGGATCAATATGCAATGCAACAAAGGTTCAAGACCGATTGACGATAATGATTATAGTTTGGAACCAATGATGCAATTTACCCTTATTACAATTTAATTTTAAAAAAAGGACCCCCTTAATTACTTTATCATAATTCATTATCTTTCATATAATACACTGCTGAAAGTACTGGCATCACCTTAATTACAGAAATTTGTGCGGGAGGGGGCTAAATCTACTCTAAGATTGCAAGTTGACACTTTGGGAGTGGATTTGTTTTGAATTCTTGAAATCACTTCCATGAATCAGCAAATTCAATCTTAATAATTCGTGAATTTCACATTTTCTCCAAAAGTGGCATTCTGATGTGCTCAATCTTCCAAGCTGGTGCAAGAAGAAACCTATCACATGGCAGTTATCAACTTGCCATCTTGCTAAAAAAAACCTCTTTGACAATAAGACGTTTTTTAATTTACCTTATATCTCTAGTTAAAGGGAAATATCGTAATAATTCTTTAACTTTGATTTTTAAGCATGTAAAAAAAGGAGTGCAAAAATGTAAATAGATACAAATGAAACATAAATATTTTTTATAAATCATCTTCATCATCATCATCATCGTCATCATCATTATTATGCTTTCAAGCCATTTTCACTCTCAATATATTTACAATTTTAACGAATTCATTCTGCCACTTCTGCTCTCACTCTAGCTTTGTGCAACTTAAGGTATCCCTTAACTAATTATATTAATATTCAAAATTTACTTAATTTTTGGCAACAATTTCTTATCACATGTGTAGAGAAAATTAAAAAATTACACTTTTGTTAATTTTTAGGATTGGGTTAACAGTGGTTATAGTAGTTGGGATAGTCAAGTTGTTGGGAAATAGTTGAAGAATTGATTTTGTGATTTAGGGACAATAAATAGTTAAAAAGGTTGTTGTACTAAAGGTGGAAATGAGGATAACTAGACTTTTGAATGACTTTATTTGGTTGTGACTTATTGTAGGTTGGTGATGTTAGGTTCACAGAAAACCTTCACCAATAATGTCTTCATGCTAGCAGTCGTCATCCGCCTCATCTCCTTATGAATGGGATTCGACACCAAATTCATCGCCTTCATCTCCATCATTGTGGAAACCTTCGTCCTGCACTACTTCTTTGCCAGGATGACGATATTGCCTGTGTTCCAACCCAGCATCTGCAATTGTTCCTCGACATGTCACCTAAAACCATAAGATCATTAACTTGTCATAGTTGAAAACAAAATTTTATATAGACTATAGACTTACACACTGTTTTGAAGAAAATTTCTTCGTATCCTTCCACATTTTGTCTATTATAGCCTTCTTAAGACTAGCCACCAAATACAGCAGCTTCTCAACAGTGCCTCTCCTCACCTATACATTACATTTTAAAATCAGAAGCTAAGTTTGTTACAGGATTGAGTACAATAACATAAGACATGATAAATTTACAGATTTTATCGAAGGATCAAGCGGTAGACCCTCGACATCCTCATCCTCAATGTTAGATTTCTTAGCAGTTTAGGCTTTCTTGTCTCAAGATCTGGGAGCAACACAGATGCTGCAAGTAGTTGTATTTCAGCTCCTTCTACTATAGTGTCTATTTCAGGTGCAACAGTAGACATAGATGTCCCACCTAAGCCATTGGTAGATGCTATCCATAGAATTAAATTGACCTCTTCCTGATGCATATATAGCTTGCCAAAGTTGCACTATTAGATTCAATCTCAAAGAGTTATATTCGATTTTGGTGGTATAGTTCCTACAACATGAAGGGTATACATTTAAAGCAAAAAGGTGACTTAATGTTGCCTAAAGGCATTGGAGGATTGAGTTTGAAAGATATGCGCCTATTCATCAAGCTTTTCTTGTTAAGAATCTTTAGTGAATTTTTGCTAATAATCCAAATAATCTTGTCTATAGTGTGGTTATGGCCTAATATAGTTTTCTCACTCCGTAAGCAAAGTAAAGGCTCCTAGTAATGCTTTCCCAATATGGCATGGCCTATTATATGGTTAAGCATTGTTTACACTTCATTGTTAGGAAATTAACAATCATATATTTATATGAGTTTGGGAATATAATTGGATTAATCCAGATTTTTTCCTTGATCAATTAAGTACTTCTAATCCAGCTTCTAGTATACATTTGTAATTAAGGGTTTCTAATCTTTCACTTAATGCTCATTCTAGTTGGAATGTTCCATTTATGTTTGCCTACTTTGTTGTCTAGAAGATTTTATATCTTTCTTTTCCATCTCATGAGAAATGTGATGTTGTTATTCAACAGAGGTGATCATTTCTCATGGACATATTCTATTAACCAATGATATTTGTTGGAAATTATCAAGAAATCTGTTCATCTGCTTTACTTGGAGAACCAGTTTGTGAATAATTTATATGAAGTTGTTTTTTTGCAGAATTATGATGGGGATGTGATGTTTCAATATTTCACACTAGTTCAATGCATTTCTATGAAAGTGTTTAATGAATGCTCTCCCTACTGCCAGTCATCTTTCTAGACATGGAGGGTTTGTGAGCTACATGTGTTCTCACTCCATTGAATCAACACTAAACATGTTTTGGAAATGTCTCAAATAACCTGAAGTGTGGGGATTTTTTTATCTGAATTTTTAATCCCAAGGTTTCAGTTCCATTAAGGAGTGGCTATTTAATGTTTTTACTTCTTAATGTAAATGAAGCAGGATTAGTTACTATTCCTAGACTCCATTGTTTGGTTTATATATATATATATATATATATATATATATGGATGGGGAGAAATTTGTGTGTTTCTCAAAGCACCTATTTTCTCACTCAATCAATCATAGCTAGAAAAGATGTTCTCTTTCGGTAGCTTGCTATAACCAGTAACTACTTATCATGTTATGCTAGGTTCACATCTAATTCTTCTTATTCCCTTTACTAGTCATAGGGTGCTAAGTAGTTTCATACTCCTTCTGTTAATCTTGGAATCTTTGTCGTTGATGGTGCTTGATAGTGATCCTCAGGTCTTGGTACCATTGCTTGGTTATGGATGGGATCTAATGACCCATCTTGGATTTAGGAAAAGTGTCTTTGGGAGTAGTACTCTTCTACCTTGGAAGCTGAAATGATTGCAATATCTGAAGCAGTTCAAGCCGTTACTAGATACTAAATCTCTTTTGTTACTATGTTATCTAACTACTCATAGGTTCTGGCTGCTTTACAAGGTGATCAACATTATAATTTATATTTGGTAAGTTTGACTTATCAAACTGTCTACGGCATGAAGAAGTTGGATCGTTACTCAGTGGTGGTTTGTGTTATGGGTCTCCTAACTGAAGGCCTGCTTGAGGAAGGTAAGGTGTTAAGATTAATTTTTTAACCTTAATTCATGTTCACCTAGCAAGAATGGGTAAGTTTAGCAAAGTTCACTAAGTTCTGAGGAGATTAAGGTACTAAATGAGGTTCAAGCGTAAAATGATAATTTTTCATCCTAAATAGTTGTGCTAAGTTTCAAGTGTGAAAATCAGTTTTTGATAACCTAACTTTTAACTTTAACCCAAACTTAGTTGAAATAAACAAGATTTGACCAAATTTGACTAAAGTTACCTAAAAGATAGGACTTATTTGTAACTTTTTAAATTCTTGGATGGCTTCTTGGTTAAGAGGCTATAAAACTTGGTAAAGTGAGGGAGGGGGCCATATTGGTTGCTTAAACCCAAGTTTCTCCTTCACCCTACAAATTCTCTATCAATTTAAGCCCAAAACCAAGAGATTTAGATGAAAATGGAAGCCAAGGATGTATATGCTATGGAAAGCTTGTTTCAAGGGTGATTTCAAGTTTTAAAGCTTGGAATCGAGTTTTCCACCATCCCCTATTTTTTATGCAAGGTAACACTTGAGTTCTTAGTAGATTATTGTATATTAGATGTTTGGAAGCTTGGGTTTTAGTTAGAAGGTAGTAATTATGTGATTTGTGCTTTTGGTTGTTTGGAATAGGTGGAGCTTTGCAGAACTTGAGTTCTTGAGGAAGGGTTGCTTGTTTTTTGCTTTTGAGGTGAAGTTAAGGTAAGGGAGTTGTGCTTTCAAGCTTAATTGATGTTATTGGAATGAGGTAGCTTGATGAATTCAAATAGCCCTAGCAATAGCATTAGTTAGTGGGCAAGGTTGAATCATGGTCGACTATGAGGTTTGTGATGATTGGAATGATGTTATAATACATCATAGGTTGGCTTGTGATAGTTGGTTGTGATCTATGCAAATGTTTTATATGTATGTGAAGTTTAGAGGCTATCCATGCATGTGTTGATATGTTTGGAAAGTGTCCAAAATTTATAGCAGCAAAACTGAAATTTTCTGGGTCGTCGCAGGTATTGGCGATGTGTTACCAATCATCGCCAGTACCCGTGATGGCATCGTCGTTACCACAAAAATTGGCAGCTCATTATCAACTGTGGAAACACGTTGCCGCAGCATAATGACTGAAATTTTTGAATTTTGCTAGAAATGTTAGGGGAAGACCTAAGGGGGTTCTTAGGATACCTTGGGGTACTCCGAGTCTTCAAAAATTCCTTCGAGACCTAGGAGTTTCCTTGAGTTTTATAGTTGCTTTTACCATAAGTAAGGAAACTAGTTTTCAAAAAATCACAACTAAGTATCACTAGCTTGGGTGAAAGGTTTAGAACCTTTGGCGACCTAGCCATGCTATTAGCCATGAGGTTGCAAGGTGAAACCTTAGTGTACCTAGTCTACAAGGTCTTTACGGCTTAGTCTACGAGGTCTTTATGGCGTAATCTATAATAGTCCCACCATAGTGGCCCTGTACAACATAAAAAAGATAGGTTCAACTGGTCATTTATCACTAGTTAGGCTGGCAAGCTAAGCTTGCTAGAGGACAAGGCTATGCCTTGTAGGTCAAAGACAAAGATGAGAAGAGGTCCTAAGGGACCTCGGTATATGCATATGTTAGACCCTCAGGCTATATGAGCTTACAGCAGGTTACATATGTTTTCATATGTGAAGTCCTTAATAAATTTTCTTGCAAGTGAAGTGAAGACCATTACTGAGAATGTCTGAATTCTCACTCCCTAGTTATGTTGTGCAAATTTTGACATTATTGGACTGGATAACCACAAAGGGTTGTCATGGTAGTTGTTGTTACTGCAGGTACCTTGCTTGAGAATCTTTCTGATTCTAGTCTGCTTGGGTTACTTGTTAGTTAAGTAACAGTACTAACTACAATCTTCCTTTGGCCGCAAAGCCTAGCAGCACATGGACAAGGACTTTTGCCCAAGATTAGAGTTAGTTCAAGAAGATATCAATTGAGGCTTGCATATATAGTACTCTTAGTTGCCTTCATTGTCTATGTTTTAAGGAGCCCTAGACTCTAGGGTTGCTCATGCGTAAGGGCATTAGCCTACTTTATGTATTAATGCTCCTACATAGTTGTTATGTATAGTAAATTCACATAAATATTGATTTTGTTTACTTTGGCTATTTGACCTTGTTTCCTATGGAAATCTCTTGGCCAAGTAAATTTTTTATGGATTTTGTTAATCCAAGTCAAAGCATAAAGAGCATGCATTTTGCATATTCTAGATTAATCAACCAGTATCATGGAGTTTTAATCCACATACATGTACAACAAGTCAATTGCAACTACCGTGAGACCAGTTCTCACAGGTTTTCTGGGCAGGGGCCAAAGATGGCCATGTCAGTTTGAGCCTCAGTAGTGTGTTTCTCCAACTCATGATTTGGTTTCATCTCTCTTCTCTAACACTTGATCTACTATATTTCATTTAGAGTACCAAAACTTACAATTGTTTTTTTAATTTACATGAATTTGGAATTCATCTTTTTAAAAGACTAAAATTACTTTAGGAGACTCAAAATCCTTAGGAAGTACGATTGTAGGATAGTAATATTCTGAAAAGTAACAATCCAAAACTTTTAAAGTAAAAAACTATAAGTATCAATTGTAAGAAAATTAATCCAAACAATATCGTATTTGGTTATATTGTGAAGATAATTTTTTAGATTATTATTTTTTAGTAGAAAGTTATCATTAACGATTTTTTTAGAGTAACTTTCCCATTTTCACAAGTAAGGAAATGATTTATCAATAAATTATGCAACATTTCAAAAAGAATCCAATAATTCGTTTTCCAATCTAACCAAACACAAAGAATCCAATAATTCGTTTTTCCAATCTAACCAAACACGGTATCGTTCGGAATTTTTTTTCCAGCATTGATAATTAATTGTTTTTTATGTTTTAAAAAATATGGTTTTTACGTTCTGTTATTTTCCAATAATTTAACTAAAACTGCCATAGACTTGTATGTGCGCAAAAGTCACTTAATTGCCTAAGATGTACAGCTACGTGGCCCTTAAGGCTTCTTGATTTTCCTTAAATTATCTTTTTAATTTGCATCAGTTATTTTTACAGGTTTCAAAGACCAAAAAGCAAATCAACATGAAGTTGGTGAACGGTGGGCCAAGGATAGGGATGATAAATTTTAACCCGACCCGAAGACTTGACTTGACTCATTCGAACTCATGTCTGACTTGACTTTATTTAACCAGAAAAGTTAACGATTCAAACTTGACTTGAACCCGAACTTGATTGAAGTGAAACATGAAAAAACTCGAGCCTGAACCTGACTTGAACCGAACCCAAAATGACCCGATGACTAAGCCCAACAAGATTCGATTTTAACTTAAATCAACATAAAATATATGGTAGGCAAAGATTTTAGAAAATTTATGATTTAATATATGTTAATGAGTATCTTATATTCTATTGATCTGTTTTACGTTATAGAGTCAATAAGTAAAAACTATAATAAACGATTAGTGATAAGGTGATAGAGAGATAAGAATAATTAGGTTTTAAAAATTATAGCACTCCTTCCGTCCTATATTCTTTGAAATATTTGACTTTTTCAAATAGTTTCAATTGAATTTATTCATATTACTCCATCTGTCTCAAATTCTTTATACTATTCATACTTTAACAATTAATCTATATTTTTTTATTTTCAAAATTTTAATATATAAATAAAAATATTTTATACATGAATGATAAATCAAGACTTATAGTTTTTAAATATATATTTTTAATTTTTAATAAATAATAATATAAATAAATTCAAGTCAAATTAGTCAAAAAAGTTAAATAGAGAAAAGAAAATGGGATGGAGAGAGATTATTTGTTAGAAAAAAAATTAAGAAAGTATATATTTAGGAACTATAGGTCTTTATTTATTATTTAATATAATAATTTTTTATTTATATACTAAAATGTTGAAAATAAAAAATCATAGATTAATTGTTAAATAGTGAATGTTATAAAGAATTTTGCACAGAGAGAGTATTTTATTAAAAAAATTATATATTAATATATCTTCATAAATTTTATATTATTTGTTTTATATCTAGTTAAATTAAATTTTAACCAAAATTAAAAAAATAAAATTAAATCGATTTAGCCATTTTAGCTTATATATCAGTAAACCGAGTAAACTAGACAATCAAGTTGAATCTGGTCTATGACCCGATAACCCGACTTGATTGGATCCAAACCCAAATAAACTCATACTGACCTAAGCTGAATCCAAAATCTACTTAACTTGAAATCATCCTAAACCCAAAAAACCTGACTTGGATCCGAATATATGCTAATCCAATTACACCTAAACTTGAATGATCTGACCCAAATTTAATGAGACCCGCCTAATTGCCATTCTAGCCAACGAAGACCCGTTGAGGCATAAATTGGAATGACGTTTCCAACGTAGACAATAAGGCGTGGAAAATTCATAAAAGTAGAGGGTAGTCGTTGGTTTTCCACAAAAGTATCTGTCGCTTCGCTTGTGCTCATTGTCCACATGAAAGATTCTTATTTTGTTTTTTAACTTTAGTAACTCCAACATTTCCACACCTAAAGAAATAAACCAAGTTTAAATAAATAAAAATAAAAATTGATTTAATGTTAAATATTTGACTAAATAATTACAAGTAACTTTTAGCTTTACTTTAAAGTAAATTATTAAAATTTTTCTAATTTTCATACTAAAATAATCCATCAATACCTATATTGTTTAACATTGCCATTTTTAATAACAAAATACTTTAAAATTTTTTTATCAAATTTTAAAATAATTTTTTAAATGACATTGAAGAAATTTATTAATTTTATTTTCCTGATAAAAAAGAAACATTTAAAGTAAAATAATTAAAGTGCAGTCTTGTTTTTTAGGGTGAATGGCCTAAAAATACTTTAAATTCTAAGTTTCAGTAGAATAGTTCCAAAGAACAAGATTTTTAATTTTTTTATTAAACACATGTACTCTAGCGATGTTAGTGCTTATTATCTATTTGCGATAATAATTCTATCTAATTTATAACTCCTAATTATTTAATCAATTTTGAAGTGCTAGAGAATCTCAAAATAAATTAGAGTTACCTGTAAACAAATAAAATGTGAAATGGTGGATTTTTTTTTTAATTTATAACTCTTAATTATTTAATCAATATTTATGTGCATGTAGATCCCTCCTAAGGTTGTGTATGTTTGAAAGAACACCTTCTTGCGTGATTCTTGGGTAACCTTTATTTTTCGAACAACAAAGAAATTTTATTAAGAAAAGGAAGATTTATATCTTCATTTTTTTTTTTTGGAATTTGGTTCTGTTCTTGATGTTTTTATAGTTGGAAGGAGATATTTTGAAAGTGTGCGCTGGTTCTTAATGTTCAAGAAGCTTGAAAGGTTTAGAATTACTAATTGACAACGTTTAAGGACCAGAATTATTATTTTACATTTATTTTAATATTAATTAATGTCATATCAGCAATTTCTATCCAATATTTAACATTGAAATTGATGAAAAGACCCAATTGAGGCGTGATAGATGAGATAAGGTACTTCAATAGGATAATCTTAAGATAGGATACTTGTTTAGGAAAAAAAAAATAAGATAAGAGACCTCCGATAGAATTTACCTCAAACTAAAGTATCAACACATCAAATCTCATATCTTCCAAAAAAATGTAGATATATAAAAATCAGATATCAAATGTGTATAAATTTGATGTACAAAGAAAGTGAAAGATTTGTACAAATAATATCTGACATATGTACAAATGATATTGTTGATATATTACCAACATATTAAGGAGTATGTACATGTCCAAACTCTTCCAAAAAACAGATGTGAATGCATCAAATTCCGCTTCTCGTCAAAATTAAAGATATGTACGAATCAAACTCTAGATATATACAAACTCGATGTAGATAAAAAGTGAAGGATCTGTACAAATAATATGTGACATAACTACAAATGAGATAAAATCATGTTATTCCGTGAAAGTATTGCAATAAAATAAATAAAACAAGTTAGTGACTAAACTAAAAATAGAAAAATCCTTAATCATAAGAATAAAAACTCAAGAACAGCTACATGACCAAGTTTGGCATTTTTTTATAAATGTCAAAAAAATTGTTCCATGAATTTGCATTGTAGTGGCACTGGCAGGTTGCACTCCAAATCTATTCAACCGAAATAATCGAAAGCAAATTAGATGAGTAGTAGCCTAAGATGCTTGGCCAGTGCCTAATGACCAATAGCAATGTGTGGCAACGTCAAAGAGCAGCTGATTGGGTGATCTTTCATAGATTTGATGTAGCCAGTGACTGGCGACATCGAGGATAGGCTGACTAGGTGATCGATTTGTGGCTACGAGCAATCAATGGAGAGAGATTGATAGCGGCGGCAAGTGGCTGATGAGGCAAGATTAGTGGTGGCAGCAAGCTGCTTGTAGATTGCCTCCAACTATTGTTGCCGTTATGATCCCCATAGAGGAGGAAGATGATACAACATGCTTGAGACTTTTTATTTTTAATAAGGGTAGAAGAGTAAATGTAAGGTATTACATACATGAAGTATGGAGCATATAAGACACTCTAGTGTTATTTTCATTCTTTCATTTCTTAGATGGAAGGAAGATAGTAATTTTGTGTACATAGTTATTACAACGGTCTATTTACCATTTGTCCTAAACTTATAATTACTGTTATAAATTGGTCTTCAATCTCTCTTTTGTTTTATATTGGTCGCAAACTTTTAACATCCTTAACCTAGCCCTATAAAATTTTGCTCACTCTATGGTAACTGTAAAACATTAAAATTTTAAATTTTACTTTAAATTGTTTGACAAAAATCTTCTAGTAAATTCAAATTATGGCATAATTTTTTTATAGTTAATGGTCTACTCAAATTATTAATTTTTCCTTTCTATAAATCACGTATCTGTGCCATAACTTAGTCTTCTCATGGGATTAGAGGCCAATATACAATGCTTTATAAAGATTTAGGACCAATATGCAAGAAAAAAAAGGTTGAGAACTAATTTGCAATGATAATTATATGTTTGGGATAAATCGTGCAAGCCTTATTATAATTTAATTTGAAAAGGGTATTTCCTTAATTACTTTCTCATAAGTCATTATCCTCTATATGATACATTGCTGAAAAGTACTGATATCCCTTTATAAGAATCCATGTGGGAGAAGGTTGAGTCCACTCTCAGATTGCTATGCTTTGTGAGTGGATTCATGTTAACTACGCAAAATTACTTCCATGAAACTGCGAATTCAATTCAACAATTGACAAATTTTATATTTTCTACAAAAAGGCACAATGTGCTCAATCTTACATGTTGGTGCCAGAAGAAACTTGTTGCCTGTAGTTGCCAACTTGCTATCTCACTAAAGAAACCTCTAATAATCAGATGTTTTTAAATTTATCTAACATTTCTAGTAAGATGAAATATTGGAATTGTTCTTTAACTTTGAATTTAATTTTAGACATGTAAAGATATAATTGAAAAATAAAAAATAAAGTAGTTATATGATGAACCTGATTTGCGCATTACACCTATACTTTCACAGTATTAACAAAACTAACACCGCATCTTGAACAGGGCAAATAGAGAAATGAATACCACTCATACAATATGGTTAACGCATCTTAAATAGCATATCTTTTGAAATGAATACCAATATGTCGAATAACACCTTCTTGTAAAAATAATATCATACTATACTAAGCTGAAAACTGATTTACACCTCAATATTTTCAAACTACAAATGTGCTATTACTGTCACATTATCTACAACATATTATAGAACAACACATCTCACTAAATAAATAGCATGTTAGAGAACATTATATTTATATGAATAAAACAATATTTCTCACTGAATGAAACATCATTTACGAATAGTAAGAAGTACTATTATGTGTTCTTCCATTCAGCACGATGTGTTGTTCATTTTTGTAGGATATGCTGTTTAAGCGCAATGACATTTTTGTAAATAATATGAAAGTGTGGTGTACATAAATAATGTAAATATTGTTCGTAAATAATATTTTTTATTCAGATAATGTGCTGTTCAATAGTATACTGTTTATTTTGTAAAATGTGTGATTCATAATTGATGTTATTTCATTTAGTATGAAGCGTTATTCCATTATTACTGTATTATGTAAAATATTTTTAATTTTGAAAGAAAAGTTGTTTGTAAATAATATTGTTTGACTCATTAAGAAATGTTTTCTTTTTAGATAAATGTGCTGTTTTTAGAGGTGCTATTCTCTTTAGATAAATGTGTTGTCCAAAGGTGTGATGATAGTTTTGTAAATATGACAAAAGTATGAGCGTAGTCTGTAGTTCAGAAGTATTTTATCCTTATGCTAATAAATATGTACAAGTGAAAGATAAGTATTTTTTATCTATTATTATTATTATTATTATTATTATTATTATTATTATTATTATGCTCTTGGGCCACTCCCACTCTTAATGTCTTTAAAATTTAACAAATTTATGTTATTGCTTCCGCTCTAGCTCTTGCTTCCACTTTGTGCAACTTAAGATAACCCTTAACTAATTAAATTAATATTCAAATTTTTGCTTACATTTTGGGAGCAATTTCTTGTCATCAATGTAGAGAAAATTCAAAAAATTATGCTTTTGTTAACTTTTAGGAATGAGTTAATAGTGTTTTCAGTAGTTGGGATAGTCAAGTTGTTAAGAATTAGTTGAAGGAATATTTTGTGGTTTAGGGAAAAGATATAGTTAAAAGGTTGTATTGAAGGTGGGAATGATGATAACTAGAGTTTTGAATGGCTTTTGTCTAACTGTGATTTATTATAGGTTGGTGATGTCAAGTTTAAATGAATCAACTTACAATTTATTAAATGTTCTTAAGTTGGGCACTCATAAAACATATGATCAACTTCATTGGTCATTATTAAAAAAGGTTGTACAAGCCATATGATTGTCAAAGATATGGATTCATCTAATCGCGCAATAGGTGACTATAATTTCATATTATGTGTTCTGTGAATGGCTACACTAAGAATGGTTTTCTTCTTCTACTAATATTTACCAAGGGGATCCATATCTTTTCATTTTATGGCTTAGGCGCTCTCCAGCTATCTGATGCATTTGCAATCAATGGCATCTTTTCCTAGTCTCCAAGCAGGCAAGTAAAGTCTTTAATTAACTATCTTTTCTTTGCTCATGATTGCCTAATCTTCTTTAGATCAACTAAGGACACAATGCAGACATTGTAGCAAACATTAAATCGTTATTCTCTAGCTTCTGAAAATAAGTTAGTTTTCATAAATTTAAGTGAATGTTTAGCCATAATGTCCAACAAACTTTACAAATGTAATTCATATAGATTCTTCCATTCCAAATAAATAATGGTATTCTTAATTATCTACGAGTTGCTTTTCAACATGACACATTTAAAACACATGGTTTTCAATTTTTTATTGATAAAATTAATTTCAATTAGAGAGTCAAAAATGAAAATTTTTAAACAACACTGGTAGGTTAACTCTGATCCATTGCACTCCGACATCTATGCATGTCTAAACTATGTTGTAGACATGAAAACATACATTCAATTTTGGTAGTCTAGTTCTTATAACATGAAAGGTATACACCTAAAGCAAAAAGGTGTCTTAATATTGCCTAAAGGTATTGGAGGACTGGGTTTCATAGGCATGTGCCTATTCAATCAAGCTTTTTTTATAAGTCTTTTTGGCAAGTTTTTCCCAGTCCATATAATCTTATCTATTATGTGCTTATGGCTTTTTTCACTTTATATGGAAAGTAAAGATAGCTAGTAATGCCTCCCCAATTTGGCGTGGCTTATTATATGGTCGAGGCTTATTGACACATCATTGTTAAGAAATTGGCAATCATAAATCGATATGAGTCTAGAAAGATAATTAGATTCCAAGTTTGTCCCTTGATCAATTAAGTGCTTTTAATTTAGCTTTTAGTATACAATCATAGCTAAGGGTTTTTGAACTTTCACTTGAAGTTCATTTTGGTTGGAATGTTCCGCTTTTGTACCTTTTTTTTCCCCACATTATTGTCTAAAAGATTTTGTCTCTTCCTTTTCCATATAATGAGAGAGGTAATGATTTAATCTAATTGGGTGATCATTACTTAGGAAAATTTCCTACTAAGCAAAGATATTTGTTGCAAATTTTAAAAATTCTATTCATTCACTTCATTTAGAAAACCATGCTATGAATAATTTGGGTGATGTTGTTTTTTATAGACTTATGAGATAGATATGGTTTTCCAATATTCCACAAAAGTTGAAAGTATTTCTAATGGAAGTGTTTAATAAATGCTCTCCCTGGCAATTTTTCTAAACATGGAGGCTTTATAGGCTTCAACTTTGCAGGATGTTTCGCTCTTCTAAATCAGCACTACATTTGTTTTGGGCATGTCTCATCAGATCACTTAAGGTGTGTGAATGTTTTTGTTTCAATCAATTATCTCAAGGCAAATGGTAGTAGAATTGGTTGTCCTTCCTAATCTCGATTCTTTAGTTTACATGGTTTGAGAGAAATGAATGTGTTTTTCAAAAATATCTCTTTTCTTGATTAATCCATCATATCTAGAAGAGATGTTCTCTTTCAATAGTTTGTTGTAATCAAAGACTACTTATCATGATACACTAGGTTCAAGTCTAATCTTTCCCATACTCTTTATTTGTCTTGACATGCTAAGAAGATTTTTACTCCTAATGTTAATCTTGAAATCTTTGTTGTTGATGGTGCTTAGATAAAATCCTGGGGTCTTGGAGTTGTCGCTTGGTTATAGATGGGATTTAATCACCCACCCTAATTCAGGAAAGGTGTCTTTAGCAGCGGTGCTCTCTTGCCTTAAAAGCTGAAATGGTCGCAATATCTAGAGCAGTTCAAGTCATTATTAGATGTTCAATCCCTTTTTTTAATATATTAATTGACTACTACCAGGTTTTTGCATTTCTGAGAAGTAATTAACAATATAATTAGTTTTTGTAAGTTTGGGCTATTAGACTATCTCAGACATGGAGAAGTTGGATTACTGGTTGATGGTCATCGTGCCTCAATAACATGTTTCTCCAACTCATGATTTAACTTTATCACTATTCACTAATCTTTAACCTATTATGTTTGAATTTGAGTACAAATTAAAAAATAAAAACCTTATAGTTGGTTTTTGTTTTACATGAATCTAGACTTTACTTTTTTAGAAAACTAAACAACATTAAGAAACATTTCTTTTTACAAAAGATGCTCTTCATTCCAATCAATAGCAAGCCTTTATGACATCTTAAAATCCAATAATGGCATAAGTCACTAAGGAACAATAGGAATATTGGAGGACATTTTAAGGAGATCTAGGGTTCGAACATGACTTCCTCATCCACTTATCAAAAAATGTCATACAGAGCTGATTTGGTTGCCTTCTGGATTCTGAAAAAGCTAGTATTCCCCTGCCCTTACTTAAAGTACTAATATCTTTTCTCTTGTATACATGTAAACAAACTTCTGAATACCATAAAAATGGAACATAAATTTGGCTACTAAAAATGTTACTCATTTTTGCGACATCGAATGAAAAGAAAAGAATCTGATCGAGCCAAACCTTTCATATAAACTAGAATGAATCAAAAATAGATAATTCATAAATAACTTGAACAAAAACTAGATGGGGTATGATCAAATTGTCAAAATGAATAATAGATAATCTAACTACATAAAAGATGGATCAACCCCTAATAATAGACCAACCAACATAAAGTCCAATATAATGAATAGATAAAAAATTGTGGTGGCATCATTTGATCCATTATTCGAAAATGTCTCATCATCGATGTTTGCCGTTTTTCAGCCTCTAGCCTCCACCTAACCTACTAACATTGTAAATGAATCACTTAGGCCTAGTTCATTTTAGTTTAATACGAAGCCATTAACGCTTTTTTTGTCTTGCCCATTACCCATTTGCAAATTATTTTTTAATTGCTCTTAAAGTTTGAAGTAATTACTGTCAACCCATGTCAAACTCTACCCTCAACTCCATCGATTCCTCCAGCCACTTTGGCTTCCTTTAGACCTTCCCACTCCCGCCACCAACACTCCACCGCTGTCCAGCCCCGTTCTACTTCCTGTTACCCCCTCTACAAGCATGATTCGGCCTCCTGTTGGCCTATATCAACCTTCACGACTCCACTGAATCTTTCAACCTCTACGATCGTTGAATTTTGCGAATGTCAACAACTCCACATCTGAGATCGACCACCGTCTCCATCGACCTTTGAGACTCCATCGACCGTTGTGACCATCGTCGACCACCCCCACATCTGAGATCAATAGTCATTGAGCCGAGCTTCTAAGATTGACCTGCTAGTTGGTGCCGGTGGGGTCGTCACCTCCTTTGCAAGCTAGGCACAGCTAAGCGCAAGGAATTCGGTGAAAACAAAAAGTGACGACGAAAAGGAGCGGCATAGGGGTCACCGATCTGGTCTACGACGATAGGAGTAACTTTGTCTTTTTACAAAACGGGTCACACCCGAAACTGAAAAATGCGTTAACCTTACCATGTTAATGCTAAACGATCTGGCAGTTAGATTTGTCTACCGTAGAGTATTGGGAAAACTAGATGATGCTCCTACTAACAATGATAAACATATTTTGTGAAGGATAAAGAGGTAGACGAAATGGTAAAGAAAAAAAAGAGATGAAGGGTAGTTGATCTAGTGAAAAAAAAACAATAAATCAAACGGCCAAGCATAAATTAGAATCCAAACTCGGTCAAAACACAGAGAAGAAAGGAGGAAGACGCTATACCGAAAACTGGAGAAGAGAGAAGAAGGCACTTGCTAGGGTTCTAGATTGGATCAATAGAAAATAGTACGATTCAATAATTTTCAAAATCCTTAGGGAGTAAGATTATAAGATAGTAATTTTTTGAAAAGTAACAATCAACAACTTTTAAAGTACAAAAATGATTAAGTATCAATTGTAAGAAAATTAATCCAAACAATATTGTATTTGGTTATATTATGAGTATAATTTCTTGGATTCTTATTTTTTATAGATTAATAATTTTTTGAAGGTAACTTTCCAACTTCACACGTAGGAAAATGATTCCTCAAAAAATTATGAATACGTTTTCTCTTTTTGGAAAAAAAAATAATCCAATAAATCGTTTGTTCAATCTAACCAAATATAATATTGTTTATATTTTTACTATCATTGATACTTAAATCATTTTTATATTTTTAAAAATGCGGATTTTTACATTCCAAAATGTTATTTTCTTATAATTTTTGTTTCCAATAATTTTTAGAATTCTTGAATTAAACGTGTCCATTTCTCTAGACAACAGTCACTTGCGTAATTCTACAACTAAAAGTTGCCCGCTTTTCGCATTTGCCCATAGGACCAAAAAGCAAATCAACATGAAGTCGGTCAATGGTGGGGGCAAGAGAGACGCTTAATGCAGAACTTGGGAATGATGTTTCCAGTGTCAACAATAATGGGTGGAAAATTCATAAAGTTTTTGCTCTTTGTCCGAGTAGGGTCATGCCTGCTTCTGTTCTTTGTCCAGTTGAAAGTTTCTTATTTTGTTTCTTAACCTTAGCAATTCCTCTACCCACCTAAAGAAATAAGCCAAGCTTAAATAAATATAAAACATTAAGTTAGTGTTCAATATTTAACTAAATAATTACAAGTAACCTTTAATTTTACGTTAAAGTAAGTTATTAAAATTTTTCTAATTTTCATACTAAATAATTCCAGTAATACATATATATTTGTTTAACAATTCAATTTTTAATTAGAAAAGAGATTAAAATTTTATCAAATTTTAAAATAAGTTTTGAAATGAAATTATTTTGAAGAGAATAATTATTTTTATTTTTTATAAAAATAATATTTTAAATTGCCTGATTAAAAAAACAATGAAATTAAAATAACTAAAGTGCATTCTCCTTTTTTTTTCCAGGGTGGACAGCCAAAAAATACATTTTTTTCCAGGGTGGACGGCCAAAAAATACTTTAAATTGAGTTTATGTGCAACAGTTAACTAAATAGATACAAGTAACCCTTAATTTTACTTTGAAGTATTTTTTTACAATTTTTCTAATTTTTCGTACTAAAATAATCTAGTAATACATACATACATATACGTATACATACATACATACACACACACACACATATATGTATGTATGTATGTATGTATGTATGTATGTATGTATATGTTTTACATTTCAGTTTTTAATCACTAAAGACTTTCAAAAATTTTATCAAAATTTAAAATAAGTTTTCAAATGACATTATCTTGAAGAAAATAATTATTTTTTATTTATTTAAAAAATTTTAAATTATTTTCCTGATTACAAGGAAACTAAAATAAATAAAATACAGTATCCCTGTTTATCAGGGTGAATCGCATAAAAATACTTTAAATTCTAATGGTGCTAATGGTTATCATCTATTTATGATAATAATTTTCTTAATTTAATTTATAACTCTTAATTATTTAATCAATCTTTGAAGTGTTGGAAGAATGTAAAAATAAATTAGAGCTACCCATAAACAAACAAATTGAGACATTAAGGATCGTCCAATTGTAATAAGCACTAGAACTTCTCACAAATAGAGTTATTATTTTTTATATTTTGTACTATAACAAACGTAATAGTGTACTACAATGAGTTGATAACATAATTACTTTTAATGTTATTAATCAATTAATCCAATGTAATTCGTTTCTAATACTTTTCATTGTATTCTTATAACACTTTTAGATTATTAATTGTTTACCTTCATTTCTAAAATGTTGAGGATTAATTGATCAAACTGGAGTACTTCTAAGACCATAGAATAAAATAGGACAACAATTAATTAAAGAGTGTCGCTTGCTAAAATGTCATAGAATCCAGATGACAAATTAATCCTAACAAGGCGAAAGCTCATGCACGTCGATGCTTATAACCATCTCGCTTATAATTATACTGGATTTCTCAACACATGGTCACTAATTACTTGCCTAATTCTATGTCTAATTAGCCCTTAAGACGGCTTCTAGATTTTTCTTAAATTGCCTTTTAAATTTGCATCAGTAACTTTTAAACTTTCAAAGACCAAAAACCAAGTAAACATGAAGTCAGTCAATGGTTTGGAAAACATAGAAATAGAGGCCTTTATCACGAGTTGGGTAAAGGCAGGGACAAGGGAGACCTTTTCTTTTTCGGAAAGAAAGAAATTTATTAAAAAAAAAGCCTCCAAAGAGAAGGCAACAGAGATACAATACAAGAAACAAGATCAGCTCTAGCCGAAGACAAATAATAGAACCAGAAATCGCAAGCCAGCCGAAAGGAAGAAGCCAGCAACCTGCCCATTTCACTGAAAACAGAAGACCTTGCCAAAACAACAACCCCCGAGAAGCAGGAGCAGGCTAGATAAGAGTTGACCAGCGACTACAGAAAAATACTACAAGTGAGAAAACTCTAACCGAAAACAACAAGAGTTAACACCAAATCTCCAAGGGAGAAGACCGGAAGGCACCCTGCTTTGCTAAGGAATCTTCGGAATGAATTTTTTCCAATACGAACAATGTGGATGGAAAATTCGTAGAAGTAAAGGCCTTTATAACTAGTAGCGATTAGGCTAGCATCAATAACAGGTACTATAAAGGAAGGAGTAATGGCACCTTGTCAACATTTATATCTGCCCATAGGACCAGGATTCACATATAAGAAATGCATCCCTTGTCAAGGTCACGGCCGTCACTTGTCCTCTTCCTCATTGTCTCTTTCGTCCTTTTACTTTTTCCTTCTCCTTCTTCTGTTGCAACGACTCCATTTTGCCATCATGATGAGGCTACTGCGTTACTCCAGTTCAAACATTCTTTCCCTGCTAACAACTCTACCTTATATTGCAATTTTCATCGTGATGATGAAACTATTTGTTTTCGTGCTAATATGAGAAGTTATCCTAAGACAAAGTCTTGGAAGGAGGGTACCAACTGCTGCAAATGGGAAGGGGTGAGTTGTGATAATGTGACTGGCCATATCTTTGGTCTGAACCTCTCTGGCAGCCAGCTTTACTGTTCTTTCCATCTTAACTTCACTCTCTTCAGCCTCCAACAACTACAAAGCCTCAGCCTCGCTTTCAACGATTTCAGCAACTCCAAGATTCCACTCGAGTTCAGCCACTATCACCATCATACAAGTGATCACCATCCTCCTCATCATCACTTACATTCCAGTCACTATCACCAAACTTTGACCCTACATGATCTTCTAAACTTTCATCAACAAATTCCTCATCAATGCTAACCATGCATGCTTCGGTTCTCTAGCTCTCATTGTTATGACCAATCTTACTTCTCTGCCTACGGTACTGCACCAAATTTGCCAGTGACCTCTTCTACAAGAAAACCTCCGCTGTCTTCTTAGGGGCTGTAATTGGCTATTTCCAGCAGCTGCAGATTAGTTGTAAAGTTTGCTAGCCCATCTGGAAAACTTTCACTAGGCTTCCTCCAAAAGTAGAACAGTCCACCTGGCCCAACATCAACCCTTAACTCCATTACCATCTAATCAACCTCTATCAAAGAGAGCTTATCCCTTTGGCACCAATCAAAATACCTGATTCCTTCACTAGAATATTGAAGCTCTATAGTCTCATAGGATGGATAAAAGAAAAAGCCTCCATGATGAAACTCTATTGAAAATTACTTTGACTTGTCACTTGTAATAATGCAAAAGCAAATACATGATAAGTACTCTGACTTCATGAAACACTAACTTTCTACACAAGATATTCATACCAATTCTTCCATTTTTTAATGCTTGACCCACCCACTACACATTAAACTATTTTGTCCCACAACATCTTCCATTGTTACTAAACCTCTTGTCATTCCACTAATAATCTTAAACCATGCTCTCGATGCACTCTTCAATCACACAACACTTACATTAATTTCATTTGAATAAAAAAAGGCCCATTGCTCTACTTTGCTTACGTGAAATTCATTTAAACAAAAACATTCCCAAAATCGAAACACACATAAAATCATCAATATCAGAAATTAAAACAATTATCATACTTTGGAGGATTCTTTCTTCTCCTACTCCGCACAACCTAATCAGTCTCCATAATGTTGCTTCCAAGAAATCTCCAGCAATTGCTCACTTCTCTGTTAGTCTTCCCCTTTTTTGATTCACCCAACAACACAAATGTTACCGATTCTCACTGATTTGTCTTAGTTACACTTAGCGTTAACCTAGAACTGACCCTAAACCTTGCTAGTTTCACATTCCCACAATCGAAACACACACAAAATCATCAATATCAGAAATTAAAACAATTACCATACTTTGGAGGATTCTTTCTTCTCCTACTCCACACAACCCAATCAGTCTCCATAATGTTGCTTCTAAGAAATCTCCAGCAATCGCTCACTTCTCTATTAGTCTTCCCTTTTTTTGATTCACCCAACAACACAAATGTGACCTATTCTCACTAATTTGTCTTAATTACACTTAGTGTTAACCTAGAACTGACCCTAAACCTCACTAGTTTCACTTTCCCTCCATACCCCATCCGCACCCAAGCCAAATCACTAGCCACGTGTCATCTCTATCTGGCATTAGTTGTGAACAAGGACGGCAAGACTCCAAATTAACAATTTTAAAGTTTGAGGGTGACTCTTGCAAAACTTAATGATTAAGGGATGATTAAGCAACAAGCTACACTGTTGTGAAGTTTTGAAACCTCAATCCGCAAGTGCACAGGTCACGTGTATATAGGGTGAGTGACTGTCGTTCTCATGAGGATTGATTTGTATTGATTCACAAATACCACCACTTCAAGACAATTTTAGCTAAAGAAATGACAATTGAATAAAGGGCTAAACAAGTAAATTAAATCAACTAAACCTAGCTAAGTCAAACATCATTAATCAAGAATGCAACAATGCAATGCAAATTTTTCATTTTTTGTCTAATTACTAAGGCACACTTCCTATGGGTTCATCACTTGATTTGGTTAGCTAGTGAATTAAGGCTAATGGTTTCGTTTTCCTACTTGTTGGTGAAGTTAACTAATTGGGTCATTACTCTCCCAAGTGAAAATGTAGCTCTCCCAAACTTAAACTGCTATGGACTCCCCCCGCATTGCTAGTTCAAGATAAGCATTACAAGTTTAATTTACCTTCCCCTAGTGTCCTAGACTAGTCTTCCAACAGGCCTATAGTCACTATACTCTTCTCTTAATTCCAATTCCTTTTAATCTTTTCAAGGAGTTTAAAAAAATTCTAAGGTGCAATTGACTTTAAAAAAATTCTAAGGTGCAATTGACTATGGCCTTTAATCAATCAACACAATAATAAGCTACAAGAGAAGAATAAACAAGCATTTGAGAAGAAATCAAAGTCAAATAATCATTAATCCAACCAACATAACCAATTCAAGTAGCTACAACAATAAAAATTGTATAGAAAACTACTCCATAATCAAACCAAACATAAACAAGAAAATAAAAGAAAAAACATCCATGAAGAACAAAAAAAAAGATAAAAGAATAAGCCTAAGATGACTAGAAGAGCTTGATTCCCTAAGTCTCTAAGCAAGCCTTCTTAAGCACTCTAAGCCTCCTCTAAGTGAGCTCCAATGGTGTCCAACAAAGGATGAAAATTAAGAGAATAAAGAGAGAAAACCTAATCTAGCATAGAATGTGTGAAGATGAAGCTTGGAATCCAGATTTTTCATCTCTTAGAGGGGTCTTTGTTACCCACCTATCCATTTCGATAAAATCTCTTAGCTAATAGTATTCTTAGGTTCAAATTAGAGGTAGGAGATCATTTTTCTCCGGGTGTTAGGGGCCTAGATGCCTGAGAGGGCCAAAATTGGTGCCTAGGCACCCAGACTCAAGGTTCCTAGAGCCTAGGCACCAAAAGGTGCATTTTCAGGCAAGGGAGATTTGAACTATGGTGCCTAAGCTTCGCTCTTGGTGCCTAAGCGCCACTACTTTGACAATTTTAACACTTTTTTGTATTTTGGCCCTAACTTTGTGCACAAATATCTAATTATGGCGATTCAAAATCGTAAGCAGAGCTAAGAGGAAGGGCTACAACTTTTATTTTTTTCACCAAAGCCTCAAGCTTCCAGGAAAAGGTTGAGAAGTGGCTTGCAACGCACTCCTCTTCTTGGCTTTCTTTGTCATTAAGTTTTCTCATTTTTGCTCCAATTGTTTTCATTCTTTTCCCATACTTCCAATAGTTCCTAACAACTATAAAATGAACAATAAAAGCAAGAAACTTCCAAAATAATACTCCCTCCGTCCCTTGTTGTTTGGAACATTTAAGATTGGCACGAAGATTTAGGAATGATGAAATAATGTATTTTTGGACGCAATTACCCTTGAACTAAAAAATTACTTAAAATTGGTTTTACGTTTAGCGGTAGAGTTGGCTTTGAACTTTTCACGCATCTTATGGCGGGAAGACTTTCTTTCATAAATTTAACTCATTGTCATAAAGGTCGAGTAGAAACTGAAGCTTTCTAAATCATTAAAGTACAACATACTTGAAAAATACCAGGCCCCTGTTAATCACAGATTGTACTTTATTTCTCTGTCTTGAGGCCAGCATTGATGACTCCAGGCTTGAATCAACAAATTCAGAAGCGACGACACCATGTGTTAAACAATGATGAAAGACAATCAATATGTGTCGCTCTAATGAAGGAGATCAATAGCAGGGGAAAGATTAAGAAAGGATCAGTTTCACTTATTGGACATCAATTTTCCGTTAGTCGACAAACTGTATGGCGAATTTGGAATGCGGTGAAGGACGGAATGAGCAATAACAGACCATTTTCTATTGAGACAAAGCTTGCTGGTAATACAGGTCCTAAACCAATTCAAGTCGACTTAAGAAAAGTGGCTGCAGTCCCATTACATCGTCGAACCACCATTAGAACTCTGGCAGCAGAGCTTCACATGTCCAAATCAACTCTTCATCGACGAGTGAAAGAAGGAGTTCTTCGGCGCCACTCAAATGCCATAAAGCCTTACCTGTCTGATGAAAATAAGAAGGAAAGATTGAGGTTCTGTTTAGATATGATTGCAAAGAACTCTGTCATGCATAATCCTATGTTTATTGACATGTTTGATTATATCCATATAGATGAAAAATGGTTTTACTTAACAAAAGGATCACAAAAGTATTATCTCTTACCTGAAGAATCGGAGCCTATTCGCAGCTGTAAAAGTAAACGTTTCATAACAAAAGTCATGTTTTTGGCTGCCATTGCTAGACCTAGATATGATCCAATAAGAGGTAGAGAATTTTCAGGCAAGATTGGAATTTTCCCATTTGTGTATAAGGAGGCAGCGAAAAGGAGAAGCAAAAATAGGGAGGCTGGAACAATGGAGACAAAATCCATAGTTTCAGTCACAAAAGACATTGTAAAAGCTTGCTTGATTGAGAAGGTTTTACCTGCAATTCAAGAAAAGTGGCCTCACACAACTCCTGGGAAGACAATATACATTCAGCAAGATAATGCAAAACCACATTTAAAGGTTGATGACTTTGATTTTCAAGAAGCTGCAACCAGAAATGAACTTAATGTACAATTGGTTTGCCAGCCCCCAAATAGCCCTGACATGAATGTACTAGATTTGGGGTTCTTTCGAGCCATACAGTCACTACAACAACAAGAATGTTGTAAAAATGTTGATGATTTGGTGAAAGCTGTTGAGAAAACCTTTAATGAATTCCCATCCACAAGTTTGAATCATGTGTTTGTCACTTTACAGCTATGTATGCTAGAAGTGATGAAGTCAAATGGCTGCAATGGTTATAAGATACCACATATAAACAAGAGTCGGTTAGAGCAAGAAGGGAACCTTCCAACACATGTTGTCGTGCCTCCTGAACTTATTGATGCAACAAAGGCACTTTTGCTATAAAAATCAGTGGAAATATTTACTTAGGCTATGGTATATAACATTATGGCTGGAGGGTTAAACATGGCTTCTGCAGTAGTTGGTCTTTGCTGGTTGTAAGTTTGGATAAGTTTATTTCTTATGGTTGGACTTTTGCAAATGTAAGTAGTGTACACAGTACTTGGACAAGATGTCAACCATTTTTTGTTGGATATTTTGTTAACTTTTGTAAGTAATCTAGTTTACAGATTCTGTAAATGATGAACTTCATGTACCATTTTCTGTATTAATGTGATTCCCAGCCTAGTGAATGTATGCCTAACTTGTTGTGGTCAATTTAAACTTGTTCAATTGCATGTCCCTAACACACGTTTCTTTTTATGACAAGCTTGGCCTTAAACCAATCAAATTAGTTTAGTGATTCTATATTTTAATCATAGAGACTATAGAGTTATGGGTAACTTCAAATAACCTAAGAGCTAGATTGAGAAAAGATTTGTTGAACTTCAGTGAGGAAACATGGTATAAGCCATTTACTGGGTTTCAGGAGTTGAGAAGTGTACATGAAGATAATGAAACATTATTGCAAAGTTTTATTGAGTTATGACATGTAGAAGTGAGTAAACTCAACAAAACCAAGTGTTTTAGCTCTTAAGCCTGTAAAATTTTCATGCTTTAAACTTTAATAGAATGGCTACAAAAATGAGGAATAAGAATTATAACAAGTTTTCTAATTCAATA
>KK899117.1:187539-206720 GCA_000696445.1 Aquilaria agallochum | reverse complement strand
GCTGTGTTGATGGGCTTCCCATGTGGAGTGAGCTTCGGGATCTCTTTGGCATGTTTTGTCTTCAAAAATGGCAATCCCAAGTGGTTTATAAAGCTTGTTCGATTTGTACGTATCAAAAGGCATGTATAAACTCTTTGTAAGTTTATTTCTCAACAAAAATGTCAAGGTGCTAAACTTAATCATACTTGACTAAGTTAGTATCTCCCAGTAGCTTGCGGGTTTTCATTAACAATAATTTCTTCTGTTACCAATCAAAAAAATTAAACAATAAAATATTTGTAGTCTTTCATTAGCAGGTTATTTCAATATCACTCCGTTATTTGCAATTGGAAACCAATTATTTCATCTTCTTATTTATTATTATTTTTTAAAACAAGCCATTGTTTGGGACTCCTAATTATTACTTAGAAATAAAATTTTAAAATATTATTATAAAGTTTTAAACTTTTTTAGTAGGAAATGTTTATAGAGGAGACGTGATTTTTGCAAAATATATATTACAAGGGTTCTTTTAACATCTAATAATATTTTATTTCAATTATTGCACAAGTTTAGGTATACGTACAAAAAATACCTTTTTTTCTCATTACGGAAGCCTTGAGTATAAATTGAGACTTGGACCTGTAGTAAGGATCAAAAGTCTATACTACTGTTCTGCATTACCAGTAAAATGGCAACAATAAAGGGACACCCAAAGGCAAAGTTCAAGGTCCCACATTGCACAAAACAAGTACTAAAAAATGAGCTAATTGCAGTCGAGATCTTTTAGGGTTTATACAGTATACCGTTTTACCCTTAGGTTTAGGATTGTTCACTCTCATCTTTAGTCATATAATAAATTGTATTAATTTGTGTACCAAAAAAAAATGTCTAGACCAACATGTCAAGCTTTAGTTGTTTTTAATATATATAAACACTACTCTTCTCTTTTCTTTTTTTTTTTTGGTTTTTGCTCAACATGTAAATTTTGTATTAATACATCTTATCAAACAGTAAATCATAATTTCAATGTAAACATTTAGGTATATACATTTGTGTAATGGTTATGTTAACAAATGCTCTATGAAAACTTGTTAAGGGTGGTTTTCTTTCCTAGTTTTTTCTTCTTGTAGTTATTGCCAAGAATTTATATTATTAGCACCCAAATTGTTCAACTTGATTATTCTCCTACAATCTCATTAATTTGAAGATAAATTACTCCACTATCTCATTCCCCACACACACTCATATATCTTGGGCTCAATGAGTCCCTTGCTTTTTCCTTTTTTTTTGTTTTTTGTTTTTTTTTGTTCATACAAGCATTGAATAGGTCCCCCACCCCCTCAATTTTTGTTTCGATATCATACGAACCCATAAACACATGCCCAGATGGTTTGAACCAGATTCACAAGGCCAATAGCCTAATTTAACAAGCCGACAACATACCAGATAAGGAAAGAATGGTCAACAAGGAAACTTGATCCCTTTATCATAAGATTCCCTTCATCTACGTGATATACCATGATCTCCTTCTAATACTATAAAAATGGAACCTCATTGGTAATCCAGGAGTACATAATACAAGCCGCACTCTCTATATTACTACTTCATTCTTTGCTCGAGAAGCTAACTTGATCATCAAATGGTTTCCCCGGGCATACACCCCAAGGCTTTGATGATGTCTTTGAGTATAGGTTCCCTGGTCCACATCATCCAAGTTCCAAGGTCAGACCACGTGGTTTGGTTAATAATACTTTGATTATCAATTTGGCATCATTTATGATAACATAATGGTAACTACAATGGGGCCACAACTGGACTAGGATCCTCTAGAAGACAAGCATGACAACATTGGCATAGACAAATCTCACCTAGAGAGCCATCGTAAAGGTCCCAAGCCAGTACTCCACATGTGGAACTACCACAACTATCGCAAGTAAGTCTGATGGGCCAGGCACTAGTAGCATCAGCATCATTTCTGTAAAGGTTGGATCAAATGGAGTAATGCTTGAGATCACCCAAACTGCCCAAGGGTACTGCATTGCCCCATGGTGAACATAGATTACATGTAGATCCAACCATTTACGGAAGAAATTATCAATGTACCAACACCCGATGGCTTCAGGATCCTAAAATTGACCTATACGATGGCCTTACAGATCCCGCTAATCACCTTCAGTGCTATATTACCTCCATAAGTCTAGAAAGGGCATCAAACATAGTCCTGTGCTGAGCCTTCAATTACACCCTGATAAGAGTCGTTGCCTTACGACAAAGGTCATCATTTTTAGTCTTTTAAAACCTCTCTCATGACTTTCTGAGACATTTTATAGGGCATAGACCAACTTCTAAGATGGCATCCTCTGAGTTACATTTGATTGCCATAACCCAAGGTCTATTAAAATATTTCAGATTAGCTTGAGATCTACATGAGAACCTGGTTAGGAACATCGATAAGTTCATTGATCAAGTGACCAGGTACATGCATGCCAAAAAGCTCAATGAACTTGCTTTCCAGAAAAAGCAATCCAAGTCAAGGATGGCGGGTCATCATCTAAGAAAAGAAGTAAGGACCAAATCTACCACTTACAGCATTATGGGAGACCTGGGCAAACATATTGTATACCATAGAAAGGAGAAATATAGTACCTAAATGGCCCCTGCCCATGAGCTCTAGAAACAAGAAAGATATTAAAAAGCTAGTGTTGTTATCATAATAAGGGACATGACACAGAAGATTGTTAGTAGTTGAAATGCCTAATAGAAATAGATAACTTTTTGTAATAAGATAAACTATTTATAGGAAGTAAAGGGGGAGATATGCCTTTTGTAAGCAATATGGGATAAAGAATCATTCTCAAGGCTTTTTCCAGTGTGGGATAAATAAGCCTTTTGAAATGCACATTATATCCAACACCATCATCTTGATAGCTATAATGAAGTTAGGGACTGATAACACCATGGGATTTTGCAGCTGTCGTATGACATTCTCCTTTACTTGCATTCTTTTCCATGCTTTACTAGTGCCCGTGTTGTTACCAAGAGAATGATTATCTTTATGACAATGATAATTCGGCAACTCAAAAACCAAAACATTGGTTTCTCTATTTGTGCATGGACCCTCGGGATATCAGTGAAACAAGTTGGGACTAATGGAGTTCATCTCATCTAATTTATAAGGTTGATAAACAAAAATGATCTTTCGCTTTATGTAAAGTTCTCTTTTGTTGATTTAACTGAAGCATTGGCTAAACAAGCTTTTCAATGATTAACTTTAACTAACCTTCCATAGTTTCATATTGGCGTGCATTTCATTTTTCTTTGACATGGCTAGTTTTTCTCAGAAGTTCAGCTTCAACATCTAGAATCTAAAAAGCCACTGAGCAGTTTTGAAATATAGTTACACTGCATGTACCTATTTGTAAATGACTACAGGTGTTACATCCATCGACTATTCCCACCAAGGACCTCCCTATTCATCAAGCTCTTGGCTTCAAACTCATCCATTCTGTCTATGCACACACGCCTCCTAACTTTGGAACACCAAAACTTAACTGATGGACTCTTTAAATGTTGAGGCCAAAGGCAGATCAACATTGTATATATAGGGGCTCATAAACCCTTCTTTTTAGAAAATGATATTAATAACAGATACACAATTTAACAATTGAACCCCTTTTAAATTTTTCAATAAATTTCCATAATTTTCATAAAATTTTTTTGAATAAAATAATGATCCTCTCTTACTTTAGGAAAAATATATTAAAAAAAAAAAGTCAATCTCTTTTATGTACTAACAGTTTACTAATGGAAGAAAATCTATGTCAGCCCCTAAACTTTCAATCATTTCCTACCTAGACCATGAACATTTTTTTACTCTCCTTTTTGTTTAAATATATGGAAAAAGTTAATGAGCTAGTCATACAAAATAAAATTTAGGAACCAAGTAGCAAGAAATGTATAAGTTTAAAGGCTACAAAAGGTACATTTTTCTTTTACATTCTATATGGCATGCACATCTCATTCATCTTCTCCACAATTCATATATTGCTTCCATCCCAAAAGTTTTTACTCCATTTGTTTTGATAATTAATCTAGGATTTTTTATTTTCAACATTCTAATATATAAATAAAAAATATTTTTATATGAATAATAATTCAAGATATATAGTTTTCAAATATTTTTTTTATTTTTTTCTAACGGACAATAATATGAATAAAATTAAGTCAAAATACAACCAAAATTCAAATATATCAAAACTTCTTAGACGGAGGGAGTATAATTTTATAATTGATGTTGTAGTTGTTCGACTAATAGTAGAAAAAATAGATGCTAGATTTAAGTATTTTTCATATTTTTATTCACAAAAAACTTCATCATCATGTTACATATGAGTTTAGATTTTATGTTATATGCGCAAATTTCTAAGTTTTATTATTTAATTTTAAGTTTAATATTTCTATATGCATATAGATCCTCTTTATAAAATTTTTGGATCCACCATTGGTTAAGGCTTTTCCTAGGAATTTACTTACGATGTTCTTGGCTAAGTATATGAATATACGTATACACTTTCACTGCCACTACAGAATTAGCCGGAGTTAATACCTATATATATATAACCTAAGCGTTGAAAAAGATGTTATGAACAGCGCTCCGCCCTACGACAGTTTTTTTTTTCATTTTTGTTTTATTTTTTTGGGTTTTTTTCCATTTGGGTTGTTCCTTTTCCCTGTAATTTTTTTTTTTGTTTTTTTAGCCCTAATTTTTTTTGGAATTTTTTTCTGGGTTTTTTTGTCTTTTTGGCACAATAATTAATTTTTTTTTCTTTTTGATTTTGGGTTTTGTTTGGACCTATATTTTGTTTTTTGTTTTTTGTTTTTTGTTTTTTATTTTTTGGCCCTTAATTTTTTTAGAAGTTTTTTCTAGGGTTTTTTTTTTGCCTTTTGGCTATTTTTTTCCTTTTTTCATTTAATTTTTTTTTGCTGAAAAGTAATAAATTACAAAATTAATCCTCTATTTATTTGTAGGGATATCTTCATACTTTTGGTCCTTAGATTCTGAAAGCAGGCATTTTACCATTATTATCTAAACATTTAATTTTTGTGTTTTCAACCTCAACTTGTATTAATGACCCTTAAATATTTGATTTCTCTTAAATGCCCAAATTCATTGCATTAATCTTATGTCGTATAGTTACTATTTATCAAATTTATTATCATCAACACCTCATTTAAATTTTTTAGATCTTTTGGATTGATCATATCTTATTTTTTAACTCATTTTTTTCAATATTTTTTCTATAAATGTAATGGGTATGAAAAGTTATATCTTCATCGATCATCCCACAACAGCGTGCAGGTCTCAATCTAGTATAAGCCTAATGATGAAAAAAATCAATTCTCCCTTATATATTCAAACTCTATAAAGGTTTTCCAAACAGTTATTTTGGAAATAATTGTGAAATAAGCCATCTGTTAAGTCAATTTTTCTTATATTTAATTTAAATAATGTTATTAGTTTATTCTTACAAGGTGAATATAATATTTTTAATTATAAAATTTTTTATTATCAATTGAATAACACAGTTAGTGAAGGGATTAAATTATAGTAACTCTCTAATAAATGGAATTGACCTTTCTTTTTTACCAAAAAGCAAGGTTTATTTTGCATTTTTCTCTTAAACTAAATTTCTTAATAATAATAATAATAATAATAATAATAATAATAATAATAAGTCCTTATTTATTCTCTGAAAAAATAAAACNTTAAGTTCAATGATTTAATATGGTCTTAGTACTCTAGTTCACAAACCATTTGTTTATTTTTTGGGTAGCGGTTGTGGAGCCATAGGCAGCATTATTCATGGGGATGATGTCAGGCTTCATCCCTTGGTACAAAATGATGGTTCTTCACCATAGATCAGCTTTCTTTCAAAGTGTGGATGACACATTAGGGGCCTTCCATACACATGCTGTGGCTGGCCTCTTAGGGGGACTCTTAGCTAGTGTCTTTGCCAAGCCCAGTCTTCTACACCTCATGTATTGTGGCCAAGAGAAGTATGGTACAAGTTTATTCTACATCAAAGGAAAAGTCCACAACGGACTCAAACAAATTGGATATCAAATTGTTGTTGCAACATTCATCAATGCATGGAACACGTTCGTTACAAGTTTCATTTGCCTTTTTATAGGCCGCATTGTTAATTTGAGGATGGATGAGGACCTTGAGGTTGCGAATGATGCAGTGCATGGAGAAGAGGCTTATGCTCTGTGGGGAGATGGGGAAAGGATGCCAAAGCGTCACCGCCTCCATATACCCCCAAGAATCCCTTCCATCTGCTGACAGTGAGTACAAAATGTTGGAGGATATGAGTTGTCTAAGCCCATGCACATATTTTCTGTGTGTTTTGAAATGATCTGTGACAATATGAAATTTTATTCACTTGCAGTGAATTGAACCTTGCTATTCAAAGAACTTATGGCGGATGAATCTGCTGAGCAACATAGGTTTGAGAAGCCTTTCTTGTTGAAAGGTTTCTTCATAATCAACACTTGTACTCAAAAAAAGAAAGTCAAAATTCTCAATCTTTGGTGTAAAACTCTCATTTTCAGTAAACTGAAGTTACACTTCATAACAAAAATGTCCTTAGGGACTTCATTTTATAAAATTCCCTATCTGTTTTGCTTCAAGAAAGTCACTGATATCACATATGCGTGCTTTTGATCTTTGATACAAATAAGATTCTAATGCCTCCCAACACAAGTGAATGCATGAGCAATTTGCACACAACAGAACGTTCATGTTGCGCAAGGCAAGTGCACCACATTCCAAAACTAGTCCGATATCATGAACCAACAAGACCAAGAAGTCAATTTTATGGACATGAATTTTGAACACATGAATGCTCGTTTCAGATTACTGGAAAGTCTACAAAGTCCAAACACAAGAGATTTCAGCACCAAAGATACACAACAGTACTGCTAGTTTCTAATGTGTTTAAGATGATGCTGCTGCAAGCGTTTGCAAGTGCTTAAGCAATTTGTAGCCGACCAAAATGATCGGTAATCATAATCTGATCAGGATGTTTCCTGTCAAACAATCTGATTATACCTTTCAGAACTCATATCAGTATAATGAAATACTTCATCAATGAAATTAAGCATTGTCATAACCTGTGAGGATGCACTGGAAGGGACTGCAAGAAAAATCTGCAATACCAATACGCATGCACTATATTAGAACAAGAAAGGGTGTATTTTGTTTGAGATATGACATTACATTTCTTTTCTGCTATACATTAGATGATTTGTATCAAAGATGACAAGCACGCTCCATTACAGTGAAGCTGGCAGCGACACCAATCTTTCGTGGCTGTTGATAATCTGGGTACATAAATGCCTTGGTTTACTCACAAAATTTTCTGCAACCATCTTGAGTTGTAATTTGTTCCCAGCATGTTCCACAAATACCGAAGCCCTATCGAGGATTTCTAGCTGTTTTAGCATCATGTATTCATTCTATAACCTCACAGATTTGGACACCGAACTGGGTTACTGAAACCACCCCCCACCCCCCAAAAAAACACAAAACAAAACAAAACTGTAAGCAAGTTTTAAAATGGAAAAAAGAAAAAGATTAATATGAGAATTCGGACGAATACTTGAATGATAAGTTAACTATCACGTCTTGAATTTCGAAGCTCCATCAGTCTGTCTCTCCACATAGCTGCCACATTGAAAGAGAGAATATAAACAACTGGTAGATATTATCATACAAAGCCCAAGTGCTGGGTATATAAGTAGCACCTGCATCAGTGTATCTCTCCTCTTTGATAGCTAAATTCATATTGCAAAGCAAAGTCAATTCCTCTGTTAGTAGGTCTGGGCCATCTGCAGCACTAAAAAGGCATAAAGTTGTTGTTAGAGCAATATAAACCTAAAATGTGCATAGATTAGAATAGCAATTCCCATCGATGATCAAACAATCATCTGGAGAAAGAGAGGCCACCTGTCAAGTAGCACATCATATGTTGATCTTCCATGGCGTCCTCTGCCCATGTCATAGCCAATTCGTATTGCATCTGTCAAGATAATATTTTTGTTTATATAAATAGGAGCCTGCACACAACAAATCAGTTTCAACTGACCTGTGAGTAATGAATGAACTAAAATAAATGTGAAGGACCAAATTCTAACAAAACATGAAACCAAGCACCTATTGAATATGTTCAATGTCTAACACATCATTATATCTAGCTCTAAGGGATGATAACAGTATTTAACTATTTATACTACTATTAAATTCCACTTCAAATAAATAATACATCATGGTTCTTTTTCTCACTGAAAAGAAAATGGTGCATTACATATGACATGTCACAGTTAACTTATTACTAGTCACAACATACGACACCCAGAAAAGCATGCCCATCCTTAGGTGCAGTATCAGTTGCAGCAACATTTCAAAAGCACACCTTACATCTGGTCGCTACATTTATGGCATCTGATGGTCTTGCATCAACAATAAGAATTTCATTATCCCCTGGCTGCAGGGTATAACAAAGGAAATCAAATCAACTCCCTTTTTGCCATCTAAAGAAACGACACAACAATTTTTTAGTTACCTTACTAATGTAAATTTTTGCAAAATATGTATTAATCACTCTTTCAGCAATTCTGACCATTTTAACCTGAAATTAAACCAAAGAAGAATAATAAATAATAAAGTCAACAACGAAATACTTTACGGTACATTAGTAAGCAGAAAATTTTCGGGTTGAAAATTCAGTAAAAAAAAAAAATAGAGAAGATTGATTTCACTCTTATTTGACATATGTGTCCACGTAGTGGCGAACTTTAGTAAACAATTGCCTTAGGCAAAATCATCACTGTGCTTCTTTCACAACCTAAATAACTTGAATTGGACTCACAATAAACAGCACGCAGGTCATTCTATCTCTATGGGGACGAATGAATTAAAGGTCACTTGGCTCAAAAAAGCCTATGAAACCAACTTTTAGATGCTAAGATGGTGATAAAAGAAGAATGGACAGTACTTTCTGGTCAAAAGAAGATACTTACCAAGTTAAAAATAATTTAAGAAGATGAAGTGATAGTCATTGAGAAACTACATTAGCCTCAAGCACCAATATCTTAAAGGAGAAAAGAAAAACACACACACATACACGACAGCTTTAAAGCAAAAGATGGAATGGACATTGTTTTCTAGTCAAGCTAGTCAAGAACAAGCTCCTCGAAGCAATTATTTAACTTCACATAGTAAAGCAGAACCTCCTGCTTTGTTGCCTAAGGAACCTTAAATTTCTAGATGTTTTCAAGTCAAGCAACATACAGGAGTAACTAAGACGACATAAATATGCGTTGCACAGTTTAAGTATTCACCAATGATCTTTCCATCCGGAAATAAAGAAAGAATTAAGCCATACCTCATATCCAAGCCTCACCACCACATTTCTCAGAAAGTAAAACTGATCTGGACAATCCTGCCGCAAAACCAAGTGCCCAATAATCAACAAAAAATTAAGGAAAAGAAAAAAGGAAAAACTAAAAAGAAATGCTTTTAGAACGTTAATTACCAAGTTATCCTCTCCCAAAAGGGAATCTAGAAGTCTCTCAATGGCAAACTCACCTGCAACAGAAAATCATTACACCTGCCGGCAAACTGTTCCACCCAAAATGAAAATGCAACGACGAAAACAACTCCAGACACAAATTGGGCAACAATACTTACCTACTATGATCGGTAGCAAAAAGTCCCCATCACAAGAAACCTTGAGAAAAATAGATGGACCCTGAAAACGACTCAGAAAACCTTTCCCAAGAGTAGTAAATTTGGTCATGGGTTCTCTTTCTCGCACAGAGAGGAGAGGTATTTTCCCAGTAGACTGCCATTTCACTTCCTCGGACGATCCTCGTCTCAACATGCGATAATGCGAAATCATTTCTGCACTGACACCCACCGTAAGTCTCATAAAGCTTAAAATCACCCAATTAAAACTGTTCATCCATAAATTACACAATAAGAAACAACCATAACCACAGCATGCAATCGAATGATTAGAATTGGGGAAAATAACCAGGAACGAGGAGGGAAGCTTCAAGAAACTCGCTATGGCCGTGGCTGGAAGGAAAGCCGGGACTCCCACTCGCGGCGCAGCAAACGACCACAAAAGAATCGGGAGAAGACCGGCGCTTAACCCCGTAATTCAAACGGATCGGAGAGCAGCGCGAAGAGGAAGACGGGCGGAGCGAAGACGAAATTGGCAGGGTAGCATTGGCTTGATCCATGAAAGCTCTGAAACTGGAGAATGTACGAACGGATGACTGAGCTCCGAGCATGGCAGGAGACGGTGGGGAGAGCAGGAGAGCGACGGGAAGAGTGAGCTAGAAGCCTGAAGGGACCGAGGAAGACGAAAGCAACGTTGATTTTGAGAGATGTGAAAGAAACATTCAGGTTTGTGTAAGCGAACTTGCGGAATGGACGGTCACGTTTTTGTCTGCCTCGTTACCTGTAAGAATCGACGCAAAGCTCCAAGATAACTCCACTATCATTTTGGATTTTGGGCTGGCCCAACCCAAACCACTGCCTCCCGTTGGGCTCACAACGTAATTTTCTTCTGAGTGAAGGGTCTAGCAATCACCAATTAACCAAAGCGAAAGGTCGGCACACAAAGGCCCAGCTAGCCAACTGAGCCAAGACACTGCCTAAATACACAATGTATAAACTGAATCCTTCAAAAAGAAAAAAAAAATGCTAGTATCTCCTCCATTTGGCTTCTGAAGGAAAAAATAGCAGCAAAATAGGATAGATTAATAGCTGTGGAAAGCGAAGATACAGGGTGGGGCAGGGGGTCTGCGAAGCTCAACAATGAGAGAACAAGAAGGATGGAGATGAAAATGTGGTTTTCTGTAGTAGAGCGGCTACAAAGCAACTGAACACCAGTTGGCAAATGAAAACCGACTGAAGTTTGCAGTTTTAAATGGATGAGTGACTAAGGAGTGATTGTCTCTATAGGAACTGAGTATTTCAATCTCTCCAAAAGTAAGCCCCTTATGGAGTGACTAAGCGGCAACTGATGCTTACATGCGATTGAATTCAATTATCCTTTCAATCGTTGAACAGAATTTTTTTTATAGTGAATTTGTTTTAGGATAGTGAAATAATTTTCTTATCTCTCCTTGTGAACATGTGTCATCTTAACTAAACCACATCAATTTTTGTGTAACTTTGTTTTACTATTTTCTCGATTTTATATTTATCTTGAAGAAATTTTACTGGTGCTATGCCCACACAACAAGTTCTATTCAATGTTTTTTCAGAAAAGTATGAATTGCTCGATTGTTAGGCAAAATGGCATTGCCATTCAAAAGTTAGAATACCTCTCATAAAAAAATCTTGTCTCTTCTATTATGCCCGCACTCAACTTCAATCAACATCAACATTTTATCTAGTTTATCTTAATTTGTTGGAAATCCTATATCCAATTATTATATCTAGATAATATTGCATTTCTCAAATAAAAATTTTTAAAATTTTAATAAAAATTGTAAAAGTTTTTATTTTCAATAGATTATTATATATTGATAATAGTGTCTTTCAAATAAATTTGGTCCCATACAAAACAATTGTAAAAATAAAAGTAAGTCATTTTAAATTTAGTTAACTTAAATTAAAATAAACGTGGTGGTGATCTTGTAGTGAAGATTTATAGTTATTAACAAGAAATATGAGGTTTAATCCTTCACCACCCTCATTGGCTTCCCTCTCATGCATTAGAAAAAAAAAGAAATAAAAATAAAATTATATCTCATTTGCCTTAACAAAAGGTGAACTTGCCCCAATCTTTGCCAATTTTTTCTTAAAGTTCACACACATTGGTTTGGTGGTCTTTTACGATCCTGAAAAAGCAAGCATCCATCTTCTCTTAGATATACATACGCTGCATTCTCGACTCTTTACACTTGCAAAGATATTTTTGAATAGAAAAAATAGGATTAAGTGTCAATTTTACCACTCAAAAGTGTGACGACTCTCCGAGTCAACGACTAGCTTTGACCAGGTAAGTATATTTTATTTAAGTGTTTTTACTTAAGCACCTCAACTTAGCATCTTATTAAGCAAGAAAGACAAGTTAAGTTAAGTAAGGGTGAGTTCCTAAGTGTGATTTGGCACCTAAGAGTCAAAAAGGCAAAACTGTAACTTTGACCCAACTGAATGGCATGGCTGTAATTTTAATGAAATTAGGGTCATGTAAGGAGTTTTGGCTAATTAAGTTAAGACCATAAGTTATCCTAGCTATTAGAACCATCATTTGAAGGAAAAGTGCAAAAATTGTACTAAGTGCTCAATTGAGCCATTTGTGTTTTAAGTGGCTTAAGTGTCCAAGAGACTAAGTACAAAAGGCTTTTCGGCATTCTTTAGGACTAAGGAAGAATGGTTTTGGGTGAGTGTTTAGTGGCCAAAGTGAAACAAATGTGAACTTCAGGCCAAAGAGGCAAGAAAACAAGAAATTGAGCTTAGTAGAGTTGGTAATATATTTTAACCTATTTGTTGACTACCAACATCCATATTTCATTCCCAAATTTCGTCGCTCCCTCTTCCCACCAAAATTTATGCTCCAAATCTCCCAAATTCCTCAAGTTTTCATCAAATTTGAAGGCCCCAAGGTGAATCCAAGAAGCCTCAAGCTCATTTTTTGTGTTTTTGCTTTAACCTAGCTTTTTAATATTTGTTTTGGGCATAAAAATTAAGGTAAGCTTCTTGGTCTAGTTTGATCTGGTTCTAAATTATTTGAATAGCTAGAAATGGTCTTGATTTGAGGTTTTTGGTACCATATCACATTGGTTTTAGGTTTGGAACTCAAGAGAGCTAAGTTGAGCTCAGGTGTGCTTGTGCTTTGTTCTTTGTTCTTGATTTATGACTGAATTAAGGTAAGGGTTCAAGTTAATTTAGCTCAAATAATGCATATAAATGTAGTATTACATGTAGCAATGAAGTAGAAACCAGACCCATACGAATTGGCTTTGGAGATTGAAAGTTTGAGCAAGTTTTGTGCAAGTTTGCACGCAGTCGCGTAATGTTGAAAGAGCATTGGCGACGCTTCATCAAGGCGACAGTTAATGGCAACGTGTCTCTATAGAAACATGATTTAGTGACACGTCATTAGCAGTTTTCTGGGAAACCTGAGAATCAAGTTGGTGACGAGTCGCCAAGGCACAACTCTTTTGGGCTTGAGGCATCCTAAAAATGTCTCAATCTCTTGGTTATCATCCCTAGGCTATTCTAAGATGTTCCATAGCCTTGGTTAAGTATAAGACTCATTCTTAAGTTGTGAATTATGCATTATTTAAGTTGTAGCTAAATTGTATAGTTAAGGTAGAGCTAAGTAGAGTGGTAAAGGGGTATAAGTGCTCAAGTTATCAAAGGGGCACTAAAGGGATTAAGTCGGGTTTCAGAGTCCCCATTGGCCCAAGAGTTAGGCCTTATACCTTTAGGGAGATGAAGAAAAAACCTAAGGGGATCCTAACCAAACCATGGGGTTTAGTAAATGAGCCACCAAGGAGCTCTAAGCTAAACTCTAAAAGCTTGGCAAGTCGGACCACATAAGATGGCTACCTTGCACAATAAGTTAAGGTTAAGACGGGTAAGTTTTGAGAGGAAGTGACGACCTACTCTAAGACCCGTAAGTGGGATTTAAGGGAGGTAAAGGATTTGGAATACGAAAGCTAGTGTCTCAAGTACATCTGCCATTAGAGCTCAAGGCAAGAATAAGACACCTAAAGTGTAAGAAGTCCCAAGGATGTGTATGTTGCATACCATACATTCATGCATTACATATCTTTTATGTTGGTCTTGTGTTAGTTGTTGGTTGTTTGTTGTTTTGTATGGCTTGAGTAATGTTCAATGAAATGCCTGAAAGAAATATGGTGACATAGAAATGTGATGGTTAGTGTCTCCTTGGATAACTAGAATAACAATTCTACGTTAGATTTGTTTGAAATGATGCCCAAGAGAACTACAGTTACTTCGATTCAAATGATTGATGGTTTGGCAAGGCCGAAAGGTAGAAATATTGTTAAAGCAAGGGACTTTTTCAATGGGGTTCCGAGTTTAATATTTTTGTTTTAAATTCATTGCTAGACATGTACTCCAAGGGCATGGATTTGCAATGCAAGACATGAGTTTATGAGTGAACAATGGGGTGAAACAATGGTTGGATAACATTGCTGGCAGGGAGGTAGTCTTTCTTCTCTTAAAAAAGAAAGTATGATTATTAAATAAGCAAAGTTAGGGCACTAGTAGAAGAAATGTGAAGAACTAAGGATGAAAACTGTTATTTTCTTCTTCAAATTAACAATCACTTAATGGAGAAGTGGCAAATATGTTATTTTTTGTAACATCGGTGATAAATTTTATCTCAAAAGTAAAGTTCAATATGAAATTTGATTCTTTTTAAAATTTAATGAATAATTTGGTCTTTTTGATACTTTTGAATGGTAAATTTTGTACTTAATCTACAAAAGAAAAAATAAAATGGACCATCTATAAGTTTTCGGCTATATTTATTTTATGATTTTTAACATGGATGTGTAGTATTTTGAGTGAAAGAAACCTGCATAAGATGAAATGAATATCGTATGCTTCCATCATAAGCGAAAGCTCATCAACCACCTTCCCATGAATCAAATTTGTTGGATGTCATCATATGCTAGCATATCAAAACTTAGTGCTAACATGTCAGCTAAAGAAAGATAAAAATGTTGTAATTTTTCATCATTGACTCCTAACAAATCTTAGATTTTTTTTTTCACTTAGCAGCAACATTTAAGAAATTATATAAAAAATGGTAGGAAAATTTATCTACTTCTTAAAATTCGAAGAATTGCAAGTTGCAATTTCAGCATCTAATGCACAATGCGCCTTTGTTAGTACTTGAACCAGTTGGAGGCTGGGAAATGTCCAAGCTTTAGTTATTCGGCTACTAGCTCTGGATGAAATCTTATATTTCAAATGTGATTAAAATTAAAAAGATGGTCGCCTAAATCAGCTCTTACGTGATTGAAGCTATAACATGGGTGATGACCTATAAAGTATGAAATAGCTTAGTCTTAAGGATATTAAACAAAACATCAAACATCTAGAATGCCTCATTTCCCACAGTATTCCTAGAATGCCTACAAACATGACACCAAAATCTTTCATTGCTCTACAAACCAACAAACATATATTTTAGCTTCAAGTAGGAAATTTTTTATATGAGGGATCACAAACGCAACAATGCGATTTAAGTTCTTAAAATTAGGAGACAATTCACTTTAACTTAAATCAACTTAATTCAAAATAACTTATTTTTATTTTTACATTTTTTTAACTAAAACCAAATTCATTTGAAAGTCAATATTATATATTTGTAACAATCCATTTGAAAGTAAATTTTGATGATATTATTATTTTTTATGAATTTTTTTTAGTCTTTGATATTAAAAGGAAAAATTTATAAAAATTTAATAAGATTATAAAAATTATATTTTTAATAGAGTATTTCACCTACATAATATTGGCTTTTAAATAAATTTAATTTTCATATAAAAAATATAAAAATAAAAATAAGTTACTTTGAATTAAGTTAACTTAAATTAAAATAATTTGGCTCAAAATATCACTACTGGTGTTCTAGCTTAAACGGCTCAAACCACACTATTATTACATCTATCACCCATCAAATAATCACAGCCCAACCCTTTTAGATAAGCTTGTGCCCACTAAGTCGCAGTTACACAATTAATGGACCAATTAAAGCTCCACTTAAGGATGACTTATTAACATTGTTATGATGTCAAATCAGAAGGTTCGAGGGATGTACATGGACAAATTACGTGCACATAGGAAAGAAGTATGTCTGACACAACTACAACAAAGTATCTAAAACTCCACACAAATACAAAATGCCAGCACTAGAAACATAAGCGCCCTGACCAAAGTGTAATTTTTGGGGCTGAAATTTGTTTTTATTGGTGTTTGTAGGGGTGTTTGAATTTTTTAGGCTAAGAAAAATTATTTAGGATTTTTTGTTAGAAGGGAAGGTGTAGCTCTCATGGTTGAAATTTGAGTTTGTTTTTTAACTGGCAATCTTGTATTTTATTTATTTTTAATAATAATTATTTTTGCAATTCAAAAAAATAACAACAACAACAATTATACTTCATCCATCTCAAAATCTTTTGTTGCTTTTCTTTCTAAAATATTTGTCACTTTTATGTAACTATACTTATTCTAAATATACCATTCACATTATGTAAGTCTATAAATGCTTATATATTCATTGTTATCATTACACTAATTGGTAAAGAGTAATATTTGATAAACAAATTTAATTTGCTTATGTTGTACAATGCCAATAATATTTATAAAAAAGTTGAAAGTGACAAATATTTTAGATGATAATAATAATAATAATAATAATAATAATAATAATAATAACAACAACAACAACAACAACAACAACATATTTGAACACCATGCACTTAAGTGAAAAGCTTTCAATTGACCCCATTTAAACTGAGAAATTTCTTTTTTCTTTTTTGTATTTAAAAGGACCATTATAAGTTGATAAGAATAAGTTACTATTGTTGTAATTAACCGAAAGAGGAATGCCGGTTTTTTTTTCACTTGAACAGTGACCCAGGGAGCTTGTTTATGAGATGATCTAGGAAGTTAGGACTTTATACTTACCCAATATCCTCTTAGGCTTTAGCCATTTTGCCTGAATGCTGAAGACAAAGTAAATAAAATTGAAGAAATGAAATTGACCACATTTTATGGAGCATGAATGCTAATTACGATGATTATATATAAGACATTAAGACTAAATTCATTTTCACCTTGAACTTTGCTACTCATACACTCTACCATCAATATTGACTCAAATTGACTCACTTCTCAAACAATGACCACTACATTACTTTACCCTTTTAACAGGTTGACATGGTCACGTGCTATGATGTTATCTCACATCAGACAGCTCATTAGTGGAGTTGAAATAGTCTATTTGTCACATTCTAACGTCCTTCACATATGCATAACAAACACATAATTATAAGGACTAACTCTGCAATTAAGGTGAAAAATTTTGGCATTGTTAACTCCCAATTTTTTTTTAAGTTTTATGGAAAATTTTCTAAAAAATGAAAAATGAAAAGAAAAAGTGTTTAGTAGTTGAATTTTCTTTTTCCATTTTCTTAGAAACTAGTTTTTCACATTATGAAGAACTAAATAACATCATATTTGTTGTTTTCCCAATTTTCTATATCTAAGAAAACATTTAATATGGTCGCTTTGATATCTTGGTCACTCTCGCTCACTCTTTAATATTTCATCCTCCCATATTCCACCTTCACCACCATCGACCAACCTCTCCCTTGTCGTCGCCACTTGACCACACTCTGCATCACCACCACCTGACTAGCTTTGCCAAAATCTCCTTAGACACAACATCATGGAAGATAAGTCACAATCTGTGACATTTTTCTTTGATTACAAAAATGATTGCAGCAATCCATGCATTGATATTCACGATAAGAACTAAGTTGGCTTTAGGGGAAGAAGAATCTTATAAAGCAATAGCAATGGCGGTAGAGCTCTAGGATAATGAAATTGGTAGTGGAACATGGAGCTTATGGTTGGACCCTTCACCCTCCTTCGAACAAAATCAACGATTATCAGAAGTGTAGTTCAATGCAAATTGGCAACGAACTGACAAGTAAAACAGTGGAAGATGGCAGTACTCCTGGAGTGTCGCGCTCTTAGGGATGACGGAAATGTTGGCGTACATCGGTACATGCAAGGTATAGAAACTTTAGAAGCATAAGCAGCTATATGTAAGAAATTGGGGGCTTGTTCTAAAAATTATCCTTTGATAGGCTTAGAAAAATATCTTGTTAAAGCGTACAATCTTTTCTTTAGCATTCAATGAAGGCATTGAACTTTTTCAATTTAGCGTGTGTCTATATAAGCAAGTAAAAATGTTTTTCTAAAAGTATTTTTGGAAAAAAAATGCATGGCAGATGGCAATGAAAATACATTCTTCCTTTACCCCGCTATCTTTGCTTAATTTGAATTTTTTAAATAGTTTGATTTGAATTTATTTACATTATTATTTGTTAGAAAAAAAATTAAAAAATATATTTAAAAATTATAGGTTTTGATTTATCATTCATATATAAAATTTTTTTCATTTATATACTAAAATACTAAAAATAAAAAATTATAGATTAACTACTTAAAAGTGACTTTAGCAAAGAAGAGCATTGTTTTCTAAATCCAAAGTTATCTTTGATTTTCTGATCTCTTCTCCATCTATGGCCAAGAAGAACCCCGACGATATGCCAAAAATTCAAATTTTCAATAATCTAAATTGGGCAACAATCTACACCACTTGGGTCAATTTGGTCTGTCACAACCAGTATTTAGTGGGCAATGTAGCTCATATTAAAGCCACTAGCTCTATGTTCATACTCACCTACAACATCCAATCCTCTTAATTTAGTTGGAAACAGGGGTTAAGCAAGAAAAAATTATCAGTGAAGATAATAAATAATTTTTTTATAATATATAGTTAAAAAATTTATAACTTATGAAGCCAAGTTACAAATTTTATTACTGCCTTCACTCGTTTAAACGTGGCTCTGCCACTGATTGGGAAAGGGAAATTGGCTGTCACGATCCTCACCCTATGCGAGTAGATAGTTCTGAGCATAAAAGGGAGAGGAAAAAAATGGTACTCATCAGCAACAGCTGTGAAGTAGATGTTGCGTCACCTCAGCGACTGGTTGCCATTCACCTCCGGTGGGACCAGTCCTAATGGGAAAAAAAGGTGATGGTTGCTACTCCCCCAAAACCACTTCCGATTCCAATTCAAGTAGAAAAGGATTGCTCAAAAAACTTTGGCTTTTTGAAACAAAAAACAAAAAGGCAAATATTTCCAACTAGCAGCAGAAGGGTGATGGATTACGAGAGGAAGAGGCTGAGTGATGGGCAGCGTGTGGCGGAGATAGAGATGAGTTGACGACGAGGTGCTTGGTTGGTGAAACCAATGATTAGGGGCAAAAGTGAAAAATCAAATACTTTACTGGCCGAAGGTGACGTTTTCTCTTTTTATGGGTTTGCTCGTGACAAATAT
>KK899117.1:114600-187366 GCA_000696445.1 Aquilaria agallochum | reverse complement strand
AGGACACGTGTGAGCTGAAGGGCAAAACGTCACACTTCTCACAATTTAAAGGTTGAGTTGATCCCGTCTTCAGGAAAACAAAATGGATTTAGACAAAAATATTATATATTTTTTTCATTTCAAAATTATTGTACTATAAGTATTTTATTTTGGGCAATTTAAAATTTTTTTAATATTTATATATTTAATAAATTACTTTACTATATTACCCTTAAAGCTATCATTTTAATATTATTTTTTTTAATTTTTTTTATTTACATATAAAAATTAATAGTAGAAAAGAAAAACACACATAATTTTTTTTCATTTTCTTGGCCTTTATATCAAATAAAATAATATAATAGATACTGGACAAAGACAGTAACTGCCGATGACAAGTACGAAATCTCAACTCTTCATTCATGTCACAGAGCATAGATTTATTTATATGTATGATAGGTTGAAAGTAAATTCATTTTAATTTAAATTAAATTAATTTAAAATAATTTATTTTTTATTTTATAATTTTTTTTATTTAAAATTAATTTCATTTAAAGAATAATATTATGTAAGTGTAATAAAACATTGAAAATATAATTTTTATACTTTTGTTAAATTTTTATGAATTTTTTTTAGGCATTAAAAATAAAAAATTTACAGAAATTTAAAAACATCATAAAAATTTATCTTAAAAGAGATTATTATATCTATATAATATTAATTTTGAATAAAATATGTTTTATAAAAAAAGATATAAAAATATAAATAAGTCATTTTAGATAATTAATTTAAATTAAACTGAATTGACTTTAAATTTGTTTCATTATATAAATATAAAAATACAATTATAAAATCATTCATATTGGGTAGATCATATTAAATCATACTCCATCTTCTTTGACTCTTTTGTGCCCATGAACAAGTAAAGAATTTTTACATTAACACGTTAAGTCTCATGTCGGGAGATTTGTCAATTGAACGCATAGAATGCTCTTGTGTCTGTCCGTTTTGTGTCAACCCATAACTCCAATGGTAAAGGTTTTATCCGGGTGGAAAGAGGGAGATTGAAAAGCAAAATTGCTAAGCCAAAGGAAGAAAACAGGAAAGAGATTTTTGGTTGGTGAGATTAGGACTTGTGAGGATAGAAGCTGCAGGTTCTCATTTATTATCATGATCTACTGACCTTGCCTGGCCAGGCTTTTGGGCCACCCTCAGCCCCACAATGTCACATCCATTCGCACCTTGATTCATCGAGTAAGTGCCCACAAGGCCACATCACGAGCCCTTGGCAGATAACTTAAGGCCCACGACATTTACATTCTAGGTTTCATGGCTGCTTATGCCAATATGTTTCTCCTCATTTTATTCGGTTAAAATAAAGATAAAAACTGAAAAAATTAAAATAGTTAAAAATTTTGGTTTAATTAATTTAATTTTTTCATTTGATTTCTGTTGAAAGTAAATAGATAGAATATTGATTTTGGTTCAGTTTTAGTTTGGAATATCAGTTAATTTGATAATTGAAAAAACTAAAATTTTCATATTGTTATATTTGTGGTTTTGATGGGCAAGTTGATAGATTTAAAAAAGACCTAATTACCTATTTGACCCCTGTACTATGGTGACTTGGTCATTCGCTCCCTTGGACTTTTGAAGGGTCATAATCAAGCCCTGAACTTTAATGAATAAGACACTTCGCTTCATTTACTTAACTTCCGTTTATTTGAAAAGGAAAAAAAATAACATAATTACCACTTAAGCTTCCAAATTTTTATCTTTCGAATGCAAATGTTTTGAATCCTCCCTTTTTAGTACTCCTTCCGTCTCATTTTCCAATTTTGCCCCCCAATCATCTCATCCTGCCAGCCTCGTCCATTACTCGTCACTTGTTCGTTCGTGTCTTCTCACCTCCATCCATTTCTTAATTTGTTTCATCTTCATCTCGTTTATCACTTTTCATTTTCATCCGTTCCTCGATTAGCCAGCCTCAATTCGCCTTCCTCAATTATCTGGCCTCCATTCATTACTCCCTTCATCCTCAATCACGCCAGAATCAAGACTATCAATAGTGTCAAAATTGTGCCAAATTCAAAACCACTAGAATCGCATGAGAATCATGCTAGAACAGAGATCGTCGGAATGGCATCGAAATTGCACCAGATCATCGAAATCATGCAGAATCGCACCAAAATTGAAACTAGAATCGAGACCATCAGAATCATGTCGGAATAGCGTCAAAATCTCATCTTTTTCTGGTTTCTATGGGTTTAATTACAGTTTAAGTCCCAAATTTATTAATTTATACAATTAAAGGCCTAAAATTTTAAATTGTGCAATTAGATGCACTTCTATTACATAAGTGATGGAAACAATAGGATTTACTAAGTTAACGCAGCAAAGTGTCCCGGTTATTAAAGTTGAGAACTCGATTATGACATCTCAAAAGTTTAGGGGAGCGAAAAGCCGAGTCATCATAGTACAAGGGTTAAATAGATAATTAGGTCATCTAAAAAGGAGTGGGGGCAAGTATAAAAGAAATATAAAGTTGATGACTTTTTTGAGATTTAGCCATCACAAATGGATTCTAAATTAACCAAGTGACTAACGAACTTACGAAAATGAGAGGGGGGGATGGAGCCCCAAAATGATACAGTTCAAAAATCACACAGTCAAGCCATAAGCCATAAGCCCACATAAACAAATTTCAACCAAAGGGGCACTAGATAACTAGGCTACTCAAGCGTTCTCCTAGCATACCATGCCTGTTGGACATAATTTCGAGTCTCACTCACTTGCCCATTTCGTTTTAATTTAAATCAATTGACTTTAAAATGACTTATTTTTATTATTATGTCTTTTTTATTCGGAACTAATTTTAATTAAAAGTCAATGTTATATAATTGCAATAATTCATTAAAAATACAATTTTTGTAATCTTACTAAATTTTTATGAATTTTTTAGTTTAAGGCATTAAAAAATAAAAATTCATAAAAATTTAACAATATTATGAAAATTTACTTTCAAATAGATTATTGTATTTATATAATATTGGCTATCACATGAAATTGGTTTCAAGAAAAAAAGATGTAAAAGTAAAAATAAATCACTTGGCTTAAGTTAAAACGAGTTGGCTCCAACTAATCAAACGATATACCTGAGTTGTTGGATGGCTTAATTGGCCGCAAGGTGCTTAAGTTGCTGCTTAAGATGCATGATTTCTCTTTCTTGAGCTGAATTTTTTTTTTTATTGAGAAATGAGATTCATGATTTCATTTTAAGAAAATCAATCATTTGTTGACATTGTGTCAAATGATTAATCACAACATGATCGACCTTCTTTTCAAGCTGAGCTGGTTCTACTAAATTCTTTTAAGAACACAGTTTGAAGAGATAATATTATCATTTTGCTAATTCAGGGCTTGTTCAGAAGCTGACATATCATTTCTTTTGCCTTCAAAGTCAAAAAATGTTGGCTATGGAACTTCCAACTATGTTTAGTACAAAAAACAAAAAGATCACCAAACATTAATGAAGGAAATTTTTTTCCTTCATCGCAAACATATTAACTTCAAAAGTAGGAAATAGGGGTTGTTATTTCTTTAACTGTTTAAGCACTTTCTTGTAATATGAATGAATAGTCATTTGAAGTTTAGGGCATGAAGGATGGAGAATAAAAGGTTTATCCACAAGAGATTGAGTGAAGAGATTGGTCTTCTTTTTTGCTGGAGTAGAGAACACATTAGCATCTTGAGAATATTCAACTTCTTTTTGGAAGAAAATCTCTATTTGTCCTTCACCCTTATCTAAGAAACCGCTCAAAAAAATCTAGAGCTACTCCAAAAAATCAACTCATTTGATTTTCTCCAATTCTTCTTTCTCTCTTTATTCAATGGAAGAACCCATTTTCCCGAATCATCTGCTACCAAAACCCAATTTGCTAATCACTCACATCCACCGGCTACCGCATTGCCTTCCATTCTGTTATCTTGATAATGTTGGTTGAATTTGTTTTGATCTATTCGAGTTTCTGTTTCTACGATTGGGGACTTGTTAAGCATTGTTGGAGGTTGTTATTGATGCGTTGTGGAAGCATTAAAACTCCAAAACTATCATTTGGATTCTTGGCATACCACCCATGAGTTCTCCTCTCTCTCTCTCTCTCTCTCCAGTTCCTTTGTTTCCCTCTTTCTCTTTTTTAAAACTCAATTTAGGCCAAAAGCAAGGCTAAGTTTTTATTTCTTGTAAATGGTTAACAAATGTACCTATATATTTTTTTAACATTTTAATCACTAGATTTGAAATCAGAAATAATATTTAGTTATTTCATTTTCAAATTGAACAAGTAAAAAAAAAAATTCAATTCAATTTTCACTTCGGCTCTGTCCTTTAATTCAGTTAATTCGGTTTGTTACAATAAAAAACTGAAAACTGAATTAACCAAAAATTTTGGTTAGGTTTTAACCAAATTAACTGAATGATTACTCCTACAAGTAGGACACAGTCTTTCAGTTTTATGTTTATTATTATCTTGAGTTCTGACAGTCCTAGCTTGGGTATGAAGACCTGCTTTTGCTATTATGGTGCTTCTCTTGTTAGGGAATTACTAGGATTATATAGTGCATTGGTACAAAGAGGGGTGGCAAGTGGATGGCTGAGCCCCCTCATATACATACATACATATATATTACGTATTTTAGTGTTAGTTACATTTTTCTCAAAGTTTAATATTATTTATAATTCCCTACAAGGTTTTAAAGGTCTTTTTTTTTTTTAATAAAACTAGAAGAATAAAACAAACTGATTAGGTTTAAATAAAATGGTTCGGTTACTTTTATTATTTAGCCAGTTTAGACCATAACTAAATTTCACGTTGGTTTCAAATTCTAAATTTAAAATTAGATAAACTAAATAGTAATTAATGTTTTGTCATTGTCCATGTAACCATGTTAACTCTACATATATAAAGCTATTTCTGTCAAATTTTGAGGTATTTGTTGTTGACCTTACCTAATCCGTTGATGCTTTTTTGTTTGTCTGACTAATTCTCTTTGTAGATGACACACACACACACGCAAATGTTAAATGAAACCTTGTAGTTTCTAAGTATTTTTTCAATAGTTTTTAAATAACAATTAATATAATAAAAATGGAATCAAACATAAATTTCAAAAACGAAAAAGTGTCACATATTATTATACACTATAAAAAATGTTTAAGAAATAAATTTCTTGTTGCCTTAGGGAAAAAAGAAATTGGGATTTTGTGCTAGCTTTTTTCATTTTATTTATTTTTTTCTGTGAAATACGTAGGGATAAACATTTTTATTCCAAAAAAAAAAAAAAGTTCAACGAACACTTACAATTATCAAGTGATCAGCCTACATCCACAAAACAGCAAAACCTGACTGAAAAAATGTAAACAAACCTAGTATTTATGCTCCACAGCATAATTATATACATACAAACTATTCAAACACAACATTAATACTATCTCCTCTTTTTTTTTTTTTCAGAACAATACCTGATAAATTCAATAGACAGCAGCAAGAAGCTGAAATTATACAAGAGTACGACAAGCCACTTATATCAATAATACACCAATCCAAACATATAAAATGACGGACTGGGCATATACTGCTACCAACTACCTCCAATTTCCTATTGCGTTATGTGGATTTATTACCCTCTCTCAGAATGAAAGTTGCTGCAATATAGTAATTTGATACATAATTTCTCAAGATATTCTCTACTTTTTCAGATAAAACCAATAGACAAACTCAGCATAAACTTACTCTCCTGACCATTTAAAGCAGTATTATTTGAAAACTAATATTTCATATATCCAACAATCATTTAATTTCTTTGGAAATAGCTTATTTTTTTTAATTTTTCCCTTTTGTTGCAACAAAATGAAAAAAAATAAAAAACTTACATTTTGTATAAAAATATTTTAAAAGTATCCTCTGGACTCCTAAAATGAAGAATTTCAAATGGTATTGAAATTGAAAAACTACTCCCTGCATCCCTATTTCTTTACTCCATTTCAATTTGCACATATACTAAGAAAAGTTACCATTTTTCACATCTTTCCGATTCTACCCTTTTCTTCATCATCTCTCTCCAAGACTCACCTTTAATTAATCCATAGTTGTGCCTTCTCATCGTCTACACATTGTCATCACACCTCACTCCACCACTATTGTTGCTATCACTGTCGTTGTTGCTATTGCAACTCTTCCCATCATTGCCTAACATGCACTAATGATGATAAAACCGCAACTGATGAGGACGATGATAGAGGATTGGAACATTGCCTTTTGTTTTGAATAAGGATGGGCCAAACGAGAACAAAGGTAAATCAGTTAATGGAAGGTTCCAGAAGAGGATGAAGGCAAATTAGTTGATGTGGCGCACTAGATGAGGATGAAGGTTCAACAAACCCCTACCCATGGCACAAATTACTTGATCTAAGTGAAAAAGCTAGTGGAGGTTGACATTTCCCTAAAAATAAAATCTTTGTGGAAAATAGAAGCTTAGGCATCCCCCCTAATGGGTTGATTCATGCACCTAAAGCCTTCATGTCACTGCTCGGATAGGATTCTTAAGAATCCAATGAATTTGAAAGAAGAAGAAAAAGAATTAATGAGATCTGAAAGAAGAAGAAAAAATGTGGATAAACTGGTCATTTTTCACCTAAAACTTACTAGAAGAGAAATAATACAAAAAAATATATGATGTCCCAAAATGAAAAGTGGTGTAAAGAATATAAGATAAAGAGAATACATTCTAAAATCTGTGAGATTTTTATTGTTCATGAACACCCACGATAGTATGTGTCATTTTTTAACTTTTTTTTTTTCATTTCTCTTAGTAATGGCTAAACCCTACTTTTAGTCCACTTTCGGTTCCTACACTTTTCCATCTCATGATCAAGCCTCGATTTCAACCATATAGATTTGCTTCTCCCGGTTTCAATTCAATGACAGTGATGGCCTAAACCTTGGACCAGCAATAGTAACAACAATCTTGCAATAGGGTGAACTTTGTAGGACAAGAGGTGGTCCTACAAGGTGAGGCTGAATTTGCTACCATTCTGGTTTAGGCTTTGGTGGGAGAGGAAAGGTTGGTAGAAGTAAGTCACGATGATGATTCTCCTGAATTGGATAAGTCATTTGCCTATGAAGGCATAATGAGGTTGATTCTGACGTCAAGGTGTGACAATAGAGCTCAGGGATGGTGAACCCTCAACCTAGAGTGGAAACAAGATGAGGATGATGCAAGATCAGCAAATGTACAAGTTTGAGGGCTGCTACTGGTAGAGATCAAAATTACAAGTGTTAAAAGTGTATTTTTTTTGTTATATTAGGAAGAAGGTCCAACATTTTTCCACTAATCTACAAATGATCATGAGCATGAACTACTGCATCATATCGGCGCTATGGACCTGGTACATGCAAAAGTACATTAAAAAAAAACTCATTCAAACACGGGCTTTTATATGTTTATGTATAATGAATGCTAGCATCTAGAAAAACAATGTAAGGTTCAGCAACAAGTACTAGAACATGCTCGGCCCATATACGTAATAGGACTTAGTGGATTTAGATGTATTCATTTGGTTAGATTGGTTTTGAACCGATGAATAGAATATTTTTATTTATTTTTGGATTTTCAAAGATTTGATCCAAATTATCTGAATTACATATTAAAACTAATCCGAGCCATCCAAATCATGATTTAGTTTATCCAATTTTTATAATTTGATTCTTTTTTATTAGAACTAAACACATGGTAATTGAAAAAATATAACTTGAAAAATATAATAAAATAGATAATATTTCATCTTATACCTAAATTTAAGGGTTGACTCATAACTTATAGTTTCAAATAAAAAGATGACTTTTTATATGTAAGGTTGAAGGCTATAATTTACAAAATATGTATTACTTTTTAATTTATTTAGTTTTAATCTTAGGAACCAATAAACGATCCAATAACCAAATACGAAATTCCATTTTGATCCAATCCAAACCACATAATCGAACCATTTTATCTAATCTAAATAATCTATTTGAATTATTCAGCTTTATCCAGATAATGAACACTCCTAAATAGACATATTAAAATGCTGGGTATTTTTAAAAGTATCTCCACATTGCATATTTCATAAAAAAGCTCAAAAGAACTAGAAAGGTAAAATTACTATTTCCATTAAGAAACCCAAACGCTATTAAACTGAAGTTAAATTAGCACTTCATTCATAGAAACTTTAAGAATCAATTTAATATTGGCTTAAGTGCATAACAATACCCCAAACTTTGTTAACTAAGTGACTTAAGGGCCTCAACTATCAATTGACTCAACTCAAGACTCATGCTTTTGGAATATGAGCCATTTAGTCCATAGACTCATATGGAAAGTTACGTGTGGTTATACAAATGATAAATCTATCTCATATTAACAGATATAGTCCTATTTTGTGATGATGATGGCACAAAACTGAAGGAATTTATCTCCACTATCTCACTTGTTTAGGCTATTACAGACAGTTGAGTCTTTAATTTAGGGTTGAAAATGACTTGAGCTGAGCTGAGTAATAGGATGATCATGTTCAGCTTGAATAACTTATTGAGCTTAATATTTTGTTCATGTTTGGATTAAAAATATTTACGAACGAGCTGTGAACGAGCTTTTATCCGATTGAGCTTGAGTCGAGCTCGAGCTGTTCGCTTAAATTAAGGAAAAAAATTAACATTAGGCTAAGTCGAGTCAAGTATTAAGAAAATTAAGCTTTGTTTAAATTGTATATCAAGCTTTAAATTTTGTTCAGGCTTGATTTGATAAACTTTTCGAACGAGTCACAAATGAACTTTAAACTAAGTCGAGCTTGAGTTGTTTGTTCATTTTTCACCCCTACTTTAATTGCATTGTCGCTTGCTTATGTTGCTAATTTCTAGATTCTGGACTCTAGGGTTTAAGTAAATCTGAGGATTTCTAGGACAAATTTGTAAGCCTCTACTTTAATATACAACTTCACAATCAACCATCATTTAGAGTTGGACTTCCGTCACACCATGTGACTTCATGTAATTTTCCCTGGACTAATTTGCCTCAATTTCAAAAAGTATGAGACTTGAGTTAAACTGGTTGGTAGTTGAGGCCCTTAAGTGACTGAGTTGGCAAAGTTTGTGGTATTATTCTATACTTAAGCCGTTAATATTTCATGCTTTCTTATAGATGTTTGTTGCACATAAAAAGTCAATTAAATAGTGATTGTAGAATAAGAATTTTGGAAACTGAACTTTGGATAGATATAACAACATTTTCCATATAAGTGATTATAATATAAATTATGGTATTAAGGAAACATATATCTATGATTACATTTATATTCATATAATATTATTGTGTTTATAGTTAATGTGTTATCTCACCAATAATAAAGCCATCACTTTGATTTATGTCATAAGAGTAAACACATATATATGTCTAGGGTAAAATTTATTTGTAGTCCCTAACCCTTTTGTGTTATCCTAAACGGTCGTCTAACCTTTATTTTATCCTCTATGTCCCCAAACTCTCTATTTTTGTCCGAAATATGGTTATTCTGTCAATTTTATAGTTAGATTCAAAGGAATTTTGGGGAAAATTCTAACTTTAATCCCTACATCTTTTTCCTCCCACTCAAAGTACCCTTAACATGTAAATTTAACACATTAACCCTCTCTCTCATCCATTCCTACTAAAAAAAAATCAACTCCACCTCCCATTCACTTACACCACCTTAACCAGGCTAATGCTTGGATTATATGCGATCGATTCCATGTATGACACCTTGAACACCCTGCCATCAACATCCACCAGCCACCTCCAATGTCGCAATTTTAGATATTCCTTCATTGGTGGCATTGTCAAATGACAAACCATTATTATGAGGCTTCAAAATCAAAGGTGACTTTTCCTCCAGAAAATCCTCTGGGCCAAGCCAGCTAGCAAAAAAGTGCCACAAAGAGGTAGAACATCTCTGTTTTCCCATCACGGTGAAATCATCAATGGCATCAAGCTGCATCAATTAGAAATCAAATGCAAAAAACATTGAATTAATGCCCAAGGTTTGGAATCTGCTGCTTAAAAGGCCAATTCATAAGGCTACAAAAGTGGTGGGTTTGACTTCATGCACAAGATTACTGCTCTTAAGATCAACATCAACAGCATCCAAATCACCCACCTGAGTGGAGATGAAACTGTTTAGATCTAAACGTACATGATTCAATCGACATATCAAATTCAAGAGTGACAAAACCTAGACGGTTAGCTAAAAGGTTGACATTGATGTGGACTCAAGCATATGGGATTTGGAGCACATTAGGTAGCATTTCGCCACAGCTATTGCTGATGACAACGTGGTGGGCATATTTGTGGAAGAAGCGAATCTTATTGAGGACATTTGGAAGGATGTCGCAAAAGGAGGAGTTGAAATTGGGGGAGATGGGTTCATCGTTAAGCTAAATCCAGTCCTAGTAGATGTTCAATTGCAAGTTCTCAAATGCAACTGTGTGCTAGGAAACCACTAGATTGGGGAGATTCCAAGCAACCCAATGTAGGAGCATGATGAATTGATGCTTGATGAATCTCCTAGGCCTTTCTGATTTTATGAGCTAGCTTTTGCTACTATGGTTTCTAAGGAGGGTGGAATTTTAGAAAGTTTTTAAGCATAATTTGTTTGCCATGAAAACTGAAAAAAAATTCAAGAAGAATAATGGGAAGACTAGGGCTAACTAGGAGCAAGAGGTGGTGGATTATTGGCAAATCAAAGAAGCTGGAGGAAATGGAGACCATTGAAGGTAGGGGTGATTGTCAAAGGGAGGAGACTTTTTTTTTTTGGAAGTTCAATGAATGAGAGAGTGTGTGTGTGTGTGTTAAATTTAAAGGTTTAAGGATGCTTTGAATGGGAGAAATAAAGTTTAGGTTTCAAAGTTGGGATTTTCCTAGAGATTCCATTAATTTTAACTATAAAATTGATAGAATGACCACGATTGGAACAAAAATAGTAAGGTTATGAACTTTAAGAAGATAAAATGAAATTGAAAGACCCATTTAGGACAATGCAAAAAGGTTAGAGTGAAATGAATTTTACCTTATATGTATATGTACACACACACACACACACACACACACACACACACACATGTATGTGCATGTGTCAAGAAATGTTACCTTTTAGTTTCAATTTGAATATAAGTTTCACTACTGTCTTTTGTTCTTATTTTTAGTATTTAGTTAGTTGGGTATAAGTATAATTTACCACTGTTAACATTTTTTAGAACTAAATTAAAAAAAAATTTCTTACTATAAAAAAATCAAAATTCTTAGTGTCTAAAATACAACATAAATGTATGTAAGATACAAATTATATAAAATATATGAAAAGGAAGAATATACAAAAAGATTATTTTTATTGTTTTTATTTTTTCACGATACAGCATATGGGCACGTCTAAATTATACTAAAAATTTATTAAATACTTAATTTTATTTTATGCATTTTTAATTACACAAAATGTGAGATTTCATAAAGTCATTATCCCATCCATCAAGGTGGATGTCCGCCACTAACATTAATGCTAACGATGTTAGGTGGTTTGTATTATAGAATGATGAGTTATCATTTTAAATAAATATATGTAATTATGGAGTAGATACGATAGTTATTATAAGGGGAGAAAATTACTATTTTGAATAGATTTCTCTAATCCTTGAATAAATAAAGTTTAAAATTTTAATTATTTCTGTAGAAAAAAAGTCTCTTATTTTTAAATCAAAACGTTAGCATCATTGCAATTTTGTTTATAGTGTATGTGAAAATGGTATCATATATTGGCTGAGCTAGTATTGATAACTCTTGTCTTTTTTTTTTTTTACTGAAATCACCCTTCATTAACTTAACTCAAAGCACACATCAACCAATCCAAAAGAGGTTTTCCCCATGTGGATTTTATAGACAAACAAAGGCCCTTATTAGTTTGAATATGAAAAACTTCATTTGTGACTCTCCTAGCAAAACTAAAAGAGCAAAAAACAAAAATACTACATAAAACCAATGTGCCTCATTAATGACAACACCAAAGGGAAATCTAGATAGGGATAACCCTTCATTCAATTCAAAAACTAAAACAGAAGAATTAGATTCTAATATGATATTGGACAGATTATGCCTCCTCACCACCCTTAAGCCCCAATATAGAGCCAATGCTTCCAAGTGTAAAACATCTTTTCCTACAAGATCAAATCCAACCGAAATAGCAAAGCAAACAGACCCTTCACTACTCCTCACCACCACCCCTACACTATTATGCTTGCTCTTTTTGTCAAGACCTGCGCCAACATTGAAGATCCTAAATAGCTCTCAACAACGAACTTACCTAGTGGCATTACTCAGTTTCAATCCATTTTTAAGTCCATGCTTGAATTGTAATCACCACATATCATGGCCTTTGACACCACCATTTGTGAATAGTTTTGTTACCGTAGAACCACATGAACCATGCATAAACAACCACTTCCAACATTCGGCAAGCGTCACCACTTAACTCTGATTCCAATAGCTCCTTCCAGCCTTGTGGATTGCGATTAACATTCAAGGCAAGGATCTCCCTTATGTAGATAGGAAATAGACAAGAGAAAATGAGATGCTTCAAAGACTTTGCATCTTGTTCGAAAAACCAGACAAGTTGCTAAAATGTCCAAGCCTTTAGCCTTGAGGTTATCTCTTGTTGGTATGGCTTCAGAGCGCAACCACTAGAAAAACAAATAAACATGCTGGGGGAGTGAAAGGCACCAAAGCTAAGTCTAGAATTTCGATCAGATAAAAGGGTCCCATCGATATATCTTGGCATAGGTTAGGTAGTAAGCGGATTTGATGGTGAACATGTTGTTGTTATTCATACCCCAAGTGAAGATGTCATTTGAAAACCATGGTAAAAAAGGGATTTACTTCGTTACCATTACATCTATCAGGTAGAATAATGCATCTATATGGTTGTAATTTCATTGGAAAGATGAGTGATGAATCAGGTTGCCAACCCTCAATTCCTCCGTTCTTGCCATCATGCTCGTGATAAGCCTTGGGTTAGCACTAAGGAGCCAAGCATCGTGCTACAGTCGACTCAAAGCTCCATTCCTCACATGCCAAAAACAACCGTCTGAAGGAGTACTCTTTCTGCCAATATTGCTTTAAAGATGGCTGGGAATGATTTTGGCACTATAGCATGTAGGAATGTTGAATAAGAGTAGTAACGCCCCCTGAATACCCTTGCCACAAGACCCACTGGGTTTTGAGCTATTTGCCAAGCCTGTTTTGCTAATAAGGCAATATTAAAGGCTTTTACATCCTAGAAACCTAAGGTCACTGCCTTATTTAGTCATGTATGAAGAATCCCAGCTTTTTCAATCCATCTTCTTTTCATCAACATCCAAAGACTAGAAGAACCTGGTAGATAGAGATTAGAGCTTCTTACAAATTTTAGTAGGAATGAAAACACATCTCATTAGGTGAGTTGGTATTGCCTAAACCACTGCCTTGATCAATAAACTCCTTATTGCCTGAAATAATAATGAAGCATTCCTCCTAGACATTTTTTGTTTTACCCGCTTTAAAAGAAACTAAAATTATGAGTTTTTCTTCCTTATAAGGAGCCAAGGAAAACCAAGATATTTATCTTGCTGTAAATAGACTTGCATGCCCAGTAATGATTGAATCCAATGTCTTAAGCTATCCCAAAAATTAGGGCTAAAAAAGATAAATGATTTCTGCATGTTTACCATTTGACCCGAGGCATGTTCATAAAGCTTTAATAAAGCTAATAGATGCTCTACATGTGAGGAAAATGATACCGTTGTCAGTAGATAAAAAATGTAAGATTATCGGGCTATACTGACTCACTATAACCCTTTAATTAAATGTTCATCCTTTGTGTATTGAAGAAGGGCAGAGAGCCCTTCCACACAAAAAAAAAAACAAGAAAAGAGATAACAAGTCTTTTTGCTAGAAACCTTTTGATAACTTGAATTCCTTGGTTGTTTGCCCATTAACTAAAACAAAAAAAAGGCTGACTCCATACAAAACATAACTAATTAAATCCAAGATACTCGAAAACCCATCCGTTTCATCATGACCATCAGAAATTTCTACTCCATTCAATTATAGGTTTTTGACATATCAAGCTCTATAGCTTCTTTACCTTTTCCATAAAGACCACTTATATAATGATAGGTTTCTAGTGCCACTAACGCATTATCAAATAAAAGCCAACTTGGCACAAAAGCACTCTAATTATTTGCGATGATTTGAGGCAAAAAAAGGCTTCAACCTATTCACCAACACTTTGGAAATTAGCTTGTATAGGACGTTACATAAACTAATGTGCCAGAAATCTGGGATGCTTTAAGGGTTATTCATCTTCAAAATTAACATAATATAGTACAATTAAGCTTCTCTGGAATGAACCCTAAATTCAACATAGAAAGAATAAATTTCATCACTTATCGATTCAACTCCTACAAATATTTCTAAAAAAAAGAGGGAAGGCAAATGATCTGGGCCGAGTGACTTAGTTAGGAACATTTGAAACAAGCTAATGCACACCTTATCAGGAATAAAAGGTTTTGACAAAGCTGTATTCATATCTTCAGAGATGATTTTCTTTATTTTTTGCACTAATTCGTCCAGTTGAGATGGGTTGGTTGTCTGAAAAAGTTAGAGAAGTAACTGCCAATCTAGTCACAAGTAGTTTTCTGATTGTTAAGCTCCTCCCCATCATCACCCCAAATGCTATGAATGAAATTTCTATGTTTTCTATGGCACGACTCCTCATGGGCCTACCTAGGAAGCCTATGGGAACTTATCCCATATTAGTCACAATTGGTTAATTGATTATGTGCACACTAGTTAAAACCTTTATGCTTCTAGTTAATTAATCCTACTATGTAATCATACATGAGTTTGTGCTTTAACTTAAATGATAACACAAGTAATAAAAAGACAAGACATTGCCTAGGCTTTTCGCTAGAAAACAAACATTAAATTGTCAAAGCATACAAAGGGTTTATGTGGTTAACTACACATAATCAAACATGTGCAAGCATCCATACAAACATAAACTATGTTTGCACCTAATCACGACTTTAGAGTGGACTTCTCATACGTGGACATTGGAAGCAAACTAGTGTATGAGAACTATACATTGGACAATACTACTGAGATCTATAACAAAGCTTTCACCTTAGAGCAACTCCCGGTGGCAAGCCTTAAAGTCATCCCTTATGCTTCACTAACCTCTGTTGGCCAAAAAGATAATTGTAGTTAGTACCATAACTTAACCAACAAGCAACCTAGAAATTAGAATCACAAAGATTCAAACAAACCATATACCTTTTTGTTAGCCAACCTTCAATGGTTGCTAGCTTAAAGGCACCCAAAACTGCACAAAAAAAGCTAAGAGAGTGAGAATCAAAGATTCTCAGTAAAAGATCCTTTAACCTGCAAGGAAAAATACTGAATGCACACACACACACATATATATATATATCCAAACATATGAAGTCTACTGTGTGCACTTGCAGTCTGAAGGCTAACATATGCACATATATCTGAGTCTCTCGGGACCCCTCTTCATCCTAGTCCTCTCATGGGGCTTCACTTCATGCATAACGAGTTTTGGCCACCAACTCGCTCTCAGTAAGCCTTAGTTTATTGACGCAATAACTTAACCTTCCCTTGGTTGTTGTATAGGTGAACATGGTGGATGTTCCTCGCTTGAGTTCTAAGAAATTCACTAGGTGTACTAGGCCACCACACAGTGCCTCAAGTCCTTAAACTTGCTTAGGTCATTTGTGTACTAAAACTCCAGCCAAATAAATGCATTAGGCTCTCACTTGGTGTCTTAAGCTGATAAGCTTACCTAGATTACCAAGGTACTAAGCCTTATCGTTTAACCTACCAAGGATGCACTAGGCTTTCACGTGTGCTTCAATTCATAACTTGACTAGGCCACAAGTGTATGAAGCCTTCATCCATGGTGTTCCACTATCCGCCATTACTTGGTTCATACTAGTGGAGTGATAATGACCACAATAAGACTAGGTGTACTAAGGTTCCTACATCAGAGCCTTAAATCCTAAGGCCCAACTAGGCTTTTAATGGTACTAAACCTTGCACCCAACTAATGGTGCTCTATTGTAGCCAACCATACATTCACTTTGAGGTAAAATACCTTTAAACCTGGGTAATCCCAAGCTTGGTAAAGGCATGGAGATGATAGTACTATCTTTTAGCTTCATGTGGAATCTAGAATTGTCTTAATTAGACACCAAAGTGAAAAGTTATGAAGAAAACACCATTAGGTGTCAAAGCTGTTGCGGCAACGCGTCACCAATGAACAAAGACACGTCACCACAGTACAAAACTCCCTTGAACTTTCACGAAAATCACCAACCCTTGTTGACGTGTCTCCAACTGTTTAGTGGCTAGAAATTTCAGATTTCACGCCACAGCTACTTGGGGCTTTCCAAGGCCATCCAATGACCTAGGGACGCCTTAAAATGCCTCAAGCCTTCAAGTACACATGCATTAGGCCACAATGCACCATTTAAACTAAACTGATGGTGTCCATAAACACAACACAAATCATTAAAACATCACTAGTCCAGCATGTTCATCATCATCTACCAACTAATCCCTTTTATAAAATTACTTGAATTCTACAACAAGCAAGCTATGAATGACATCAAATATACTTGAATCATAAATTCCTTACCTCAATTGCATAAGAACTAGCAATAATCAAGCAACTCCAAGCCACACATTCCAAGCTCAAGTGTTCCACTAAGTTTTTCCTAGGTTCCAAAGCAATACAAGGTTCATGGCACTAAATTAGCACAAACCAACAAAACCCAAGGTTGAGTAAGCTTAAAAAACTTGAAATCATAAAGAATAAAGAGTTACCTCATGAACTCAACTTGCCTAAGGTGAAAAAGGCCCCTCTAAGCTTCAAACATGGAAAACAAGTACAAGGCAAGCATCCATCCACTTGGGCACCAAGAAAGCTCTTCAATTTTTCCAAGAAATCATGAATTTTAAAGGATTTAAACAAGAGATATGGATGGGAAGAAAGGGCTGTGAAAATGGAGTTGGAAGGGATGAAGGAATAGTGCCTAAACTATTTCATCCATAAAGCTTTAAGTAATAAAAGCCGTCCCTCCCCAAACTTTCTCAAGTTTTGCAAAAAAACTTCTTCCCCAAATAGTAACTAGGTAAATAAAAACTTTGGCAAACCTTGCTAACTTGGGCTTTAGGTTTTAAAAATATCATTTTTACTCTTGGGACATGTGCCGACCCTCTGAGGTGTAAAATGAATATTTTACCCCGGGCAAACCTAGTGCCATAAACCATTCAGAACATACTAAACCTTTAATAACTTACTTGATCTTGCTAATTCATCTCTAATTAAGGTATTTAAACTAGAAATTTATGAACTTACCTTGCTCATTGAGCATTCCGCTATGAGAGCTATAACATTCTACCTGAAGTTGTTTGATGAAAGAAATAATTGTTCCTTTCTCATTTTTTAAGCTAAATTGATTATGCCAGTTGATTCCAGTACTTTTCTTCTTACTCATAAAGCCTTTAAAGTTCCTTCTTTGTCTAAAGCCGCCACTCCCACATTTTTCTATTGGTTAACCCTGAAGCTAAATGTTCCAGCTCCTTCTCAACTTTTTTGATTTTGATGAGCAGGCTTCTTTTTTCTTTAGACCATGTATCTATTTCTTTCCTGCACACCTCAAGCTTCTCAATTAACATCAATGTCCTATGATTAGCTTTATTTGATAACCTTGTGATAACCCTCCTCCATGATTTATTATGCCTTGAACCTCTGAATCTTACTCTTAAAGAGATTCAATTGATCAAGCAAATATGTAAGCATTTCATCATGATCTAAAGCCACAAAAGGGACATGTTCCACTTATGCTCTTGGAAATAACTACTTCCAATCCAAAGTACAGAGGCTTTTATCCAACTTTTCATGCACAAGAAAGCCACAGGAATAGACATAACTCCAAGTGAATGCCGAACCATGGAACCTTAAATCGACTAAATGGGCATTACTGATCGTATCTTTAAACACCTCTATCTGCCCCGATGCTCGAGGTTGACCCTCTTCCTTCTCGGATGACCAAAGGAGCTCATTAAAATCACCCATTACTAATCATGGAAGTTGAGATTGCACCGTCAGCTACCTGAGCAAGTTTCATGACTCCGATCGTAGGTCAGTCTCGGGATTACCATAAAACCTAGTAAATCTCCAAGTAGCATCCAATGCCAAGATTTTGATGTCAATATGATACTGGGAGAATGACATAAGCTTAATAATCCACTTACCATGCTAGCAAATAGTTAATCCTCACTTCCTTCCTTCACAGGAGACCACAAAACATGACTGGAAACCTAAAGTTTGTCTCACTTTTTCCATTTTAGATGACATTTTCATGGTTTTCAACAAAAACACAACATCTAGGGATCATTTCACAGTTGCACCACAGATGGCATGAACTGTCTAAGTGGAGCCTAGACCTTGATAGTTCAAACTAAGTATGCTCGTTGATCCCTGTGAGGAAAGTCAAAACTCATCCTCACATTGCATGAAAGACCCTTATTTGGTCTCTCTTGATCATCAATCAAACCATCTAGCTTTACCTTAGTAGCTTTCAATGGTTGGTCCTCTAAAACTCTCATTCTCTTGGATGATGTTAAAACATTAATAGTAGTATCTTTTGACATATTTAATTTTCTGTTCATTGGGGTGCTACGTCACTATTACCTTTTATGTTTAGATGACCCTTAGCTATTGTTTTACTCTTTGTTGTCCTAAGCCGAATGGTTTGAGAAGAACATTGTATCTTTGAAACCCTTTTTCTAAGTCAAGCCAATAGTAAAGTCCATTTCTGAATCCATCAAAACCTATTGCTTTTTCAGATAGGCAACCATGCTAATAATAGTACTCACCGCTTGCGGGGCATTCTGAACCACCCTATGGTAAGGAGTCATAATGCTTTTTTCCCTCATCGGCCAATTGTGTGAGAATTTCCCTATCCATAATAGAGATCATTGGGGAAGAGCTGAACAATATAACAATTTGCTCATTTGTTTTTGAACCCATTCAAGCCAAAGCTGACCTACCCATAGACTCCTATGAGGCTATCTTTGTCCTAATACCCTCTCTGTCTACTAGTTGCTCTATGCCATTTTGTGGGAAAATTGAGTACATGAGTCAATCACCATATTGTGAAACCTTACCCTCCGAGCACGTCGGGTTATCCAAACACTCCTTTTTGACATGATCCAATTTACTGCACTTGTAGCAAAACTCAAACAATTTTTTTATATCTAACATACAACCAACATTTACCATTATCATATTCAATCTGTTAGTGTTGTGCCCAAAAGCCAATTATGAGATGATTGTATTTTTGCACACTGAGTCATGATATTTTATTAAGGCATTAATCCAGCAATTATGTTTGTTGTTTTGTTCCTACGTAACTTAACAAACATAATTGTAACCCTAGAATAATGATATTCTTAAAAGTCCCTGGTCTAGTATTATTGTGGAGCGGGTTGCAATAATACATNGCCCTAGTTTGTTAGAGCTTGAACACGTCAACTGTTCAGGTTTTGTGATTCGACTCTACAGTTGAGTGAGAGATCTCAACCGAAAATTAGGTATGAAAATTTTCGAACACCCGGTTTACCCCGTTTCACTTGGATCCTGGAGAGTTTCGGTTAAATTCCGCTGTACTGTTTGGCTCCCGAAACCCATCACAATCATCAGCCTTTGCCGTCATAGATGGGACATGTCAATTAGGACCTGAATGTGTAAAGATGGTCCCGAGATATTTGACCTTACCACCATACCAAGCCTGTCGCAAAGTTCCTCCGCTACCTCCTCCCTAAACCACTCAAAAAGTGCATCCATCACATGCACCCAGAAAACCGCTTGGTTAAACAATAGCGATGACCACCATAGATGGTGACCACAATTGGCACGTAAATCCAATTAAAAAAACCAAGGAAAAGTGGAATTGGAAAAAAGCCCTATTCAAGGAGGACACTAACTTTAATCGAGAGAGGGGAACCCTAATAGATTATTTTTTATAATTCTTGTTCTAGTTTCTAGAATTATTGTTCTGGTGTATAGTATTGCTTTTCTGATGTCTAATTATGTTAGATTAATGTATAAATTAGTTAGTTTGGTGTCTAGTATTATTGTTTTGATGTCTAAAACTATTGTTCTAGTATTTATTACTATTTTCCTAGTCTATAATTATGTTAGATTGGTGTATAAATTAGTTAGTCTGGTATTTAGTACTGCTATTATAGTGTTAAGTATTGCTGTTCTAGTGTCTAGAACTACTGTTTTGGTATCTAGTACTCCCCCTATCCCACTTTCTTTACTCCATTTGACATTTTCAACTAGTTTAACTTAAATTTATTTATATTATTATTTATTAGAAAAGAATTTTAAAAAATATATTTAGAGACTATAGGTCTTGATTTATCATTCATATATAAAGGTTTTTCATTTATATGTTAAAATGTTGAAAATAAAAAATTATAGATTAATTGCTAAAAAATGAATGGTGCAAAGAATTTGGGACAGAGGAAGTAATACTTTTCTAGTGCTTAATTATATTAGGTTAGTATATAAATTAGTTAGTTTGATATCTAGAACTATTGTTCTGTTGTCTAATATTGTTATTCTAGTATCTGTGACTAATTTTCTGATGTTTAATATGTTATGTTTGTATATGAATTAGTTAGTTTATACGTTGATTGATGTTGGTTAAAGTATTAAAAGTTTAGTGTCAGACCTGAGAAATTGTAATTTATTTGGATTCCTAAACAATAGAAATAATAAAAAGGATTTTATTCTATAATATCTCCTATAAAATGTCATTATTATCTCCTCAAATGATAATAAAAATTTAAAAATTTAAAAATTTAAAAAGATTTCTTATCTATCTAATATTAACATCATTGAAGTTCCACCTAGTGGCGGACGTCCACTGGGGTGGACATGAAAACATCATGATTCCTATGGGGAATCACTTGAGCATGCAAAAGATTGAGTTATTATGTTCACTAATAATTGGCTTCTACACTACCCTCCAAGTAGATTGTGCTAATTAGTTCTTGAAGTTGGTGCACAAAACATAAAAAAAGTCAACGAATTAAAGGATCAATTACTTCCATTTTTCCTGAAGACATCGGTGGAACTATATTTACTGTTCCAATATGTGAATACGCTTCAATTTAAGATGTCATTATCTAGACAGGATCAAAATAAGACATTTATAATTCTAAGCAAAGATATGCTCTATCTAGGAATCATCAATATACTCAAAAAATTTCCATCTCGCGTAGGGATTATAACTCTAGGGATCATGACAATGTTGATTGCAGGTTCTGTAAAAATGTTTGGACTTCAAATATTTCACACAAATACAAAGTCTTTTTACGAAAACATTTCACTGATGCTTCTTCGACTAGATCAAATCTGGTGAAAAGAAATTGTTACATGGATGATCGCAGTCTTTGATGCTAGTTTGTTCTTGAAACAATTGCTCATTTGTTTTCGTCTTACCCTGTGTGCTAATTTGTATGGCAACATACCCTTTTGTAATTTGTGCCTGATCTAGATTACTCTTCTAAAAATTGGATCATCAAATTATTTCAAAGATCGTCTTCCACAACTGGTGGCTTACCATTGGCCATTACCACTCTTTGATGCATTTGGCTATGCTGGAACGATTTGATCTTGAGAGATGCATTTTAGATCTAACTAGTATATATCTATGCTACAATGATTAGGGGATTGTTGCACTAAGTCTAGATGGTTTGACGCAAAGCTTCTCTCCATTGGAAGTGAAGTCTCCGACTGATGATGAACTTCGGGCAATATTTGAAGGGCTTAGTTGGGCAGTCACATCGAGCAAGCACCACGTTACAGTTCTAACGAATAATATGAATGTCTTCTTATAAATTTCAGGTTTCCTGCTTTTTTCAGTGGATCTACTTCCTTTAATAGAAGACACATGCTCCATAATTCATAAGTTATCTTTTTATTGTTGTCTTACCATCTTAAAAAAGGCAGTCCATTCTGCCCATGTTCTAGCTAAGAAGGCTCTGGTATCTTGACTTCTATTTGTATTCTTCTAAGTAAAATAGAAAAACTTATTACGTCCATCAATAATCCAGTCATGTACTTCGTTTGGCACCATTAAATATTCTGATTACAGCTCTTCTGGAAGTCGTCTAACTTGGCGGGCCCGACTTCCAACTTCATGATTTTCCAGATTCAGTACATTCTCAAAGGCTTGTTGAAGATACATTGGCTTTCTTCTTCTTCTAACAGGATTATTCTCTGAATCCAGATAACAACGACCGACATCAATTCTTGCAGTGGTAATTGGTAAATTTAACACACACCGGTAAAAAGTAAAAATTCGCAGGTACAAGAAAAAAGTGCAAAAAAAGGTTTCTGCCCTGTAGGTGCGGTAGCGCTCAACGGTCGCCTCTCTCTGCAACAACAAACAAACGCCACTCTGGCACCCACGTTCCTGTCATCTTCCTCCATTCCCTCCCCCTTTAAATTCCTCCGTAAGAGCATCTCCAACAGCTTCCCCAAAATTTTAATAAGATGGGGAAGCAAAAAGTAAAATCTCTATAATTTTTTTGCTCAAATTCCAACAGCTTCCCTATTTTGTAGAATTTTTTATTTATTACATAGCAATTAAATATTATAGATTTAGAGCAAATTCAAATTAATGACTAGATTAATTATTGTATAATTAAATATTATTAAAAATGTAAAAAAATTACTCCTTTCATTTTACAAAGAATGACTCTTTTACCTTTTTTACTAAACTTTGACTTAAATATATTTATATTAATTTATATTATAAAAAATTTTAAAAATTATGTTTATAAAATAGTCTTTAGGTTCAATTTTCATAAAAAAAAATTATAATTCTATAAAAAATTTTGAAAAAAAAAATGAAATAATTGTTGATAATTAAATATTGTGCAAAATATAAAAATTTACTACCTTTGTTTCACAAAAAATGACTATTTTAACTAAGGTCTGACTTAAAAATATTCATATTAATTTGTAATATATTTTTTTTTAAAAAAATAAATTTATAAAATAGAGTCTTTAAGATACCATTTTCATATAAAAGGTTTATATTTCTATTAGAAATTTTGAAGAAAATAAAATTATGAATTAATTGTTGTGAATAATAAATGGGATAACCTTTACGAAAAAGGGAGAATGTTATTTTTCATTCCCCAAAAATTTTTGGAGTTTCTGCAAAAATAGGGAATGAGATCTTCTCTTTCATCTCATTCCCCATTTTAGAGAATAGGATGGGGAAACTGTTGGAGTGAAAAATGACTTCATATTCCCCAAAATAAAAAAAAACTGTAAAATGGGGAAGCTGTTGGAGATGCTCTAAAACCCTAAATAATTTATTTCCCTTCCCAAATCTTCTAATTTTCATAATAAATGTCCACTAATTTTCGAAAACTTCCAATTAAACAGCCCAAAACTCGCCATAATCCATTCCAACAGTGCACAAGCAAAGCAACCTAACCCCAACCTAACCCCCTTTTTGCTTTGTCCGGTTGCCGCTGTTCCCACCCATCCTCCTCTCCCCTCGTTACACCTCACACTCTTCTTTCCTTCTGGGTTTCTTCTCTCTACTGGTTGGTTAGCCATGGAAGATGAATCGGCGAAGCAGCCAATCTACCTTCATGGCGACTTGGACTTGAAGATCATCGAGGCCAGGCGTCTGCCCAACATGGACGCCGTGTCTACGCATCTCCGCCGATGTGTCACACTGTGTGGCGCTTGCACTACACCCTCGCCGGCGGCACCTGACAGCACCGACCAGAAAATCCACACCCACCGGAAGATTATAACCAGTGACCCTTATGTTACCGTCTCCGTCCCGCAAGCCACGGTTGCTCGCACGCGTGTCATCAAGAACTCGGGGAACCCTCACTGGGACGAGCGCTTCTCTGTCCCGCTTGCGCATCCTGCGGTTAACATCGAGTTCCAGGTCAAGGACGACGACGTCCTCGGCTCGGAGCTCATCGGAGCAGTCAAAATCCCAGCGCAGAAGGTCGCCACCGGGGAAGTGATCAGTGGCTGGTTCCCGCTGATCGGCTCCAATGGTAAGCCGCCGAAGCCAGACACTGCGCTTCGAATTGAGATGAAGTTCACTCCCTGCCAAGAGAATCAGCTGTACCATCACGGCGTCGGGAGCGATCCTCTGCAGGCCGGTGTGAGGAACACGTATTTCCCATTGAGGAAAGGGAGCATGGTGAAGCTGTACCAGGACGCTCACGTGCCTGATGGGATGTTGCCGGAGATTGAATTGGACGGAAGGGAGGTTTACAAGCAAGATAAGTGTTGGGAGGATATTTGCTACGCTATTTCAGAGGCTCACCATTTGATTTACATTGTGGGTTGGTCTGTTTTCTACAAGATTAAGCTGATCAGAGAGCCAACCCGGCCGCTGCCTCGAGGTGGGGATTTAACTCTAGGTGAGTTGCTCAAGTACAAATCCGAAGAAGGGGTGCGAGTTTTAATGTTGATTTGGGATGATAAGACTTCACACGACAAATTTGGAATCAAAACGGTGAGAAACAAAGCCATTGTTCCTTTAAGCAGTTGCGCTTCCTGCTTACTCTTCAGTTAAATTCAAGCACTGGAATATATGCTTCCTCTTTGATGTGCACCTTTTAATGCTTTTAGTTGGGTTAGTAGTTAGTTACGGTTGATATCCATGTTAAGGAATGTGCTGGAAGTAATGACTTATCAGGTGTTAATGCAAAATTGAAATGACGATTGCAGGCAGGATTAATGCAAACTCATGATGAAGAAACACGGAAGTTTTTCAAGCATTCTTCTGTCACATGTGTTTTGGCTCCTCGCTATGCAAGCAGTAAACTCGGTTTTGTCAAACAGAAGGCAAGTCCGGTCCTCATATTTCTCATGGATCTCTCTCTTTTCACTCTAGCAACTTAATTTGTACTTCTGCTTAGGTTCTTGACTGTGCAGTTACAATTCTAGCAAGATGTAGATGTTTGTGACATTCACTGTGTGGTCATTAAATTGATACATTCTTTCTACTATATTTCTGTACGGAAGTCCGAAGCCTTCTGTTCAAGATATCTCCTCTAGAATCCATCTCTTGCTAATGTTTTCAGAGGTTCTGACTTTACTGCTGGTGAGTGGTATCTTTTGTTGACCACATGCCTATATGCATATGTGTATGCCTTGTTTAGCTAAAGTTTAGAATTTTCAAAACAATTCTCTACTACTGCAGTGTTTTGTGTATCTTCTAAAGAAACTGAAATTGATGAACTCGTGCTCAAAGTTCTCCACTAAGATGATTGTTTGAATATTGTATATACATTTTCCATCTTTATTTGTTCCAATGAGGTTTATTTAGAGAAAAACTCTATTTGCTTTTGTTTGATGGTGTTCTATTTAATTCTGGTAGTCTTAGTTTCAATCAATCTATGTGAAGCATGGCCACATAACTGAATTTGCTCGTGCTCCATTATGTTCTTATACAGGTTGTTGGAACCATGTTTACGCATCATCAAAAATGTGTTCTTGTTGATACTCAAGCATTGGGGAATGACCGAAAGATAACTGCATTTATAGGAGGTATCGACCTCTGTGATGGTCGGTATGACACCCCTGAGCATCGATTATTTCATGATCTAAACACTATCTTTAAGGATGACTTTCATAATCCAACATTCACGGTCAGTGATTTGATTAATTTTGTTGTGATATAAGGTTTCATGGTTATTTCTAGCATTCTATACTTGTTGTCAATAAACAGCTGACAATTGTTCTCTTACGTCAATGAGAAGGATTTCATGTAAGGAGCTTCAGTTAATTGCACTTTTTGTTTCAATAAGCATATATGACTGCTGCTTTTTGTTATGTAGCATGTGGAATGTGGATGACATGTGAATTAAACAGTTTTTAGCTTGGGTAGACTGAAAGCTACCATTTTTTTGACCTAGTATTCCATGGGGAATCATTTACTACTTGTAAAGATCGTATCATCTTCTCTTGACTTGAATTTGTATAGAAGTCAGTTGGCCCCTACTGTAGTTTTCATGCTGTGATTATTATCTCTACAATGTATATTTCCCCTGGAAATGGCGCCAACTACTGTAAGTGCTACGGAGATCGGTGTGGCCTTATTTTTGGTTTGTCAATCATATGTCTCTTATGTGAATCTGAGTATAAGGCCATTTTATTTGTTCTTTCATTGATCCTTGGACCAACCCAAATTTTAATATCTGTTAGGGATGTTCATGGTTTCAGGCTAGAGCTCTTGTTCGCAAATGTGGCTTAATAGCAGATAAAAAAATATGTGATGATCATTGAAGGATGCTTGGTGATGAGAACTTGAGTCTTGCATTTTTGTATCCCATGCACATTAATTGATAGGGTAGATATTTGTAGTGTGAGATTAGTTTGGGGTTACTGTACATTCATGTGTCTATAATTCAAAAACGAGTATCCATCTGATAATTTGCCACTTAGTTACTTTGTGATTGACATGTCCCTAAGACTAGTGGTTTTCATTATAGGTTTTGTATTATATTCAGTTATTTCTGCTCTCATTCTCAAGTGTGAGATTAGTTTGGGGTTACTGTTCACATATCGGTAATTCAAAGATGAGGATTCATCTGATTTTTTTCCACTTAGTTGCTTTGTGATTGACATGTCCCTAAGGTTTGTGGTGTTTATTCTAGGTTTTGTATTATACTCTGTTATTTCTGCTCTCAGACTCATTCTCAACCTTTCCCATGTTCCAGGCGGGGACAAAGGCTCCAAGGCAACCATGGCATGACTTGCACTGCAGAATTGATGGCCCTGCTGCATATGATGTTCTTATAAACTTTGAACAGCGATGGAGGAAATCAACCAAGTGGAGAGAGTTTAGTCTATTTTTTAAGGGGAAATCTCGCTGGCATGATGATGCTTTGATTAAAATAGAGCGCATCTCTTGGATAGTGAGCCCCCCTTTAGCTGTTTCCAAAGATGGCACTACAGTAATTCCTAAAGATGATGCCTTGGTATGGGTTTCCAGTGAAGATAATCCTGAAAACTGGCATGTTCAGGTTGTGTCATTGGCATTTATAGGTTAAATGAAATAACTGGATGTCTTGTGCATTCTCTGCTGCAAATGCATGTGCTGAATAATGACCTTTTATTTTCTTTTTTGTTTTCCTCTTCTTTTTTCTTTATTTTTTTTACAGGTTTTCAGGTCCATTGATTCAGGATCAGTGAAAGGATTTCCAAAATATGTTGAGGAAGCTGAGCGTCAGGTTTCCTTGAAGTTCTTCCCCCCACTATATTTGGATGCATTACCTTGTCTCAGTATTATGTCATGTTGCTCTTCTCACTATTAAACAATTTCTTTTCAGAATCTTGTCTGTTCAAAAAATCTGGTTATAGATAAAAGCATTCAGACAGCATATATCCAGGCAATCAGATCTGCTCAACACTACATTTATATCGAAAATCAGTATTTTCTGGGATCATCATATGCATGGCCGTCATATAAAAATGCAGGTCAAGTTTCTTCTCTTAGTCAAGTATTCATTGTTACAATACCCTAGAATTTTATTTTGTTTTTGCATGCCTCTGAGTCCGAGGTTGCAGTGGCTAACAATAAGGGAAATTTTTGCACAGTTTTGCTCTCTATCATATCATTCGATCAAGATCTTATTTTTCCATTTGCTCTTATTGTATGAGCAGGTGCTGATAACCTGATCCCAATGGAGTTGGCACTAAAGATTGCCAGTAAAATTAGGGCAAATGAGAGATTTGCAGTGTATGTAATCGTTCCTATGTGGCCAGAGGGTGATCCAAAATCTGATACTGTGCAGGAAATTCTATATTGGCAGGTTGGTTGCTACTGCTTTGGTTATATTGGACAAGGATTCATATATGTTTAAGGTCTAAACCGTTTAGATGCAGAAAGGTCTAATACCTACTACATTGTTTATTTTACTTTCCTTGAAAATTTTGTCATCTGCATTACTCATTGTTGATTAGTCTGTTCAAACAAGATGTAATATCTTCTATATATCAAAAAAGGAAAAAGAAAATCCGCAATATCTTTAGTTGTTATTGGCTCTAAAAATGTGATGAAAACCATCTTATTCCTATTGGCATAGTGATGTTAAAGGGCCTAGCTTAACTAACATAGTTTTTATGCCGCGCAGTATCAAACAATGCAAATGATGTATGATGTTGTTGCAAAGGAGCTAAAGTCTAAAGAGCTTTCGGATGCCCACCCTCAAGACTACCTTAATTTCTATTGCCTTGGTAACAGGGAAAAGCTCACAGAGGAAAGTCAGGGAAATGGGGTAAGCTTTGACGTAATGAACTTCCTTTTTCATCAAAGGCTTATCATGACACTTGCCTCTGTTTTGCAGATATATAATTTCGTGATGTGTCTTATGTGTATCTCTTTAGTTGTGTCTTCTTCCTGTATGACTATCCTCACACTGGCAGACTCATTTACACGGGCATAGTAACCTGCAATGCAGTTGTTGTAGGTTGCTGATCTACCAAATTTTCGAACTTAACATACTCTTCCATTAAAAATGCCCTTTAGTTAGATTCATTCTAGAATTCCATTAAAAATGCCCTTTAGTTAGATTCATTCTAAAATTTAAGTACAAGGATTTAATAGGCCAGCTTGCAACTTTCCTTGGTTCTGCAAGCAGTATAAAGAATTCACTATCCAGTAACAAGAAGAATTGCATCGATTGCATGTTCACTCTTTCCTTCCATTTCCTATCTCTCTGGGCTAGCATTGACCCAAGTCCACTATCTCACATGCTTGAAATTCTCTGGCTCACCATTTGCGGTGTTATCCTAGAAGGAAAAAAAAAAAAAAAAAGAGAAATTAAAACATAAGCATAAACTAGGTCAAAAACTAATTGTTGGTAAAGCTAAATTGCTTGAAGTTTATTTTCATGACATATATTGCTTTTCAGGTGTCAGATTCACAAAAACATCAGCGGTTCATGATTTATGTTCATGCAAAGGGAATGATTGTGGATGATGAATATGTAATAGTAGGTTCTGCTAATATTAATCAAAGATCAATGGCTGGTACAAAAGACACTGAGATTGCTATGGGTGCTTATCAGCCCCATCATACATGGGGTCGAAAGAAAGAACATCCACGCGGTCAGGTGTGTATGTTTCTTATCATCAATCTTTCTGCCATTTTTTTTTAAATTGCTGTAGGGCTGTTGGTATGTTAACACATGTTTGCAATGGTCAGGGATTATTCACTGGGACGTGTGTGCCTAAAAGTTTCTTTGATTCTGCAGGTATATGGTTATAGGATGTCGTTATGGGCAGAACACCTTGGCATGGTGGATAAGCACCACAAGGAGCCAGAACGTCTAGAATGCGTGAAGGCGGTAAATGCTGTTGCTGCTGACAACTGGAACAGATTCACAGCCGCTGATTTCACCCCATTACAAGGTCACCTCCTCAAGTATCCTGTGGAAATAGATGCCGACGGAAAAGTAGGTCCGCTGCCTGGACACGAGAACTTCCCGGACGTGGGTGGTAAAGTAGTCGGAGGTCATTCAATCAAGCTTCCAGATATTCTAACCACATAACTTTGTACAAGTGGTGTTCATGTGAAGTGTTTTTGGATTGGAAGAGCCGAGTTTCCCTGTAGCATTGTTTCATTTTTTAATCATAAGTGACTTCCTTAATCCTATATTGTATATTTGTCATCTTGTAAATTGCGTTGTAAAGGGGGAAAGGAAATCTGGACCGGAGGAGAAGCAAATTTAACAGTTTATTGTGGAGACATCGATTCTGCTGGGACTGTATAAAGAAATTGGCTTTCTTTCTACTTCTAATTTTCCTTTCTCGGGAAGACCTTTCTTAGTTTGCCATTTGTAAAATAGTTTTGCTTGCTTGGTCTGAAGATTCGGAGTCGCAATTCCATTTTCTTTTCCGAAAGTCACCTACGTTTTCGACTCATTCTATATGGAGGTGGTCGTGTCTAATATACTGCATCATCCAAGTTTTCTGCCCAATCCACGTTTTCTTAAAATTTTACTTCAATTTATTTATATTGTTCTGTGCTAAAAGTTTTTTAAAAAATTATATTTAGAAACTACGCGAGTTATGTTTCTAAAAAATAATTTGTTTAATTTTTTTTTTTTTCAGAGGAAAGGCAAATACTATAAAAAGACAAAGTTTCTTCCGTGGGCAATCCCAGACAATTCATAAAGTTTCTAATATTTCACTAAGCTGCAAAGAGGTCATTTCTGAATTCTCACAGCCACATCAAAAATTATCTTATCAGTAACAATCTTGGGGTGGCATAACCTTCCCTGAAATCATCTTCGGTTTCATTTACCGTGGCCAAGAAGGCAGCACAAACAACTCTACTAGGACTTCTTTTACTGTGGACTCTCTGTCTAAACCATCGAATTTCCTGTTTTAGGGATAAATGGCCTCTACGAATTAGAAGCCATGATCGAATATGGCTCCAAGCCTCTGCTGGAAAGGTGCAGTAAAAAAAATAAGTGACCAAACATCCTCTCAGAATTTCCACATAGATAGGATCGGTTTGGCATGGCTGTGCCCAATGATTTAAGCTTCTCAATTGTCTTCAAGTTCAAGCTTCCATTCAGCATCATCCAGCAAGTAAACCGATGCTTGGGAATCGCCAAGCTTTCCCAACATAAGAAATTCCAATTGCATCTGTTTTGTTTGGATCTAACACATTCAAAGAATCTTTGTTGACTGGCACTGGGGGAGATAGGGGAGCAAAATAAATCAGAAGCTGCAGGATTAGAAAGCATATTATCTCTAACCTTCAAAATAGATTTCCATATCCAAGCATCCAACTCTTTCTTTTCCACAGCCCAAATATCAGTAGTTTTTAAGTGATAGGCATGAACCCATTTTATCCATAAGGTGCCCTTCTTAAGATGAATAGCCCACAACAACTTCATAATCAGAGCTTGGTTCCAAGCTTTTAGCTGTTTTAAGCCCAAGCCCCCTTCCCTTTTTGGTGTCGTAATTCTTTTCCAACCCATGAGGACTCGTTTCTTGCTCTCTTTTTTTACCCCATAAGAACTTTCTGCAGCAAGCTTCTATTTTGTTGATGACTGCAGTAGGGAAAACAAACACAGAGGCCCAATAGGTTTGCATACTTTGAATAACATATTGCACCAGCTGAACTTTCCCTGCATAGGACAGCAGTTTTGCACTCCAAGAATCCAACTTTGCTGCAATTTTATCAACCAAGGGATTGAACTCTTTTACCTGTAACCGTGAAGAGCCTATAGGGACCCCCAGGTAAACAAAGGGAAAATATCCTTCCTGAAACCTGAACCTTCTGATGACCTTACTCTTCAGTGCTGTAGTCTTGCCTCCAAAAAATATCTTTGTTTTCTCTGGACTAGGAATCAAGCGTGACTTCTCAGCAAAAACCCCAACTTTATTCCCGATGGCTGAAATAGATTCCAGGTCTCCTCTACTAAATAATAAAATATCATTAGCAAAGATTAAGTGTGAGGTTCTCAATTAAAGGCATTTTGGGTGATAGCTAAAACTCCTGACCTTTTGAAGCTGATTCAAGTATCTAGTCAATATTTCCATACAAATTACGAAAAGGTAAGGAGATAATGGGTTTCCTTGCCTCAACCCTTTCTTTCCTTGGAAAAAACCATAACAAGAACCATTAACCAAAAAAGAGAAAGAAGGGGTAGAAATGCAAGTCATTACCAACTTTACAAAGGCAGAGGGAAGCCCAGAGCCAACATAGCATCTTCAAGAAAGCCCCAGTCAACAGAGTCAGAGGCCTTTCTTATATCGACTTGAATCATTGTCCTTGGGGAGACCGGAGCCCTTTCACAGTGCTTCAGATGCTCCCTACCTAGTAAGATATTGTTGGCTATTCTTCTGCTGCTCAAAAAAGCATTCTGGCAAGGGTCCACAATTCTGTCCAGCACCTTCTTCATTCTTGGAGCCAGAATTCTGGAAAAAAATCTTGTGAAGTACGTTACGGCAAGATATAGGCCTGTACTCCCCAACTCTACTGGCATTAGATCTTTTTGGGACCAAAATAATATTGGTTGCATTAATGGACTTGAGGATTTTCCCAGTTCGAAAAAATTCTTTTACTGCTTCAACCAGGAAGTCAGCTAAAACTTCCCAATTACACTTTTAAAAATCAGCAGAAAATTGACCACAATGCAGCTTTCACCTCATCTTTAGCAACCGCGTCCACGTACAACAAATCATCATTCATATTCACACAAGGGCCATTTTTTACTACTGCAGCATCAATCTTCAATTTAGGCATCCACTTGAGCCCCAGAAGAGTTTGGCAGTATGAGACAAATTGTTCCCCAATCTGAGGCTGCTCTGCCACAACAGATCCAACAATTTCTTTACATTTTTTTATGAAATAAAAATATAAATAAATGTAAACCAAATTTAAGTCAAAAAAATAAAAATAGAGCAGATAACTTGAACCAATGTAGCAGTAGTTAATAAGTGGGTATGCCGTAAAATCGTGACTATAAAAAACAAAGGGCTTCACACAAACACATATTGCATTTTTATATATATTATTTTAATTATCTTGTTCATAGTTACACCAATATAAATAAAATATATATAAAATATTTTTACAAAAAATATTAAAAATGAAGTATATAGAATAAAATAAATTTTTTAATCGTAATTTTCAAATACATCAATTATCGAATAAATTTTATTTTAAATCACAGAAAAGAAATAAACCTCTATTTATGTCAAATATGTGTATTAATTATATTTTATTATTTCATATATTTATAGATGGTGCATTGATGTAAAATGAAAAAGAAAACAAATGTCCCTAACCATATATATGCTGCATTATACTGGGTTCATGTTGTGGTAAATCATGGTAAATTGAGAAAAAAGAAAAAAAAAAAGCATCAATATGCAGTATGTCGCAAGAAAAAATTGACGAACTGAGAAATTTTCTGCTGTAAACAGCGCGAAATTGAAAACATTGCCTGAAAGCATCTGTCACCCCTCCTTTGATTACAAATCATGTTTTAATCAAGGTTTTTTTGGGTAAATGTCATACACAATCATTAATCTTCAATTATCATTTTGTTTTATTTCTCTAACCTATTATTGTTCTATTTTGGTCGTAAATTTATTAATATTATTTCATTTTAATTCTTACTAAATGAAATTCATTAATTTAAAGTAACTATCTCACACAAACTTCTAAATTTTTAATTTAAATTATTCAGTAATTATCACTTAGTAAATTTAAATTGTGTGACAATTTTTAATAGTCAATAGACTATTTATGTTAGTAGTTTTTTCTTCCTAAATGAAATATGTCTAAATTACATAGAAGAAAAACTGATAATTTGAATTGTCTATTCACTGGAAAAAAAATTATTGTACAAATTAAATTTATTATAAAACAGTTAATAAATAGTTTAAATTACGATATACTCTCTCCGTCTCAAAGTCTTTGCTCCATTTATTTTCAGTAATTAATCTAGGATTTTTTATTTTTAATATTTTAATATATAAATAAAAAATCTTTATATAAAAATGATAAATCAAGACATATAGTTTCTACATATATTTTTTTTTAATTTTTTCTACCAAACAATAATATGAAAAAAATCAAGTCAAAATACAATAAAAAGTTAAATAGAGAAAAAATTTTGAGACGGAGGGAGTAAAAAATTACTATCAGATAATTTTTCTAAGTTAGAAATTCCATCCAATAATGACTAGAATGAAACACTTTTAATATGTTTAGAATCAAAATGAAACATTTGTAATAGATTTATAACAAAAATAAAATAAGTAGGTTAGTGACTTTGGGAAAAAAAATTAGGTTAGTGACTAAAAAAATGACAATTAAAAGTTCTAAGTTCAATGAAGAATCAAATTGCTTGATTGAAGTGTTAGATGGGCATGTTTGATCGATCATAGTTAAACGTTTCATAGGACATTTTTTACTGTAGAAAATTTTCAATATGATTATGCTGTAATTCACAAGGATTCTTTTTCTATTTGATTTTCTTAGAAATAACATATACAATTTACAAGAGAGATTCCTACAAAAAACATTAGAAGAGAGTTAACAAAAACAAAAGTAACCTTAGCTTATACTGTGCGCCACCCTTATGGAATACAAGAAGTTACAATTTTGCCAAGATTCTTCAAAACCTAGCAATTATGCTAGCTCCCAAGAAATTACTGAAACTACAGATCTACTTGGGTCATGGCGCCTTGAAATACTCAAATTTACAAAACTTACCACCCGATAGTTACATATTTACAAAACCTGCCACAAAACACGAAATTCAGAATAACCTTCCAAAAACCGTCTCTTCGAGTCATCACTCCTCCAGCAAACCGTCTTAGATTCTACTCCAATCATCCTCTCCGATTGTGATTTCCTTCTTCAACCCCTATTTGCTATAGTGATTTGCATTTTATTCTATGATTTCCGGTCTCTGCAGCCCATGATTTCCTAGGGTAAATACCACAAATGGTCCTGAATGTTTAATTTCTATTACAAATTGATTCCTAACCTTCATTTTATATCAAATTGATCATAAACTTTTATAATTCATTGTACATTGGTCCCTAGCCCTAGGCAGACACAGAAATTCGATTTACATAGTAGAAAAATTGATAGCTTAAATTGTTCATTAATTGTAAGAAAATTTAGTATAGTTTAAATTTACTGAAAGACAACTACCGAATAATTTGAATTTGTTAGCTTGCACAAATTATCAAGCATTAGCTTCTTAAATCCTAATTTTAACTGTTTGATAATTGTTTTTCATAAATTCAAATTGTACTATAAGTTTTTAACAATTAATAGACAATCTAAACTATCATTTTTTATTTTCTGTAAATCGAGTTTTTGTGTCTGGCTAGAGCTAGAGACTAATATGCAATGAATTATAAAGTTTTGATGACCAATTTGCAATGAAATGAAGGATGGAGACGTATTTGTAATGTAAATTAAAGGTTTGGGACCAACAGTGCTTTTTACCCCGATTACCTACTTCATTCTTCGATCTCACATCTCCGTCATTGATCGCCGCTCCACAACTCGACTTGCAAAGGTTAGTTGTCCATAAACTCCCTACTATTAATGAGTTTTTACCGGTAAATGAACATGAATTTATATTGTACTACAATATTTGTTCTTTTTAGATTTTACTAGTTCTCATCCTTGTTTTGGTTGTTTTCCAATTTTTATACTTCTTCCATCTCAATTTATTTGAAACGTATTCTTTTTTGGAAAGTTCCAAAAGATTGAAACATTCCCTCTTTTGGAAAAGTTTAAACAATTAAATTATCATTTTACACAAAACCCAATAAAGACTCTTTTTTTAATCTCCACTCAATCTCTCACTGCACAAAACCCAAAAAAATTTTTTTTTAATCATTATTTAAACTTTTACTACATAAAAAAATAACACAAATTACATACACCTTAATTTCCATACTCAGACAAATGTTTCAACTAAAATGGGACGGAGGTAGTATGTTGTTTTATGTAAACTCGTTTGTTCTTTTAAGTTCCTATATGATGTTTTCTATGTTTTCATGTTTTTATTGTTCTATCATTAACTAGTATATATTCTTTTATTTGGGATTAATGGTTATTACTTATTATTTGTCCAATATATCTTCATCTATAAAAGAAATCTTCTTAATTTAAGAGAATATATACTTAGTTCATATATATTTTTTTCATGTATTGTTGTTTGTTCTTTTGTCAAATCTGTTTGTTATTGTATCACTTCCTATCGTTCTTATGTTTCTTTTATATCTGTTAGTTTGATTTATTATGAATTTTTGTTCTTTGATATGATCCTATTTGTTCATTTTTCTAGAATAGTTCTTTTTACATAGTTCTTGTATGTTCTTTAAGATGAGATATCAGTTATTTTATGTTTTCATGAAGAATTAATTTTTTCACCCATATTTATTATTTTTTTGGAAGTATCTGATCCTTTAAGCTTTCTGCATTGTTCTTTTGGCTAACCGTCTGCTCTTTTAAATAATGCTAATTTTCATGTTCTTTGGTTTCTATTATTTTTCCATTTCTGTATGTTTTCTTATACATTGTTGTTTATTCTTTTTTCTTGAACTACTTTCTCTTTGTTTAGAGTCTTATTTTCCAATATCTTGCCACAAGCAAGTTCTTACTCTTAGATGCTCTGCAACAAAAGTACATGAAGGAATGCAAGTAATTGCTACTAATGAAGCTCAAACGCAAGTTGTTATTGCAGTGGGCTTTGAGAGATTTTTCCACCTGCAACTAATAATACATGAATGAGCAAGCAATTCTTATAACATGAAAATAATATATTGGAAAAGAAAAAAAATGACAAAAGAAAAGAAAGGATTGGAAATAATAAATTCTTTATAATGAAAAAAAAAACAAAGAAGGAAGAATAAAAACAAGGAAGAAAACCAGACAAATATAAAAGAGATGCTAGAAATAATTGAAAATTTTAAAATGAATTAGAAAACTAGACTGATAACTTTAAAAAAAAATGGAAGAATTGAATTTGCCCAGCTGTAGTTCAAAACACACAACTCCTCACTCCAATAATTGCGTTACATTGTCTAAAATTAACAAAAATTATATACAACAATAAACCACATTAGGTGCTTGTCTCAGCTTATGTATAAGCCTGACGCAAATAAAGATTATTCTTAAAAAGGAATTAAATGGACAATCTTTTAACAGAAAAGAAAAAAAATTTAAATGGATTCTATGTGTGTGTTCAACCCGACCCGGCATACTAATTGGAAGTTTCCATTCCAACCGTCACGCGGTTTTCTAAACCAGCGCCTGCCTCGCTCCAATCCAGAAGCCAAGAAACAAAAAATCTTCGTCAAAGTTCCATAACTTTGATCTTCCTCCATCGATAAAAACCCCCAAAATCGCCCAGGTCAGAATCCAGAAGAACCCAATCCAATCCATCAATGTCCTCCATCTACTGCTGCTCCGAGTGCGGCGCCAATCTCAACCTGAGCACCGCCCAGCTCTTCCCGCCGGACTTCTACTTCGAAGCCGGGAACAAGAACACGCTCTCCTTCGCCGCCGTGGACTCCTCCAAGTTCCGATTCGAGAAAGAGAACAAGATCCGACCCTTCTTCGAGACCATCAACTACTGGGGGATTGAGCGCAAGAGGACCAAGATCAAGTGCAACGCCTGCGGGAAGCTCGTCGGCTACATCTACGACGACGGCCCGCCGCTCACCACTAGCCCCGGCCAGTTCCATATGGGTCCTAGCCAGGTCATCCCTAGGGCTCCTCGCTATCGGTTCAAGACCAAGGCTCTTAGGATCTCGTCGGAGACCTGACCTGGCCATTCCCCTCTTACTTGTAAAATCCTTTTCGTTTTGTTGCTCTGTCCACTTTGCTTCAACTTTGTCTGGTCTTATTGTACAGAAGATACACCTGTTATTATAAAGCTTCCATCTTCAAAGAAATTTACTGGATTTAAGGGTCTTTTGTTGCAGGTAAACTAAATAGTTAGTGTACGAGGTTGAAAAAGATATGTTAATTTTTCAATATTTATTAATAATCTTAGACACTATTTTCAAGTTTATAGTGATTTTACTTTTTGGTGTCGAGTGGGTGGTTTGTATGTTTGTTGCAAGGCCATTAAAATCCGATTCAAATTTTAGAATCTTATGATTTTTTAATCCATCGGAAGAACGATTCCATGAGATTTTACAATTATGAGTCTGATCTGATTCTATAATTACAACTTATCAATAACAAAAAATAATTGTATATAGAATCCGGATTTTAACACCCTTAATTTGTTGTTCTCCATGTCATGTTCAGATTAAATATGCCATGTTCATGTTAATGTTAACAATTAATGTTAGAGATTAGAAAAAGTTAAATAAGGTGATATTTATGTTTAGATATAAAATTTCGTAAATTATACACTAAATCAGACTTGCTATTGCCTAAAAAAGACAGTATCACACGAGTTGAGTTCAATCAGGTTGATCCAATCAGATTTATGTTGGGTGATCCGGTCTTTTTTTGGCAATAGCAACTCTGATTTAGTGTATAATTTACGAAATTTTATATCCAAACATAAAAGGTTTGATTCCATCCCAAAAATCTTGGACTGTTTCCATTCTTTTTGTTTGTCAAAAAAATAAAAAATAAAAAATAAAAATAAAATAGACAACAATGAAATAAATAAATCACCAACCGTCGAAAGTTAAAAAACTGGTTTCAAGTGTCTGCCGGCCAAATTCTTCTTGTTGCTAGCGATTGTTGCTTCCATATGGCACCTGCCCATATCTTATATTTCCTCCTTGTTTTCTGACCTTCCAAGGCTTCATTTCCTTTAAGATCCAAGAGCCCTCAACGGGTTTTACGAAGCTAAAGACTAAATGGAAAAACCATCAAAACTGAGACACAGGGTTCTAGCCCTTCTGCCTAAAGCTGCGGCACCTGTTATTAACTTTCAGATAAGCCCTCCCATCAGCCCTCGAACGGCTGGTAAAGGATCGGTGCTTCCAATTGTATCCTTGGTGCCCAAGGAAGCTCGAAAGAGGTCCAAGAATGGGAGGTTTGATATGAGAGAACCCGGATCACCACAGGTCTCGTGCACTGGCCAAGTCAAGAGCAACAAGAATAACATCCACAGATCATCCAAGCATGTAAGCCTTGCTCCTCAAGCAACGGTACCAACTGTATCTGACCCAGATGCCAAATTGGTGGCCTCTCTCAAGTTCAACCTTTTGAGAGGTCGAAAAAGTGATAAGAGCGGATCTCCTAAGGGTGAGCCTGTGGCTGATGGTAGAGTGCCTTCACTAGGTCAGGCTAAGCGATTTCCCAATGCTCGTGGTGTGCTGTCAGATTTTGATTGGAAGGTTCATGAAGAAACCAGAAAAGATGAAACACGACGTAAATAGGAGACTTGAAGACAATTGACAGCAATCTGGTATAGCTGAAACAAGTAAAGACATCTAACTTGTGGAACAAGAAAACCTAAGCACATCAGCTGGTTGATCACATGTAAATTCAAGCTATTGTTGCTTATGTATAACACAAGTACATACCTTCTTGAGTCAAACGAGAAAGTTATGAAATTATGAATGCGTGCTTGTTGGGACTCGAAAATTCTATGCTTGGAAATTCCATCAAGCGGCCATAATTATCCCCAGAAACATATCAAAAGCTCAACTTCATGGTTAGGTTTGATTGCTTCAATCTTATGTCTCCTCCGATTCTGTTCTGTTTAACTGATTTCCAGGTCTCTTAAGACAGTTTCAGAACGAGAAATGAAGGTATCCTGCAGGTGAAGTGTGTGAAGGGAACTCGTCAACCACCACCTACGTAATCACTTCCACCACCCCAAAAAGCAAACACAGACGAGTAACAGACCAAGAAATTGCAAGGATTTGGAGGCAGAGATGGATTGGTGAGGATGACCTCGTTGCTGCCATATTAAGCTGCTGCTGCACGCATTAAGGCCCCTAATCCAACTGTAAGGGTCTGTTGCATACATAGATGTGCTCAAATTTTAACTGCCATACTTATATTCTGAAGTTCTGAAGTTCAAGTGCTCAAGAGTGGCATCTGATGAGGGCAATCTGATTTTATATTTTTCACTAAAAGACTTGCAAAAGATGGCCTTAGCTAGGCCTACATACTTGAGAGAAAGGAAGACATTGAACTTTCCTACATTTTCATTTTCATTTACTTGAGAGAAATGGAAGAAATAAGGAATCTTTTAGCCAAAAAAAAAAAAAAAAGAACCTGATTAGGGTTAAACGCCTAGAAATACCAAGTATGTTACTAGTGACTCAAACTCAAGTCACACCCTAGACATATTCGAGGATCATTATTGCGGATATTACCTCTAGTTTGTTCTCTAGGGATCTATTTTCTTATTCTATGTTTCTGCCCCGTAGGGCTGCCGCGGATTTAATTTGTCAAGACTTTGGCCCCGTTTGACATTAGCATCAGCGATTAGCATTAGAGTTTTGAAAAAGCTATCCAAGGGTAGCTTTTAGCTTTTAGCTTCAGCGTTTTCATCACAACTGCTCAATAAATTATCCAAAACTCTAACGCTGATTACAAAAGCTGTTCCCAAATAGGACCTTTATGATGCCGAATAAGGTTTTGTTTTATGTTATTTCTTTTTCACCCAAAAAACAAGGTTGCCCCATTCCAAGGTCATGAGATGCTATTAGCCTAATTGGAACTTATAATAGAATTTACATACCAAGGAGAGATTGGCAGATAGCTGACCAAGAGACTCCGAAGGGAACCATCTGATCATTATCCAACAAACAGAGCAAACTCTTATCAGCTACATTTAACAGTAATCTATTCAATTAAGATGGACCCTGATCGCACCCCCAATTGACGTTCTAGTAACCCGTTATATATTGGCATTAGAGCTTTAAAGAAAGCCTTCAAGAAAGCTTCTAAGCGTAGCCTTTTTAACAGTTTTATTTTCACTGTTAAATAAATTATCTAAAACTCTAATATTAATCACAAAAATTATTCCTGAACCTTAGTAAAATACTCCTTCTATCTTACTTTCTTTGCTCCATTTAACTTATTATATTAGTAACTTAAATTTATTCATATATATATATATATAAACTATAAAACTTAATTTATCATTCATATATAAACATTTTTATTTTATATACTAAAATATAAAAAATTAAAAAACTTAAATTAATTGCTGAAAAATAAATGATCCAAAAAATTTGAAACAAAGGGAGTAAAAATTTGATGCAATAAATCTTATTATTGCTATCTCATATCCTCTTGAGAATACGCGTTATCTTCGCAAGAGATTGGGAGATGAATATGGGAAAATACCAGTCCTGCAGACAAACCTTCTCCAAGGCAACAATTAAGTGAAAAAGAGAAAACGGGACTCGGAAATTGCAGCACTGACAAAATTGTCCATAACAAGCTCAATGTGTCCAATTTATTCATGCAGTAGGATCAATACTGCCACTGATTTGACGACCCCAAATAAGGTATCACCAGACCGGCAATGCATAACGGAGTCGAAGGTGGGGATTACTCGTACTGCTATTGAAGCAACGTGATCTTCCCACCTCTAATTATTCTTGAAACTTTCCCTGCAACTTAAAATGAAGAAGCATTCCGTCTCCTGGCTGGTTACGAACCCCGACTTGTACGTGATCTTGTCCCTCACCATGTGTGCATCTTCAATGTTTTGCGTGAATCAAGTTTCTGATGACATATTGCAGAATGCCACCATGGTCAAAGTATGCCAATTCCACCTGTGATATTAGCAAATGGTTAGGGTTAGCGCGAGTGAGAATTGCCTGACAAGAAGGCTGAGAATGATCCTTTTGCATATCATTACCTCAGTATCGAATCTCAATGTGCATGTGAATGACTTGCCGGTGTCTGTAACCACGGTCACATCTTGGCCAGGTCTGATTTCACTTACACTCCCTGGGAGGTCTATGGTATATCGTTCATGACCAGTCAAACCAAGAGTCTCAGCATCTTCCCCTGGCTTAAAACACACAGGGATTATACCCATCCCTACCAAATTACTTCGGTGAATCCGCTCGAAGCTTTTGGCAATAACTGCTTTTACACCCTAGATCCAAAACCATCAGGAATTAGCAACAGATCCAGAGCATTATAGAAGTTAACCTGATTGGAGATCTAGTCCAGTGGACAACAAAAAAAAAATTTAATGGTTTTGGAATTCTTACCTGCAGCATAGGGCCCTTTGCAGCCCAATCTCGAGAACTTCCACTTCCATACTCAGCTCCAGCTAAGATGATGGTATCGTGGCCTTCACACTTGTATCTCTGTTGATTAAAGCAAATAGGTAACATAATTATGAATAAATTAAACTTTGGAGTGGAAGCCATACTTTCAAATAAGACCGAGTTCAGAACAGATATCAGATCTGAATTTGCAGCATTGCAATTGGGCATCCACCAGTTGACTCTACAGCAGTGCTGAGATCACGGATTCACAAGAGCACACAAGCGTAGATTCTAGCAAATTAGAAAAAGAGCTCACCACTGCAGCATCAAACACAGAGAGCTTCGCCCCGGTGGGAATATGGATTGTTTTAGGTCCAACCTCTCCTTTCAACAATTTGTTGACGAGACGGATATTTGCAAAGGTGCCCCTAGCCATGATCTCGTCGTTCCCACGACGGCTTCCATAAGAATTGAAATCCCTTCTGTCAACCCCACGTTCCATGAGGTATTTGGCTGCTGGACTATCTTTGTGAATACTACCGGCTGGAGAAATGTGGTCAGTAGTAATACTATCCCCTAAGTTAAGCAAGCAGTAAGCTTGCTTCACCCCATGAGGACCAGGAGGGGTCATGCTCATGCCTTTGAAATACGGTGGTTCATGTATGTAGGTTGAACTTGGGTCCCAAGCATAGACAGTACCAGAAGGTACAGACAACTGATTCCACATAGGATTTCCTTTGGTGATGGCTTCATACGTCGCTTTAAACATATCAGGAAGTAGACTTGATTGTACAACCTTAAAAACAGAACAGTATGTTAAAGCACAAGTTTAAGACAGTGAAATGTCAACCACAGATGCAACACAACAACAAAGAGAAGCTTACTTTGGCCACTTCTTCATTTGATGGCCAAATATCCTTGAAAAAGACCCTTTTCCCATCTTTACCTGTTCCAATGGGTTCTGTTTCGAAATCAATATCTACCTGTAAAGTTTCAATAGTAAATTGTATCACACACTTGAATGATTTACTAAAAGCAGGAAAAAGAAAAGTAGAGTATGGCATGAAAATCAGATGACTGATGTCAGCGGTATAAAATGTGACTACTGCATTATCAGATCATATTCACCAGCAGAAGCTGCTTACAGTGCCAGCAAGAGCATAGGCAACCACAAGTGGGGGAGAAGCAAGGTAGTTTGCCCTTGTGAACGGATGAACGCGTCCCTCAAAGTTCCTATTGCCAGACAACACTGCTGAAGCCACTATATCTGGAAGGAGGTAAGAAATGCAGATGTCTCAAATTTCTAAATTCTATTACCCACAAGTGCTACTTTACGATGACTAACTCACCATTATCACTAATGGCAGATGATACAGCCTCATCAATATCTCCTGAATTCCCAATGCATGTTGTGCATCCATAACCAACCACATCAAACCCTAGTTGGTTCAAATACTTCTGCAACCCACTGCAGAATAACTCTTAACTGAGGACTTTTTGCTCAGAGAAAATACAAATTTTTTAAACAAATGCTGTCTTAGATATGCAAAGTACCTCTTTTGCAAGTACTTAGTTACAACTCCTGATCCTGGAGCAAGACTTGTCTTGATCCATGGTTTCACCTATTAATCACACATCAAGATCCGTTAATGCACTCAACTACAAATCAAGAAAAAGATCCAATAAACCTAAAAAATTACTTCACTGGAGAAAAAGCTGCTGGACCTTCCAGTTTGAAAATGTTATTGTGAAAGAAATATTAATCTATGAAATCCTAGTCTCAAATTAGTTGGGGCCAGCAGCTATGGGAATCTTGACTTCATTCCATGTTATTGAAGCTAAATTCCTCCAAAAACTCTAGAAGGGCAGATTATAAGACAGACAAACAAAACATTGATCACAAATAGTTGTTTTTAAGTACTGAGCAGTTTATGCATCTACTCCTATGAACAAGGAGGTGTTCTCCTCCTTTTTCACTGTTACCTTTTCTGTTCTTCGCCCCATTTTCATTCTCCTTCTGGGTAGTGTTACTAGGATCTTGGCTTAAAAAGAGTTTCCCAACTGAAGTTAACCAACATTCTATCAATCAACAATATAATGTTCCTCTAGTCATTCAATCAATCTAGCTGGGCTTAACTTTCCTTGTTTATTGTCATACAAATCTATTCTAGTTCATAATGTTGTAAACACGAATTAAACAAACAGTAGATCCATCACTAATATAATTCAATTGAGTAGTGAATCAAACAGAATCTACATGGTCCATCATATAGTCTTGAAGAAAGAGAACTCACCTCCAGCCCCAGCTCACAAGCTTTCTTCGCAACCAAAGCAGCTCCAAGCATAACACTGGGATTTGAGGTATTTGTGCAGCTAGTAATAGCAGCTATAACAACATCCCCATGCCTCAATTGTGCTGGAATTCCATGAAATGTGAATTCTGCAACCTTGCCCTGAGATTCCTTGGGTATACCATAGCCCTGAAACATTAAGCTAAAAGTTAATCCAAATGACGAGGAGAAACAACAGCAAGCATTTTTTTTCTTAATAAGAAATACAAAAGCAAGCACTAGGATACTCTTTTGACAATGACCAGAGATGATTAAGCTAAGAAAAGTTCTTATGTTTTCCTTTAAACATTTAATAATGATGTTGATGCCTTGATGGCAAAAGAGTCACACTCATCATATAACCTCCCTTTGCAATTATACAATGGTGAAGGACCACTAACCTACAAAATTTTCATGTCCTCTTCAGGAATCAGGATCAATTATGGCAGCTCTAGAGCCAAGACGTTTGGCTTTTATCCAACTTAAGCCAACTTCTTTTTTTGACAAGTCAAAGAGCATGGCCCAGTTGTTTTCTAACTCACCCTAACTTATGCTAAAGTAACAAAAATACCACTCCACCCGCTTACCTGGCTTGCATGGTTTTCTCTCCCCCCACTCTTTTACTTTACTTTCTCTCTCTCACCTAAACCCAGAAAACTGCTAGCTTCTTCTTCTCCACATGAGGTCACTCCCCCAAAGAGCCCAAAATTGTCTGTCCCTCCCCAACTCTCTCACCCTCTGCTCTCTTCAATAATTCAACACTTCACAGTCTTAATTCCAGAAGGAAAAGCCATGGAAGTTCACTCCGATCCTTCAAACGGGTCGTCAAATTCCCTCTTTCAAATCCTATATAACCCATTTTCTGTCGTCAACCTCAACAAGACTCTTTCAAACTTAGCTGAGAAGAAAACAGTGTTTCAAGCAGGGAACTCTGTTTTCTGGGTTTATGCAACGGAGAGAGAGAGAGAGAGAGAGAAAGAGAGAGTGAAGAGTGAGGGAAGAGAGAAGTGTCCAAGCCAGTAGGTAGGTCAAGTCATTGTTGTTATTTTAGCATAAGCTAGGGTGAGTTTGAAAACAAGTGGGCCATGCTCTTTGACTTGTCAAAAAAAGAAGTTGGCTTAAGTTAGATAAAAGCCAAACGAATTGGCTCTTAGATACTAAAATATAACAGGAACTATGTAATTTTGCATTAAAATTAATGTATTATTGTGCATGATTCATGATTCTTATACAAAATGATTATTTGCCCAAATTATCAATGTATTGAAACCTTTCATTTTAAGAAGTCCAAAAGTAATTCATAATATTTTCTGTAGAAACCAAATATTTTTATTCATTTTTGTAGGTTGTAAAAGTTGCAAACTTAATAGAAAAACACTCACTCTACTTTTGAACTTCTTAAAGTGTAAGGTTTCAATAAATTGACAATTTGGGCAAATGATCACGTTACATAAGAATAATGGAAAGTAATGCATTAATTTTAATGCGAAACAAATTGGCTACATAATAACGCCATAGATATTTATGGTGTCCTTTAACAGACAAAAAAAAATTCTTAGCATTAATGAAGCCATTAAAAACATGAGGGAAATAAAAGCCTACTTTGACAAGTTCCATGAGAAAGTTCTTCATTTTATGTTACTTTTCAGCATCACCAGGAAGAGTCTTTACAGGAAAAATTTGCACTACTTAGCACTAGAATCATTTACAACCGATTTCTTTTAACTCAAGTCAACTTAATCCAAAATGACTTATTTTTATTTTTACATCTTTTTGCCCAGAAGCAATTTTATTTGAAAACTAATACTCCCTCTGTTTCACAAAAGCTGTCCTCTTTACTATTCACAGCAATTAATCTATGATTTTATTTCTCTTAAAATTTATTGTAAAAATATGAACTTTTTATATGAAAATGAAACTTTAAAGATTCTAGTTTCTAAATATCATTTTTTAGAATTTTTTTCAATTCATATTAATATAAATATATTCAAGTCTAACTTTAGTCAAAAAAGGTAAAAAGGACAGCTAATATAAAACGGAGGGAGTATTATGTAGGTGTAATAATCCACTTCGAAAAAAATTCATATGCTGTTATTAAATTTTTAAAATTTTTTCTTTTTTTAGACATTAAAAAAGAAAATTTCATAAAATTTAATTAGGGTAAAATTCACCGAGGGTCACCTAACTTATTTTTTTGTCCTAAATGGATACCCCACTTTTAAGTTGCCCTAGCAAGGTACCTTTTCTCTTATTGCTCGTCCCAATAGGGTACTTTCCATCAATTTCAGTGTTAAATCTGATAGAAATCGCTGACATAACATTAATTAACATTAAAATAAGTCTTAAATAACAATTTTAGCCCTCCGATTTTTTCCATCAACAATTATAAGACTTAAATTTCTAAATCTACAGTTTAGACTCCCAAATTCATACTGCCATGAAACAAATTTACCTACTGCCACTTCCTCCTCGACCTTTCTCCGGCCAAGTCAAGTTCATCACCTTCACCTTCATCTGCACCATCGTCCAAGCCTTCTCTAATTCTCACTCATCTTTTCGATTCTCCCTCATTGTCATGTTCATCACCTCCATCGCCCTACTCTCTTTGATTCTAGCTCATATCTCCGATTCTCCCTTAATCCATACGGCTTTTCTCCTCAACGCTGGATCAAAGATCTTGAACCACATGAGAAATTTGATGTTGATGCCAATGCCGCCGACCTCAAAGCGATGGTAGGACTCAAAAATTGAAGAGACGTACGACTAATAGATGGATTGCGCGAGCTCGTAGGCGGCCTTGGCAAAGACAATAGGAGCGAAGTCCAGCAGTGTGACGTAACAGCTTCAACGGCAACACTGAAGTTTGGGCTTCGATGGCATTGGGGTCTGAGTTTAGAGCGCACTGGGGTCTGAGTTTCACAGCAATGGCGGAGTCTCCGGCATCTGGTGAGACATTAAACTTCCTCTTCAGCATATGGGAGGAGACTGATACTTGAACCCAATCGGTGAGTTGGTCACCGAGTCAGTTTCGAAGTCAAAACTTTGTGATTTGAGGCGAGGATCGTAGCCGGAGTAGCCATCGTCATTGATTAGTCACCGTTCTAGTTTTTTGTCATAAGTAATAATCAGGTTGATTATTCAGGTCAATCAACTTTGCCAATTGTTCCTACTTGTGTCTTTTTAGGACATTGTGGTTTCGCGATTGTGTTTTGTGAAAAAGAAAATTCACAGTGGTGGCCGGAGCAAGTGGAAGTGAAGAGTAGGAGGAGGAGGAGCCCAGGAGAGGGATGAGGGGAGTACATAGGAAAAGTTTGAGGTTTAGGATAGTTTACAGGAGAAGTTAGAGGACTAAAAGTGCTATTTTAATATTTATTTTAATATTTTTTTATACCACATCTGCATTTTCTGTTATACTTAACACTGAAAGTGACAAAAAGTAGATGATTGAGACGCACAATAGGAGGAAAGGTATCTCGTTAAGACAACTTAAAGGTGAGGTACCCATTTAGGACAAAAAAATAAGTTAAGTAACCTCTGGTGGATTTTACCCAATTTAATTACATTATAAAAATTTTCAATGGAATATTACACCTGCATGATATTCTCTTTTTAAATGAAATTGGTTCCAGACAAAAAAGGTGTAAACTTAAAATTAACTCATTTAGGATTAAGTTAACTAAAGTTAAAACAAATTGGTTGTTAGTTTTAAGTCATGAAGTCATTTACTTGACTTTGTAAGAAGTCTAACACACAATGCTTGCAAACTTCAGCTGGCCTCCATCGTGACCATCTCAAGCAGTGAAGTACTGAAAAAAGATTGTCTAAAAGGACTCACCTTGAAGCCAACCTTATTATCTAAGCATGCATGCCAATCTGCCTTCATTTCTCTCAAAGGAACTCTATCATGTGGCCTGAAAAGGGAACAAAACTAAGTAGCAAATAATAAATGTGTTGGATCAATGAACTCACGATCAAATTGGAAAACTACCTCTTGGGTCCTGATATACAAGGTTCAACATCCTCTAGATTCAATTCCAGATAGGAAGAATACACTCTCTCAACCTGAGGCTATATCCAGGAACAAAATCTCAGTAAGAACCTATAACATGATAGTGCAAGCATAAACCTCCAACAAATGGTGACAGCAAGTCAATGATTACCTCACTGTAGTCCACGAACATCTTATTGGCCCGTAAATAAGATTCTATCATGGAAACCTACATTTACATTCAGGAGTCAGGTTTTGAAGATTGGCATAAAAATGAAATTATAGTTGACTCACAGTTTCATCACTTCTCCCTGTCAGTTTCAGATACTGTAGGGTCACATGATCCACAGGGAAAAACCCCATTGTCGCACCATACTCTGGGGACATGTTGGCAATTGTGGCACGGTCTGCCAATGAAAGTTCACCCATGCCTTCCCCTGTGCACAGACAAGCAAATGTTAGATGAAAGATAAAAGCAACAGCCTATAGACACAACAGTTGTAATACATTACTTTTTCATCCATATTTAGATCTTACCGTAAAACTCTACAAACTTGCCCACCACCCCATGCTTCCTCAACATTTGGGTAACTGTCAACACCAAATCAGTAGCTGTCACACCATCCTTCAATTTTCCTGATAGTTTGAAACCAACCACACCAGGCAAGACCATGCTCATGGGCTGTACGCAGAAAGACCAACAAAAAATAAATATTCTTTAACCAAGTCATCTAGAGCCTGCAGACTTTGCGAATGAAAAAAAACAAAGCTACAGGTAACCACAATGTTCATAGTTATTTCAACAGAATCAACAAAAATGAAGAGATCATTGTTCTCAGCTAATTACAGAAAACAAGTGGATTCAAGTGAGTTACATGGTTAAATATTTGATTCCAGATGAAGAAAACCAAAAAGAAAAAGAAACTTTCAAACTTTTCTACACTTTCTTTGATATTTCATGAACCTATTACATTACCGAATTACCTGGCCAAGCATAGCAGCTTCAGCTTCAATGCCACCTACTCCCCATCCAGCAACACCCAGCCCATCAATCATAGTTGTATGTGAATCAGTCCCAACAACACTATCCGGGTAAAGAATTCCATTGGTGTTGAATACCACTCTGCCAAGGTACTCTAGATTGACCTATTAAAGGATATGAACTATTTTTCAAACTCCATCATGGATGATAGCATTGGACTTGATCACGGATAACAAGTCCATTACCTGGTGTACTATCCCCGATCCTGGAGGAACAACAAGCATATTCTGAAATGCTGTTGATCCCCACTTGAGAAAGGCAAATCTTTCCTTGTTTCGCTGAAATTCAAGCTCCATGTTTTCCTGGACTGCATTTTCCGATCTTGCTACATCAACCTGAACTGAATGATCAATGACAAGATCTACAGGAACCTGCATTGATGCTCACACAATCATTACCACACTTACCAGTTATTACCAAATACCAACTTAGCATCCCTGCAGGCTGCAGGAAATATGAAAGGACGACCAAAAAGAATTGCTTTGACTTTTCAAGGTTCTGAATTGGAAACAGTATCTCACCAATGGGTTGATTTTATTGGAATCGCCACCAAGCTTGTTCATAGCATCTCTCATACAAGCAAGATCAACGACAGCTGGTACGCCAGTAAAATCCTGAGAATCAGAGATCAACAGCAAGTCAGCAAAGCAATTGAAACCAGAAGAACAAAGAATCCTGAACATTGAAAGGAAACGGTAGTTGATTAAAGTCCAGCGTCGCTTACCTGAAGCAGCACTCTGGCGGGCTTGAACGGAATCTCGACCTGCTTGGGAGCTGTATTCTCCCAGTCAATGATCTTCTCAACATCCTTACTCTTGACTTGGAATTCATCGCAGTTCCGTATGGCCGATTCAAGAAGTATCCTAATAGAGTAAGGAAGCTTATCTGAAAAATTTAAGCACCCAAAATCAACTCAACCAAAAATCATCTCTTTTCCCTATAATTCTCTCAGTAACCAAACAGGAAAACTAACCGATCCTGGGATCATTCAGAGCAGGTAAGCTGTAGTAGCTGCCGAATTCACCGCCGCCAGGCTTCTCGAGCGTTCTCAGTATGCTCTTAAAGGGACTTTCCGCAGCTGAAAACGATCAAAATGGTGAGAACCAAAACCAAGCGGAACTAAAAAGGGGACGGGAAACCGTCAAGTAGGAAGCTTTCTTTATCGCCATACCCATTGAAGTAAGATTGACTAGTAACAGAGAGATCTGAGGTTTCAGAAGGAGATGATCGTTGCTGGTCCGTAAGACGATTTCTATGTTTTTTCTCCACGCAAGTCAAGAAGCGCAAAGNCGGGAGATATGTTTGGAGATGCAAAATACTGTGAATAATGCGCCGCATCTCAGACAGTGACAGATGAGGACTTCTACCGAAGGACACAATAAAAAAACGAATAAGATAACAATATGGGGTAGAAATAAGCTCGTGGTTTTTAGTTAGGATCTTTAACCAACATGAGCTAATCCAGATGAAAGGGGTTTTGGCCCCTCGAGCAACATAAAGTGCTAATCTTATCTGTTAAGCTGAAACTGAATAAGATAAAAACCAGTTTCAGTTTACTTTGGAGTGGTATAATCTGTTGTTCCAATAACTAAAATTTTATTTTTATATATTTAGGCTTTTATAGTAACCTAGAAGGCTATATTACACTTGTTGGACAACACCCATGAGTTCAAATTTAACCCTAACACAAGCACATGCTGATCAATTGTCTATGATGTCTTTGCTCTCACACAAACAAACAGCACTCTCACATAGATACTGATATGTGACAGAAAAAAGAAAAAGAGTACAAGGTACGAAAATAAAGGCTGATATTGACTAGAGGACCGCAGTGCAAATGGATCCCAAAGTGGTGACAGACTAACAACCGCAAATCAGCACAGAAAAATGAGGGAGAAGGTTATATTGTTTATTCATGAAAAATGATCATACTGGATGCATGCAATACAAATATGAATAACAAAAAGGAAAATAAAGAAATGCAATGCTAGCAAAGCTGTAACTAACTCTCACGTATGACGAGCCTCATACGCTCTGTCAATCGTTCGTCCTAAGCATAAACATAGTTATACAAAAATAGTAGCTAGGTATCATCCCCCTCCCCTTGAGATGGCTCTTGTCTTCAAGAACTGCGAAGCTCAGGATAATTGCGTATAAGCTCCGCATAAGGCTCCCAAGTAGCATCATCAAGTGAAGAATTAAAGCAATGAACTAAGACTTTAGTAATTGCAGTGTGTCCCTTCTTCTCAATCTTGTGGTCCAATATGGCAACTGGCTATTTAAGGACCTCAACAACCATGTCTGGCAGCTAGGCTTGGACCACAATATCCCTAACTTTTTTTTTTCAATAAGGAGACATGAAAAATATTGTGAACCTTTGCTCCTGGAGGTAAATCAAGGTGATACGGCACTTCTACCCTACTAATGATTTGGAATGGACCACAAATACCTCAGGGAGAACTTGTGTGAAGGATCCGGAAGAAAGCTGTTTTACTTGTATCATTGTAGCTTCAAGTACACCCAGCCTCCAATGGCAAAAACTCTCTTTGATTGATGTTAGTTTGCCTTCAACTTCATTTGGTGTTGAGCCCTAGCAAGGCATTGTTTGAAATTATGAGTGAGAGCTTCTCAAGCTTATAAGCTACGGTCAGCAGAATTGACCCTTGAATCTCCTAGCAAATATGGAACATGGATTGGGGGAGGCTGGCTGTACAATACCTCAAACAATGTGAGGCCGGTGCTAGAGTAAAAATTGGTATTGTATCACTACTTTGCCAATGGAAGCCATCTTGTCTATTCCTTTAGTCGGTCACTGGTCATACATCAAAGATATATTTCCAAGTAATGATTTACGACCTCCATTTGACTGTCGGTTTATGGATGATAGGAAAAGGAAAGTTGCAGCTAGACATTTTGGAGGTGTATGAACTCTTGCCAAAAGGTACTAAGGAATACCACTTCTTCGTAGCTAGTGATTATTCGTGGCATCCTATGTAGCTTAAATACATTGTCCACATAAGCTTTTGCTACTAATGCAGTTGAGTATGGGTAAGATAATGCAATAAAATGAGCATATTTACTTAATTTTTCGGCAACCACCATGATGACCTCCTTCCCTTTAGATTTTGGCAACCTGTTAATAAAGTCCATAGATACATGCTCCAAAACATATTCCTGAATTGGCAGGGGTTGTAGAAGCCCTGGGTAGGCATCATTATCACTTTTATAATGCTAGCAGGTGTAGCACTCTCATTTTCTTGTGAGTTACTTCCACACCCGAATGGCCACCCACAAATCCATAATGTACGAGCTCAGTGATCCTTCTTCAAAGATTAGGATCACTCCCAACTACCAACTTGCCTTGTTTATTCAATCCTTAAAGATCCAAACTGAATTTGGGATGAGAGTTGGGGTTCACCAGCTTCTCTTGAATCATTTGCTATAATGCCTCATCTTGCGCGCAACTGTCTTTGATCTCTATCATGAGTGGTGTCATAAAAGTAGTGATGGCCATAAGAGTAAACTCATGCACTATTATTCAAAAGAGAGCATCAGCAGCAACATTTTTTCTTCATTTCCTATAATGCATTTCATAGTCATAAAGGAGCAGTTCAATAATGAATTTCTACTACAAGGTGTGAGGATGCATTGTTCAGAAAGGAATTTGAGGTTCTGTTGGTCCGTTCGAATACTGAAATGAATTCCTAGCAGGTATACTCTCCACTTCTCCATAGTGAAGATGATGGCCAAAAATTCTTTCTTATATGTGGACATTCTTAAATGCCCCGGCCTTAGAACCTTGCTAATGAATATGATAAGCCTACCCTTTTGCTGCAACATAGCACAAATCCTTTCATTACATGCATCTGTTTCAATAAATGAATGGATCTTAAAAATTGGGAAGGGCTAAGACTACTGCCTTACTCATGACCTTCTTAAGTTGAATGAATGCCTCTTGAGCCTTTTAATTCCACACAAACCCATTCTTTTTTAGAAGTAGAGTTAAAGGATGGCTAAGAAGGCCATAATTTTTTATAAACCATCGATAATGCATTGTTAAACTAAGGAACCTTTAAGGTACTAGGCTCAGGCCAACTCAGCATAGCCACCACCTTGTTAGGATTAGTAGACAACCATCACCATGGATTATATGGCCTAAGTACGCCACTTCCTGTACCCCAAAACAACACTTCTCCTTTTTAATAAAACAAAGAATGTTGCTGAAGAAGCTTCAAAGCCCTTCAAACATATTTCAAGTGTTCCTCCCTAGTTGCACTGTTAATCAAAATGTTGTCAAAGAATACCAATATAAATTTGTGCAAGTAATCACGAAAAATAGTATTCATCAAAGCTTAAAAAGTAGAGGGGGCATTAGTGAGTCTAAATGCATCACCAAGAATTTGAAATGACCATGTAGGGTCCGAAAAGCTATTTTGTGCACATCTTCATGCCTCATTCGTATTTGGTGGTAGCCGGAGCACAAGTCGAGCTTAGTAAAGTGCTTCGCACCATGTAGCTTATCAATGAGTTCTTCAATCATCGAAATGGGGAATATGCCTTTCACGGTCACTTTGTTTTATTCTCAGTAATCTATACATAGTTGCCATGAGTTGTCCTTCTTTTTGGCCAACATGATTAGTGAAGAAGCAGGACTAGTACTGTGTTTGATGATGCTAGCATTGAGCATTTATTATACAATCCTTTCAATAGCATCTTTTTGGACTGTCTGGTAATGATAAGGTTGTACGTTAATAGGACTAGCTCCCTGAATGAGAGGAATATAATGATCATGCTCCCTTTGAAATGGTAACCCACTCGGTTTTCTAAACAATTGGTTGAATTCCTCCAAGAATTGTTAAAGACCACATTTCTTCAGCTCTATTTATATTTGTCCAAACAGACCTTCAAGGAATGCAAATCCCAATAATTGGTTGTTATATGCTTGAGCTCCAATGTAATGGATAGTGTGATGAACCTACTTGTAGGCTTTACCAAGAGTTGTGTACTCTATATTAGTCTTGGTAGAGCGTTGTAGGCAAATCTTTTGCTCCTGTCATTTAAAAGACATAGTTAATGAATTAAAATTCCAATTGATATTCCCAAATATTCAAAGCCATTGGACACCTAGAACCATATCACAATTGGCCAATGGAATAAGAAAGGCAACAGTGTAAAACTCTACACCTTATAACTTCCATTTAAGGTTTTTGCAAATACTAGCAATGAAAATGATTTCAACATTTGTAACCGAGGTTCTGAGAGGAGCCACTTGCTCAATAGAACATCCCAGCTTGCAAGCTAAACCTTTGTCCATAAAGGCATGGGTACTTCCTGAGTCAATCAACATATGAAGGGGACAGTTCCCAATGTACCTTATAACTTACATGGTTATGAAATTGGGTACTCCATGCAATGCATGAAGGGACACATAGGGAGTTTTAACAGGTATGCCATGCTCTTCCTCTAACCCACCTTTATAACTATTTTCTTCACATTCATCTAGCTCTATTGCCAGTTGATGAAACTGGCGCCTTCTACACTGGTGCCTAATAGTGTAACGTTCATCACACCAAAAATAGAGCCCTATTTTTTTTTTTTTTTAATTTCTTTCTTAGTGAGCTGCCGTGTGTTTCTGGGGTTCCATTGAGGTTTGTGAGGGTTAGGAACCATCGGGTTGACTCTAGGTCCAAAGGCAGGTAGAATTTCTCAATTTCACATATCCTATTGTTTCTTCCTCTTCTTGTTTGTTAAAATGACAGACTAATGCATTTTAGCGAGGCACTGCACTTCATGCAAGGTTTTTGGGCTCAAGACTCTAATCATATTTTGGATTTCCTTATTTAAGCCCCTCATAAACTGCCTAACCATGAACTCACTAAGAAGGGAACCTACCTTATTAAGGAGAGTCTCAAATTGGTTATAGTAGTCCTTGACCGAACCTATCTGCTTAAGGTTCTTCAACTCAGATAGGAGATCTTGGTGACCAGCACCAAATCGTTCCGTAATGGCAGTCGAATACTGGGTCCATGTAAGAGCACTATCTTTTGGCCAGTCTCACAGGAACCTTTTACGCCATTGCAATGCCGGTCCCTCTATGTGAATTACCGTCATCAAAATCTTTTGATCATCTGGAAAATCATTGATCTAAAAAATTTGATTACATAGAAGCACTCATCCTTCCACATCATCCTTCACAAAAATGAGGGAAGTCTATGTGCTCGATTTGAACCACTCCTTGATGCTTTCCCACCTGTTGAAGTGGCAACGCCCTACTGGAACTCGTTTCCTGATCATGAGATAGTGTCTACTGCATAGCCGTGATGAACTTACAAAGAGCATCAAACTGTTCTTCTTGCTTTTAAACCAGCTGGGCCAAATCTTAATCGTGTTTATTTGAATATTCCTGAATCGCTTTAAAGATATGGTCCTTTAAGCTTCAACATAGCTCCTATAAACGTGCTCCATCAGCCATGTCGACACAAGAATGCTTACTCTAATACCAGAATGATGCATTACAGAAAATATGGAGTATGAAGCATGGGAATAAACGCTGCGATCGACTAGGGGACCATGGTGCAAATGGATCCCGAGGTGGAGACTGACTGATATTTGAAAATCAATACAAGAAAAGAATTAGGAAGATGGTTGTATTTTTCATTCATGAGAAATGATAATACTGGATGCTTGCAATACAAATAGGAATAATGAAAAGGAAAAAAAAAACAGCCACATCAGCAAGTTGTAACTAACTCCCACATATGATAAGCCTCATATGCTTTGCCAATCATACGTCCCAAGTATAAATGTAGTTATATGAAAATAGTACATAGGTATCAGGCATACACCGCTAATGTACATGCACTATAGTGTTCTTCTCAACTATTCACAATTGGCAGTCACATAATTGGTTCTCATCTTGGTAATTGCCTGGTTGGTTGTCCTTTAAACATAGATATTGATTCATAAGCATGGAGCTCCTTGACCTTTATCTTGATTAGTTGTTCCTCCATCATTTTGTCGTGACTGAAAATCGCTCTACCCCTTTGCAATGTGTCGTTCACCTTCAAGGAGCAAGGATCTCGTCATCTCCAAGTGCACAATGCACATCCTTGACTCTAATGTTGCATTTTACCTCTCACCATCTTGCCTTTCCTCTTCCAATTTAGTACGCCATCTTTTAAATTTCATCTAATTTAGTCTAACTTCTGTTCTCTGCGTTTTAGCCCAAGGAAATGAGTTTCAGTTTAAAAAATCATATGGATAAACTCCAGAATTACTCCCCTACTTCTTATTACATAGTTTCTCAAGTCACTTATTGGTCTTTGTGTTATAGTTTCACACTAAATTGAACCCAAATATTTTAGTTTAGATTTACTTCATTTTGCATTTTTAATTCAATTAATTTAATTTCTAATAATAAAGAACCAACAACTAAACAAATTAAATTAGTTCAGTTTCAATCAAATAAACTGAATGATCAGCATTAATGAGAGGTCCCCGCTTCTGGTGTCTGACTGTATTTTGAGAAATTAGTCTCCATCACAAATGGCAGGGATACCCTAAAAACCAGGAAAAAAAAGACAATTGGAGGAGTTTTTCTTAACAATGTCAATGCGGCTAAGCACTTGATTCATGATAAGGAACATACAATTATATCTATATTTATATTAAATTTTTCAGTATTGTTTGTTTGATATCATAATTTTGTCACCCATGTTTTTTTGTTCTAATCTGCTAGTGATGTTAAGATATAAGAGCAAATTTGTCATTGAAATTGTAAAACAAGAGTGAAATAGGCATCTAAATGTCTAATATAACATTCTATGCCACCTCAGCAATACATCAGCAAAAGAAAAAAAGTTGGAAAAACTTTTAAACAAGTCCCTGAAATTTTCTTCTTAGCCCTTAGCTACTCCAATTTTGTAAATCTGCCATGTTGACCATCTTCCTTATCAATCCCCATCAAGACTCCATTGGTGATGTGTCATTCATCATGATATTTATGAGCATCGTGCTCCTCCTTTTTTAATGGTGACCAACAACATCCAAGAGGAATTGGGTATCCTTCCTTCTCCAATTGATATCATTGGTGATTGGTGACATCATATCAGCATGATTTAAGGGAAAAATGTAGTAGTAATTCACAACTGGCACTTAGTAAATATGGTCTTTATGAATTGGTCATATTGAAGATGATGGTGAAAATAACAAATTAAAAAACTTAGGAGTTCAGGGTTTTAGGTTGAGAAAGCTCAAAATAGAAACTTGGGAAATTTTCCATTTTTTCATGTTTATCATGTCAGCAATCTTAATTCCAAGTGGTGAATTTGCTCCCAAAAAGTAATTAGCGGTAAATATGCACAAAAAAAGTGGTAGCTAGAATAACCCCTTTTCACTTTATATTATCACAACATTGGAAGATCTATTACTTTAACATATATTGTTAACATCTAGTAAAAATGCCGTTCATACTTGACAAATATGAATGTTCATATCAATATCGTATGATTTCTTGTTTTTGTTCATGACATTTGATTGGGTATAAATGATTATCAATTCAGGCTTGTGTGAGCATTATAATTTTCCTTTTCAAATTAGTCAATGTTACTGATTTAGCGCAAGTATAACTTGATGAATTCAACCTTTCAAGACTCACCTAAAAGTTATTACTTCGAAGATACTTTGAAAATGATGTGCAGATTGGATAAACTTTTCAAAATTGAGTGCAACGAATGGTCATGTGGATTAGGATCAGGTTGGGTAATAAAATTATGGGTAAATTATAAAATCTCTCTTGTAGTTTGATTTGGTTTGCACTTTGCCCCCTCTATTTTAAAAAACCTACATTGTTCCTTTATAGTTTCTGACAACAATTTCTGAAATCCTAAATTAAACCATCTAATAACTATATTTCAGTAATTTTAAGTTTTTTAACATATTTTTCATATCTAACTGACTTTTAAAAAATACTGATATGTATTTACAGAAACGAAAATACATTTACAAAAAGAAAAACTAAAAATTTAAAATTTCTATTAATTATAAAAAAAATATAAGAGAAATTGAAATTACGAAAAGATGAGTATTGTATAATTTAAATTACAATTTCATAAGTTGTTATCGGATATATAAAAAAATTAGGGGGCAAAGTGTAAATTTTTAAAAATAAGTGGGGTAAACTATAGATTAGGATAAACCTCAGGAGTAATTATAACTTTTCCTAAATTGATATTCATGTGGGCCGGACCTTCCTAAAATTATAAACTAACTGTAATTTTCTTTAGAATTTAAAAATAAATACATTTTAGACCATCATTAAAATTGATCAATTCCTTATAATGAATATATTTTAGGAAAAAAAATTTATTTTTACAACTTATTTGTAAAAATTTTGGATCCTACCCCGGCCTGCTGCCTCCAATCGTGTGGCAAAGTCGAAGCAGGGTGGGCGCGGTCACAGGTGCAGGAGTCAGCACCAGCAAAGTAGTTCTTGGATGCAATATACTTCTTCCTATTGCGCTGGTCTTTACCCTTCCATTATTATCACATTCACAGCTGTTGATCTCTTTATACCAAGTGTTAACATTCCAATCGATATCAAGTGACTACATTTGAAAAAGTTAACCTACAAAAGACAAACAAAAGGGCAACAAAATCCATAGAATTTGAATTGACATAAGCTTTATGAAACGTTGCAGTCTCGTCACTCCAATTAGCATCTGCATAGGTATCAAATGCGTCCTACTTCGTTACTCATCAAGCTTTCACAAAAGGAAATCCAATTGTTTTTTTTTTTTTTTGTAATATCATGATTTAGATGTGTTTGTTTTAATTTCAGTCAACTTAATTCAGAATGACTTATTTTTATTTTTATATTATTTTTACTTGCAACCAATTTAATTTAAAAACCAATATTATCTAGATGCAATAATTCATTTGAAAGTAAATTTTTATAATGTGATTAACTTTTTATGAATTTTTCTTTTTAATACCTTTAATTAGAAAAAAATCATAAAAATTTTAGTAAGATTATAAAATTATATTTTCAATGGATTATTACACCTACATAATATTGGTTTTTAAATAAAATTAGTTTCAAATAAAAAAGATGTAAAAATAAAAAATAAGTTTTTTTAAATTATGTTGACTTAAGTTAAAATGAATTAGTTGTAAAACTAATGCCCACTCTCATTTTGAGGCTACTAATTGCTTTAGCATCTAAATACATTATGCAGTTGTAGATATTATTACCTAACATCTTAATACAATGGTCATACTTGACAATGTACTTGGAAGTCTTGAACTACCCAAAGATAGAGGATGCAAATAACGCGTGAACAAATGGAAAAGCCCAAGCGATGAACCTTGGTATGTCCAACATGAGTATGTCTCCAATTGTTCCATTTACAAAATACAACTTTACAGGTCTCTTCTGCACAGAGGACAAAAGTAACTAAGAAGTCACTCGTCCATATGCATTCTAGGTGAAACATGTGATATGAGATAGAATTATGAATCTAATTGTTAACAATTTGTTGTACTACTTTTTAATAAAATAAAGCTCGCATATCATTCTTGATTCCATTTAATCAGCGGAACTTGAAAAGGGTGGACCTAGGATTTTTATAAAGGATGGGCTAAAATAAATATTTTTCCAAACTATAGTCCTTACAATGAAAAATGACCAATTTTAAAGAAATACCAAAATGTATTTATATTTAAATTGTAAAAAGAATTATAAATAATTTACTATTTTATGGAAGACGTGGCCCTTACTAGCCCTCCCTTAAATATACCCTTGGAATCAGAGTATGACAAACATATTCATACTCTGTCATAGATAGCTAGAAATTGGTATATAACTCTCGAAACTCTAGAAGCCCACATTGATTCAAAGTCCTTGAGAGTTGGCCAATGTTTTTAAACCTAGCCTATAGAATGACTCAGAGTAGCCATTGGGCCATAGGTCAACCGGTTGAACTGATCCAGGTTGATGCTAGGTCATATAGTCTATTATTGTTCTAATATTATTGATCTCCAAACGTAGGAAAGTGATGTATTTGTTAGTATATAATTTATAGGTGTGAGATGATAATTCATTCAATTTTAGATGATTCTATTTGTAATACTTAAAGAAAGTCAAACTTTGTAAAGAGTCTCAAGTCACAATCCTAATAGTTGTCCACTCCAACCACCATCTTTTCTCTTTCTAGCGGTGCTATCAATTTTGTTGTTGTTGTGAGAAGCTTTGGCACCATGGCTCTTCAGTCATTTTCTATTTGTGCTACCTCCTTGTCTCTTAGTGTTCCCTACCCCAACTGGTCAAATCACCTGCCCAAGGAGGCGATTTTGCTCAATGGCTGTAATTTTGACCATTAGCTTGTGGTTATAGAGGCGCCATACCCAAATTGGACCAGAGACGAGATCATTGATCATTACATCAAGATCCTAGCGCGGGTAGTCGACAACAAATAAGAAGCAAGAATGAAAATTGGAGCTAGTTTGATTGGGTAACCGAGTTTGACCGAATTGAGTGAGTTAAACAAGTTTAACTGGGCTTTGATCACTACCGAGCTAATCTATGTGCCCAACCTGGTGGAGACTCTAGGTCACAGTTGATCCTGTCTAACAGGCTGGGCCTGATTTAACAACAATGATGCCAACAAAATGGTTGTGAGGTAACGCCTATCCCGCCCGTGACTGGATTCGACTCTCCACCCTCATAAATTGCCAAATGTGACTCGCACAGCTTCCAGGTTATAACAAGCAAACAAGTTGCCCCTATCTCTTTCCAGACAAGAAAAAAAAAAAAAAAGACGCACATTCCTCGAATGCCCGTCGAGGAAATGTGAGGAACATTATTCGCTAAAAATCTGAAGAGAACCCATTTACGTAATTTTCTAATTGGTCAATTCATCATCCTTGACTTTGTTTATTGCCCGTACGTTTCTGATTGTGCGATTATGCTGGTCCTCACCTTCCTGCCCCTCCGTCACCACCAGCGTGTTACACAATTGACGATCTTTCCATCCCAAGTGTCAACGTTCTAATCAGAATTAAAGCAATTGCATTTGAATATTCAACTTTCACAGCAGAACACAAATGAAAACAAAGGTGATACAATGACGGTCCATCACCGTGACAACTGCATCACCATCCGTCGGATCGGTTCGGGACGGGACACTTGATACCCCGCCGCCTATCGGACCTTTGTCATGTCCGTCATAGAGATGGACGGCGAAGCTAACCTTTTGAAATCCACATGCCTTCTCAGTAGGTATCCGACCATACTCATTAGTTACTCATCAAGAGCTAGAAAATAATGAACTGTTTTGGAGAAACCAATAGAACAAGAAAAACAGTGGTAACGGCAAAGCAAGTAGGTCAATGTTTAACACAAAACAGACCAAGTACTCGAATGTTTCAAAGTAATGTGAGCTGAGCCAAGTTCAGAAAACTAAAAATTATGCAGCTATAGATATTATTCACCAAAATCTTTATACAATGGGCTGCTAATGTACAAATGATCAACCATGACAATGTACTAGACCTGCCCATAGATACAAAACGTGTGAATAACTTATGAACAAAAGGAAGAACCCTAGCGACAAACCATGGTATGAACAAGAATATATCTCCAATAGTTCAATTTACAAAATACAGCCTTACAGGTCTCTCCTGCACAGAGGACAGGAGCCGTGCCTAAGAAGCCACTTGTCTATGCAAGCGAGGTGAAACATATGATGGCAATCAGGCAGTCTCCTGACCGTCTCCCCCAGCTGAAGGTCCTGCATATAATGAATAGATAGACATTAGCCTCTTCTCTTCACTCTAAACCAAACCCAAGAAATATCGAGTGCCAAGAAAATAGACCTTCCACTTAAATGGAAGATGATTCAGAGTGCTGCCATACCTGAAGGCAAACTGAACAACAGGCGTTATCGCCAGACCCATCAACACTGTTGTCCTTTGTAACTTTAATCTTTGGAATTTTTTCAACTAAATCTCCTGGCATTCCTTTAGCATCACTGGTGTCAAAAATGTTGGATGTTTCCTCGAAACTTGTCTCATTGGCTCCCATCTGACAACAGAAACTGGCATCAGAAAATATATCAAAATGGACAGGAGGCACTATTGTCTCTATGAGAAACTAAGGATGCCTTGCATTAACCAAGTACCTGACTTTGAACAGCACTAAGCATTGCTGGACCAATTCTCTCGCGAACTAGCCTTCCACTTAGAAGACTTGCAATAACATCAATCTGCACAATTCAAACGAAGTAAACAGTTTCAATATCTAAAAGGAATAACTACAAATAAACTGGACATTCACATGCTAACATCTAACGGAACATCCAATCATGGTATATCTACATTTCTCCTTCGATAACTGATAAAGAGCTCACCAAGTAAAGTAGACATCCAATCCCAGACTCATCAGATTGCCAAAGAACAAGAGATGATTCAAAGACCTCGATGGAGAAAACAGCTCCAGAAATGGCTCCAACAGCAGCCCCACGAACAAAACCACTCTCCGTTTCTTGGCCTATCAGGGCTCCAGTCATCGCTCCTAATAGCGTACCAACTGCAGACAAAACAATCCACACCAGGTAAAGAGACAACACCAGGACATCATTATGATAGCGAGTCAAATAAAATCGGATCGGACAAAATGGCCAAATAGGTCTATTTGCTAGACCAGAACAACTTTGTCCTCACATTCAAGAAACATTTCGCAGTATGCCAATAAAACCAAAAAAGCAGTAGCATAAAGACATGCCTACCCCTTCCCCCAAAATATCTAAGCGGTGAAAACCTTGTTTTCTAAGATTTCTAGAGCTCCTTAACCAATTTCCCTTGTTAAAACTTACAAATAAATTTACAAGAATGAATCATTGGAGCTAGAATACAGAGAAGAGAATCGTCAAGAAACATCAAACTAATAACCAGAAACAACCAACCCACAGGACCATAGCAACCACAATTCGGGATAACAAAAATGAGAAAGACCTACAACACGGGTTATACCTAATAACAATCTGATCAGGAAGGCTAAAATTCATCTCAAGAGTAAATAAAATTAGAAAGAAAAAGCGTACCCAGTGCAAAGACGAAGGTTAAGATCGCAGAGAACAAGTTCCCAACAATGGCTGAGAAGGCGGATCCGGAGAAATCCCTAACCTTCTCGACCAAATTCCCACACAACGAGAGAGGACACATCGAGAATCGAGCTGGGTATGGATAAAAATCCATACTTGGGGTCAGAAGAAACCCAAACAGAAAACTTTACGGCAGGAATTAGGAGTAGGGGTTGTTGAACAAGGACAAGGGTTTTGAAACATGACGATGCTAATATTTATATCAATTTAGGGCGGAAGAAAATTAGAAAATGTTTATGCTTAGCGCCGAAGGCGAAGACAAGAGGAAGAAAAGAGGCTTTAATCAACCAACTCGCATTTAAAGCTCGGTTCGACTTGATAGAAACCCTTCCCCTGTTTTCCTCTCTCTAAATTTAGTTCTGTTTGGAAACATGAAATTTTTGTCTTCGTGGATGTAAGAATATCTCTTTGCTTAATTTAATGACACTCTCCAATGACCTTCCCACGAGGAACGGGTCACCGGTGAGAGAAACATTTAGAAGTTTAATGCTGTTTGTTGCTTGACACTCCCCATCACTCCACAGTGGCAGATCTATAATTTTCAGGAATATTTTATAATGATATCATTTTTAGTATCTGATAATTGTTTTAGATGAGTTTTTATATCTTAAAAGTATTTTATAATAGTATCTTTACTTATATCATCTAATATATTCTTTCCAATATATGATACTAAACAATCATTTAAGAATTGATCATTCATTTTATTTAGTAAACTGCAATTTATCAATTTTATTGTTGAAAATACCCATTTCATATATGGTGCAGCTACAGGTAAAATCAGTCACAATTTCAAGAGAAGAAAGACCATCAAATAGATAATATGCTAATTGTTTCCACCATTTTCTTTGTAAGGTCTTAAATTCCTTTCAAATTAATAAATCTTGTATCTCCACAAACATTCATAATATAATTGCCAAATCAATTTCTAAGTGCTAGAAGCTCAGCATCAATAAACTCAAACGGATACAATTCAATTAGTCTCAATAATTTTCCTACATCAAATGCATGAAAAGACTTATATAAGAACAAACAAGTAACACAAATATGCAAATCTGTGTTTGTTTCACTAGAACGACTATTGAGCAGTTGAAGTTGTAGATCAATGAAAATAATAATAATAATGAATCAACTTTATAATAGTGTAAGTTGCTTACCTATGAGCCTTTTCAATGCTTACATGGAGGATATAGATCTTCCACATTTGTAACTGGAATCTTATGCTCTTTACAAAATGAAGAAACATCATCTAAAAGAAGCTCTCATCTTTCATCATTCAAAAGTTGCAACTTCTCTTTAGTTACTGCAACAAGTGACATTGCATTTCACAATCTCTTGGTCTCTTTTTGGAAAGCCAAATTCAACTTGTTTGTAAACCCAAAGATTTTAACCATCAAGTGTAAGGAAAACACAAATTCAAATGTCTTCAACACCTATAAGAGATGATGAGCTTCCGTTCTTTGATCTTGAATTATGATGTCCTTTTCAATATCTTCATGTACCTAAAAAATTGTATAATATATCACCATATCATTTAATAATGGACCCTAATGAGATCCCGAACAAGTTTTACCTATCTTTTTTATAATCATTTTTTATTTAAGCCTTGACTAATTTTAAGAACATCATTTGCCACCAATTCTACACCTTTTTTCATTTGTTTCTCTATGAGCTTGTCTTGACGCTTATAAGAAGATCCAATCATATTTATTAACCAAGAAATAAACTCAAAGAAATTACTAATAGTAAAATGATTCTTTGCAACAAATACAATTATTAACTGTAACTAGTGAGTAAAATAATGAGTACAATATGCAAAATGTGTTTATTTCATTATCAAGGTTTTCAAAACATTGAACTCACCTTGGATATTATTAGCTCCATGTTCTAAAAGTATTGAGCCAATGGTTGCTCTAACATTCTATTTGGATACAATTAACAAAGGAAGGAAATAGGAAAAAAGGGGAAAAGAATGAGAGAGATAAGTTATTTTCCTCAATTTGAAAGGGTGGAAAAATGTATAAAGGAGGGAAGTAGAGGGATAATAGTGCTCCATTCCCCTTTATTTTTTTTTATCTAAACAAAAGAGTCATACTAATTTTCCTTTCATTCCCTTCATTTCCCCTTAATCCAAACAGGCCATAAGTAACAAAGTTGAAGAATCAGTGAAATGCTTAAGACCAATAAATCTCTTCACAATAGACTTTTCACTATTTACATTACATAAATATAAGGGCCATTTGCTCTTTACAAGAAAACATCTCAAAATTCATCCACTAAAATCTAAAAAAAAAAAATCTTTAAGCTCTCTAATGATAGCCTTAATGGTTTTTATTGCAGTAGCATATATAATGTCTTTTAAGATTGAAGGGGCAATTATTTATGAATTCTTAGATGCATGTTTCAACACAACATGACATACCTTTTCATTGCCTCAACAAGAAAGCGTCTTTTGTTATTTGAATCTTCATGCTTGACCATGGAAAACCAATCCTTGACATCGTAACAGAAATCTAACAAAATCAATGGAACCATGTAATTGAACACAATACTCACTTTTAACTAAATCGGCCTACTTATCAAATCTTGACACGTTTGAATGGCCAGGTTTTATGCATTACTACCATCATGGCATCTTGGTGTTTCTCTTATTCCAAGACTTGAATTCTCTACTTGTAAAAAAAAATGCACCACCATGGTATTTTGTCTCACATTTTAACAAATAACAACATAAGTAAAAAACTACTTCCTCTTTTATGTTGTACACCAACCAATATTAGTAGTCATCAAACCAAGATGAATTAAATTGGCATGATCTACCTCTAATATTTATTCGCTGAAGTCATGATTTTGAGGTTGATAAGGTCCTTTATGAAGATAAGCTCTTCTAACTTTATCTCTTTGATTTATATGGCAACTTTTAATTTTTGGCCATTCTTTTGTATCAGTCAAAATAGCATTCAAATCAATTTTCCTATATTTTGTGGTATTTTACGCTTTGTCTTCAAAGTTAAAACTGGTATAAGATGTTATGTCCTCAGTTTGTGGACATTGCTGCTATTAGAAATTTTAAAAGGAAAAATTCATGCTTCTAACTTCATCATTTTAATAATGTCCTTTATGAAGACAAGCTCTTCTAATTTTATCTCTTTGATTTATTTGGCAACTTTCAATTTTTAGTCATTCTCTTGGATCAGTCGAAAGAGCATTCAAATCAATTTTCCCATTCTTTGTGGTATTTTACTCTTTGTTTTCAAAATTAAAACTAGTACAAGATGTTGTTTCCTCAGTTTGCTGCTGTTAAAAATTTTAAAAGGAAAAATTCATGCTTCTAGCAATTGAAAGTTATATCAACTACACTTAAAGCTAGATTAAGAGTATAAATTAACTTCACTTTCATGTCCACCTTACTAGATGGAAAAAGGGCACTCGCGGCTACTGAATAACAACCATACTCTACATAAGGACACTGAAACTATTTGGCATACATTCTCTAATTATTGTTACTGAAGCAAGAGACAATATATATCCTGATGAACATCTTTTGCTGTAGCTACTTTATATATTCTCTTATTTAGAAATTGCAGCTCATGGTAGATAGTAGTACGGCAAAATCAAGAAAAGAAAATTTGAACCAAACAATAACAAAATCTGAAATCTAAAATCTAACAAGAAAGACAAGAAATCTAAAAAAAATCATATAGGAATGAGAAATCTGAAAAAAAAAAGAAATCTGAACAAACAAAAGAAATCCAAAATCTAAAAAAAAAATCCAAACACAAAATCCAAAATTTGAACCAAACAAGACCATGAAAAAATTATACAGGAAAAAATTAATCTCAAAGGAAATTGTTGATTTAATTTCTTCTAGAAAAGTAATTTCAAAATCAATTTTTTTGTTCACAAATTTCATCTTATTTGCAATACCCAAAGAAGCAATTTTAATATTTTTGTTGATGTAAGCTGAAAGACAAGAAAAAACTAAAGTGACAGGGAAAAGAAACTAGTTATATGGAGTTACAACTTAAAAAGAGGGCCAATGTTCTTTTTTAAAAGTATATTTTATTTCTCTTTTTCCATGAAAGAAAGAAGACATGATACATGAAGTGATGAAAGAAAGAGAAAATTGAAGTAATTGTTGATGTTTGGTTTCTTGAAAAGGGTGAAAAATGAAAAGACCTAGTGTTTATTCTTCCAATTTAAACTTACTTTTAAGTTGTCCCATTGGCTAGTAAAATAGCAAAGCAAAGGCATACCCACATAAGGTTTTAAATCTTATATCGGATATTATACCATTTTTTCAGTGGTACAGTACAATACTGGTATCATATCATCTTTGTCTTGGATGTATCAATTATATATTGCATTTAATATATGAACATATAGAACATAGTTTCAAGAGTCAAATAGTGCAGTGGAATTAACCAAAACCCTCCAGGATTCGAGTGAAATAGGTTAAATTGGGAGATCAAAATTTTAGTATATAGTAGGTTGAGATCTTTTACTCAACTGTTGAGCCAAATCATAAAATTGGAATAGTTGACATATTCAAGCTCTATATGGTATTCGCATAAATCACTCAAATCATCAAGCCTCATCCAAGTTCTAGCAAGAGCGTTTTTCTTGTGCTCGCAATGCTAGCTTACATCCTCCAAGAAGATAAGAGGAGAATGTGGCTGGAAATTTCAGAATCCTTTTTGAATTTCATTTCAAGGAGGCTATTACGAAAACAACACTATATTACATATATATAATGATACAAAACCCTTAAGTCAAATAGGCTTCCTAACCCTAATTCAATTAAATCTAATTTCGGGCTTAACAATGGCTAAACTTTTGGGCAAATAATTAATCCAAAATTATCATGAAACCAAAACCAAACAAGTTGGCCAATGCACTCAAATAATCCAATTGAGTTCAAGTGTACGATTTTATAGGCTCCTATTATATTGGCAAAAATGAGTGGTGTTTAGCAACACATCATTGTTACCCAAGTGACAAGATAATCGGTGATTCAACTAAACCTCTATGATTATTATTCGTATATGTCATTGTCCCTTTGTCCAAGATATCAAGACTGAGCACGAAACATGGAACGTGTCATCTTATTGCCCAATCTATGGTTTTTTGATTCCCAAGTAGGCTAACTTAAATTAATGATATTGATATCTCATATCAACTTATCTGAGTATAGTCATGCATTTCCTTAGTCTCACTCAATCAAGGGGTCCGAAGATATCACCATTGTTATATAGAAGAGACAAATCTCATCTTAATTATACAAATCCCTTTGCATGATATGTGACATATCCCAATGACCACCTTTATGTTCACTTTATTATGGGCAACAAGGAGAAGTGTCAATGTGACTCACATGTAGAGAACTTTGATGACTTCACGTTAAAGGACTATATATATTATGATCACTATGAGAATCACTTATGACACTCATATAACGATCCATGTATTGTTCTCATGGAGGGTTGGTCTTGTACACAAGTTCTCCAATTTGTACCAAAATGTAGACTACAGATCTCATATTAGTATCCACATATGCTGGTCTTTATAGCAACCTATTCCATAATAATACTCAACTAGGAATATTTAGGAATACTATTATTCTAGGTTTATAATTATTTTTAATTATATTACACAGAAATAAACAATAAACACAATTATTGGAGTAATGCCTCAATAAAATGTTATGACTTAATATGCAAAATACAATAATCTCATAATTGGCTTTTGGGAACAACACTAACACATAACAACTATTGCGGGTGTGAATTTCATATTACATGTATATAAATTAATTAAGAGTTTTATACACATAATAATATATTTTGTAAAATAAAAAATATAATTTTAATGCATAGAAGAAATAAAAATACAAAATTCTTTCAAACATAAAAAAAAAAATTGTTATACAAGTGATGTATTATAACATAATAATTGTATATTTTCCTTAAAATAAAAAATCATTTTTTGCAGCATGAAGTGGCTGAGATGCTCGGTACCAACCAGCACAGTTTGGTGCATAGAACGGAACGGGACACACTATTCTTATATTGTTTTTCAAGTGTTATGGCCGATATGATACGAGATTAAAAACCATATACCCATAAGCAAAGCCAAAGTTTGAGGAGTGACACTAAACTTTACATAAACACATACATCTAGAACTAAAGGTGTACATTGGGCCGGGCTTGACATGGCCCAGCTCAGGACTGGCACGCGTCAAGCTCGGCCCAGGCTCGGTTAAGCCCAGCACGGAATGGGACCGGTTAAAGACCGGCTAAATGTGGGCTGGTTATGGTCCTGGAATAGAGGAGGGCTGGATGTGGGCTCGGCACGGCCCAGGAAGGATTTGGGCCCGGATCGGCACGGTGGCGGCACAACGGTCGCCTCCCCTCCAACATTCCAAAATTTTCAAAAAAATGGACAAATTACACGTTTGGTCCTTTTAACAGTTGGCAGCGATTTTTGGACCCTAGAAATTACATTTTTGCCCCCTCCAACAACTATTTTGTAAGGGTTTTTTAGGAAAAAAATAAGGCCTTCCCCTATAAATAGGGAGGCCATTTCCACCATTTCTTTACACAAATCTTAGCAATATCTCCTTCTCTACTACTATATTCTCTCATTTCTTTGAAGCACTCAATATTATATTCTTCATTCTCAATCAATTCTCAATTACTTTCAAGGCTCGTGATCTGCTCAATTTTTCATTACACAAATGGCGTCAAGAGGAGAGGGAAATGCCTCAAGCTCTTCATCCCGCACCGGTTTAAGGTCATTTTTCTGTGGCCTTTCCCGACCGGCGACCCGTGGGACTCATATCCAACAAACTGATGATGACGATCAATTCGATATGAGTCAATACAACTTGGGGCTCGACGATCAATTTTCTAATGATGACGTTGAGGAGGTGGAGCCAACGGCAACAGGCAATGTTGGTGGAGGAGATGGTTCTGAACAAACCCCGACAAGCCATCAAACAAATTTCCGCCAAAAAGTAAGACGTCGAGGCTCACCGTATGGGTTTGAGAGCATTTTGACCAAGTTTTTGAGAAGGATAATCATGGAAACGATTCGAGGTTCGCACATTGCAAACATTGCAAGCAAAAGCTCTCGCACAAGAAGAACGCTGGCACAGAAACACTGAGACGTTACATGGAATCAAAGCATCCGACTTTATGTCCAGATGCAGCTATGAGTACCGGCGGTCAGACACAGCTTGCAAGCAGTGCCAGCGGATTAGGTATTTTTAAATTTAATCAAAAAGATTGTAGAGAAGGCATGATAGAATGGATGATGTTAACTGAAAAACCATTTACATAATCGGAAGATAGACACGTGGAAAAATGGATTACATCATACTTAAACCCTGCTTTTAAAAGAACATCTAGGACTACTGCTAGAAGGGAGGCATTTAAAATTTATGNAAGATTATTATTGTATAACTGCACATTGGATTGATGATAGTTGGGTCATTCAAAAACGTATCATTGCATTTAAGTGGATGGAGGTCGATCATATTGGTTGGAACATATTTAATGTAATTTCAGAAAGTTTAAAAGAATTTTTTTGTCATGACAAGGTTTTTAGCATAACATTTGATAATACATCAAACAACGAAGTCGCGGCTGAAACATTGAAGGAATCACTAGAACCTGTCCATGATGCCGCATTTTTTTATATTAGGTGTATATGTCATATTTTAAACTTAGCTGTCCAAAAAGGTCTTCAAGTTTTGAATAATGAAATTACTCTAATTAGGTGGGCAATCCATTATTTTAAGTTAAGGACCAAAGTTTCTAAAGAGTTTAAACAATATTGTCTGGAAAATGGCCTCGATTTTAGTTGGAAACGTTTTAAACTTGATTGCCCTACCCGATGGAACTCCACTTACGAGATGTTGATGGATGCGATGCCATTTGCTGTACACATGACATGTTTTATAAATGTCAGAGAAAAGAAAATGATTTTGAAACAAGAGATGTGGGATAAACTGTCAAAATTGGCTGCTATGCTGCGATATTTTTATGATGCCACTGTTTTTTGCTCCGGTGTATACTATCCCACATCGTACAAAGTTTTAATGCATATGGTTAACATTGCATGGGTTTTAACCAATACAAAGATGACAAGTTCTTAAAAGACACAATTAAGGCCATGAAAGATAAATGGATTTTATATTTCAGTACTATACCCCCAATCTACTTACTTGCATCTGCACTAGACTCGACCGTAAGAATCACGGGTACGCAACAGCTACTTGAGGGTTATTATAGTTTCTTAGAAATTACACATATTTCTGTTCATGCTATAACTGCCTCTATTGATGAGCACTTGCGAAAGTTATTTAAGATATATGCCAGTCGGCATAAGAATAAGGTTGCAAATAGTACTTCATCTACCATCGATTCTTCATCGGGCTCATTGTCATTCAATCCGGCTGAACAATTCCTCAAACGGCCCCGTGCTGCCGCATCCGGTCTTACTGAAGTGGACACATACCTTAACCTTGTTTGGGAGAATAATGAGACTGACATTCTAGACTGGTGGAAAGCAAGAAGTAACAAATTTCCAATACTCTCCATCATTGCCAAAGAAGTTCTAGTTGTTCCCGTCTCAACTGTTGCATCGGAGTCCGCTTTCAGCGCTGGGAAGTGTGTCATTTCAGAGAAACGCGCAAGGTTATCACCAGATGCAGTTGAAGTTTGTATATGCAACCGTGATTGGGGTCTTGCAACTTTAAGATTACAAGATAATAAGAGTTCTGATGAGGAAAACCCCGATGAGATAGATGCTTAAATCCGCTGCTTCCTCATTATTTATTTACTTTGTATTTGATCTGATTTTGCTGTTTAGCACAGATCGTACATTTTATTTTCCATTTAATTTTATGGAACGTTTCGCTATTGAGTAATGTAAAGCCCGTTCCATGATATGTAAGTGCCGTTTGGCTTTAAAATTAATAAAAGTTCACACCGGTGGTGGTGTTTTACTCTTAAAACAAGTAATTATACAAAATATAAAGATAAGCTTAGAATAACTGCTAATCTAGTTCTTCTATTTACTCTGTTGGTCCCCAATTTTTTTTTGTTGCTTTATGTACTATTTTCTAAGGTAAGACATTGATGAGCATAATTTTGTTATCTTTATCTCTAATTTTTTTTGTCATTATTTTATTTATTGTCTTGTAAAGTAAAATCTTGGTAATCATGGTTTGTTTCTTTAGCATGAATAAATAACTTTAGTCCTTAAGGTTTTAATAATTGACTTAATAAAAGTTAAAAAAAA